>JBBGZY010000890.1:600000-1115290 GCA_037952925.1 Lithobates clamitans
ACATAACGTCGTCTTTCACATTATACAAAAAAAAAAAAGCATTCCGTTTGAAAGACTGCTGCACAAATACAGTATGACGTAAAATATTGCAACGACCGCCATTTTATTCTCTAGGGGCCCTGGCTAAAGTATGTGTGTGTGTATATATATGTGTGTGTATTCTAAGTAATTTTCCAGCAAGAAGTGCTGATTTTACTTGTAAACAAATGTCAGAAAAAGGCTGGGTCGGCCAGTGGTTAAGCCGGGCATATTCACATGCACACTGTAAAGACTATCTATTTCCTGTGATGTTTCTCTCTATTGCACAGCAGATTTCCTACAGAAAGTGAGCACTAAGATCTGCTGTTCTAAGATTGCTATGCTGGGTCTTTGTGTGGCCTTTCTTCTGCCCCTCTCTGATGGTAAATCATAGTGCACTTGCTGTAAAAGTTCTCCGCAGATTAGGGAATAATTACAGAAATTGTGAGAACTTTTTACTCGTTATAGTAGAATTCTGGACTCTACCTAATCTTAATGCTACCTCCCCCCTTCTAACATCTATTCTGACTAACCTTTGTAAGAAAAATCTGTGTACTTGCCTATTTTCAGGCCAGTCTGGTCACGTGATCTCACCTGTGTCAGCCAGCACCAGCTGTAATGAGAGGAGAGAGCATTCGATAACAGCTGGTTATGCCTGAACAGTGACATCACCCATAGGCTTCCTATGGCACATCCACTGTCAGCGCCGCATCCTCTTCCTTGCAACAGCTGTTGGATGACATGGGGAAGCCGAGTCACATGACCAGAGCAGCTTGAAAATAGATCTTTCTTACACAGGTTAGTATAGGTGTTAGGAAGGGGAGAAAAGGGGTTTGAAGGCTAGGTAAAGTCCGGAATTCTATTATAAGTGTTAACCCATAGATGGATTGTAGCCAGGGAGGCTGTAATCTGTCACATCTCTACGTACAGCTTATTCGCAGAAAATTCTTGTATGAGTCCCTGGACAGAAATTTTAAATGGTGACCCTGTGTGGGATATAGATACTGAACTATGAGATTTTCCTTTCAGTCAGAGGACATCCGCCTAGAGCCCAAGCTGTATGACGCTTGTAAGACTGACATCACCTCCATCTGCCCTAATATACCCTTCGGTAATGCTCAGGTGAGCCTGCCCTCTACTGGCCAATTTTTCTCCTCCTTACCCTGTATCAGTTTATATTAACCTTTCTGTATTGTCTCAGATCATTGAGTGTCTGAAGGAAAGTAAGAAGCAGCTGAGTCCGACCTGCCATCAGAAGATCTTCAAACTACAGGAGACTGAGATGATGGACCCTGAGTTGGATTACACACTAATGAGGGTCTGCAAACAGATGATCAAGGTTAGCGCTGCTCTCTGTATCAGTGTCTGGGAATAACCCCAAGAGTAGCCCCCAATCTCAAAACTTCCCCCCTCCTGTTCTCTCCACAGAGGTTCTGCAGTGACACTGACCCAAAGAACATCCTGCTGTGTCTGAAACAGAACAAGAATACAGAGACCATGGACCCCAAATGCAAACAGATGATTACAAAGCGACAGATTACCCAGAACACAGGTATGTCCCATGTAACCACAGAATACAGATGTGCTCCCCCCCAGGGGTGCAGGTGCGTGCGCTCCCAGGGCAAGTAGTTTAGCTGCTGTCCACATTTCGTTAACCACCTTAAGATTTACCCCCCTTCCTGACCAGGCCATTTATTGCGATACGCCACTGACAATTGCACAGTCCTGCCACACTGTACCCAAATAAAAATGTCCTTTTTCCCACAAATGGCTTTCTTTTGGTGGTATTTAATCACCACCTTGCCGTGGGTTTTTTTGTTTTTTTTATAAATAAAAAAAAAAACTAATTTGAAAAATACAATTTTTTTTTTCTGCTATAAAACAGAACATATCCAATAAAAAATGTAAAAAAATCAACTTAAGTTTTTAGTTTAATATATATTCTGCTACATATTTTTTGGTAAAAAAAAATCCCAATAAGAGTATATATTGATTGGTTTGTGCAACAGTTATAGTGTCTACAAAGTATGGATTATTTTTATTTTTTGTTTAAACTTGTAATGGCGGCTATTAGTGACCTAAAGCAAGACTGCAATTATTGTGGCGGACATTCTGACAATTTTGACACTTTTTGGGGGCCAGTGACACTAATACAGTTTTCAGTGCTAAAAATATGCACTGTCACTGTAATACTGGCTGGGAAGGTGTTAACACCAGGGGCGATCAAAGGGTTACCTGTGTGCCTGACCAGGGTTTTTCTAAACTGTGGGAGGTACTTTTACTAGGGGAAGACATGGACCCTGGTTCCTGCTTTGCAGAGAAAACAGGATCTGTGCCTTCCCTCCTGTCAGAACAGCAGTCTGCCTTGTTTACATAGGCAGATTGCAGTTCTGGCTCTGTGGCTGATGATCGGCGGGTGCCGGCAGACATAGAGTCCGCTGTACCCGCTGAATGGCTCCTGCTGTGTGTAATCACTGTGGGAGCGAGGCACTATCGGTGCACATTCGTACCCCCTACCCAGAAGTGTAGGATCACGTGTATATGTGATCCTGAGCACAATGGCCACCCTGTAGCTGTAAAACGGCTATAGGGCGGTTGGCAAGTGGTTAATATTGGGGATTTGACCCGCAAACTGCTCTGGAGTTGGAGTAAAATTCAGCTACTGTTTGTCTTCTCACAGATTATCGGCTAAACCCCATACTCCGCAAATCCTGCAAAGCTGACATTCCCAAATTCTGCCAGACCATCATCAACAATGCCAGAGATGACACGGAACTGGAAGGACTTGTCATCTCCTGCCTCAAGCTTAAGTATGCAGACCAGGTAGGTCACGGACACGGCTGAGGAGCACAGACATTTGTGCATTGTTCTCCGTCACTCCGTCACTCTCTTTTAGCCCCATAGATCCTTTTCATCCTCTGTCCGGGTCACTCACCTTGTCCCGGTAGATCATGTTTTTTCTTGGTTTTTTTTTTTTGTTTTTTGTTTTTGTTTTTTTTTTCCTGCCATGACACTTGGCAGAAGCTTTTTTTCTTGTAATCAAATATTTTATCGGGGCAAGATTTTCTTGACAATTTGCTTTGTACACAGCGTCTGTCGCCAGACTGTGAGGACCAGATCCGCGTCATCATTCAGGAGACTGCGCTAGATTACCGGCTCGATCCTCAGCTGCAGATGCAGTGTTCTGAAGAGGTAATGGTGTTTTGTGTGCTATGTTCTTCAGCTGCTGGTAAGAATTTAAATGTTTCCTGGAAATATGGTGATGACTTTCCTAGGACTCCGTGCATAGCATGTTCTTCTCTCCTTTATACATCAGTAAATTTAGAAACCAGATAGAATTTCCCCATAAACCATAGGATGTTGTAGAAAGTAAAAAGTCAACAGGCATTGGGAAGGTTGGGGGGGATTGGGAGAGTTTATGGTGAGCAGTGCACATATTTACCAGCACACCATGAATCTTCAAATGCAGTCCAAAGCTTTTATTGCAGAGATCATTGCGCAAAACAACAAGTGCAATGTTCCGGAGCCACGCAGGACCCCTTTGTCAGGCATGTGACAAAGGGGCCCTGGGGGGGGGGGGGGGGGTGAGTCTGAAACATTGCGCTTGTTTTGTGATTTGATCTGTCTACAATAAAAGCTTTGGACTGCATTTGAAGATCCACAGTGTATTGAGGAATATGTGCATTGATCTGTAATTTATCCAGTGTCCAGCTGGTAGTTGCTACAGCACCCACTTCAGCTGAGCCTTATGATCCAGGAATGTGTGGGATGGGGATATAGACAAGACTATGGTGAGCAGTGGTCGTTTGCACACTGTGTCAAGTTAATACAAAGAGTATTGATGGGTGTAGAAGAGATTGTTGGGTGCCAGGTCCTCTCAGGCATAGAATTCTTTGCAACCAGCCCAATCCTAGAGCAGAGAAGCCATTTGGTGAGTCATAAGTGGCAGTGTTCTAGGCATAAATAGAATGCTCTGTGGTACCTGTAGGGTGAAGAGCAGGTAAGGAGGAGCCTATCAAGAGTGACTGAGTTATCATGCTCTGGTTATCAGTGGGGTTAATGGCTTTACAAGAGAAGTGTGTTGTGTGTTTTTTGTTTTTTTTTTATTCATACTTGCCTAGGTGCATCTGTCCCTCCGTGTCTGTTCACTGAGAACCGAGCCTTCGAACACTGCCAACTGCTTGATTTTAACATCTCCCCCGAGCAGAGAGTTCACAGCTCTCTGCTCCGCCTCCTCGCTCACTGGAGTGCTGGAATGTGGAGGGGATGGGAGTGACCGGCTCAGGCTCTCAGCGGCTCGCTGAGCCAGGTGTGTGTCCAGGGATCTAAGCGGATCCCGACTCCATGGTCATGATGACACGGAGCCTGGACCAACTCTGACGTCAGCAGAGAGCAGGCTACAGCCCGCTCTCTGCTGAAAACGGGTCACAGGAGTGCAAAATGAACTGCACTCCTGTAATCCACAGAAGTACAGCCAAAAGAGCGTTTTTGCCACGATTTTGTTCAGGTCACCAGTGTAAAAGGCAGAAAAACGCCTGTAATCTGCCCCAAAGAAGCTCATGTTCTTTTTTGAGCTTAGGGCGTTTTTACAGGCGTTTTGCTTCAGGTGACAAATTGCTCAGATGTGAACAGGTGCCATTGAAATGAATGGAATTTTGCTTGTGCGTTTTCAGGCGTTTTATGAGCTGAAAAAGCTCAGGTGTGAATGCAGCCTTAGGCAGTATAAAAAAAAAGGTAAGATGTGTGCAATTTGTTTCTGGCCTGTACTACAGGTACAAACAACAACTACTACTAACATACACATATGTGGTATTGCTGCAATAGCCAGGAGCAGGGGAAATAATTTTGGCTGCTTTAGTGGTAAATTATGATCACAAGAAAAAAAAAAAAAAAAAAATCAGGAGATATACATTACCATTTACCACCAAAAAGCCTAATTTGTCCAGGAAAAAGGTATAATCCACCTGGATGCACAAAGTAGTTGTGATTTGTACAGTTTTACTAGCACATGTCAGTTACAAAATTGTGCTTGGATATTTGGATTTGTTTTACCCTTAGGCGTGAATGGGTTAATTTCTGTGGAGATTGTGACTAGTGAGAATATTGTGCTCTAAGTTTTACTGAATTCTCCCTGTGCCCACAGATTAACAGCCTGTGCGGCGAGGAGGCGGCAGCCCAGGAACCCACCGGGCAGGTGGAGGAATGTCTGAAGATGAACCTACTAAAGATAAAGTCCCCTGGCTGTAAGAAGGTAAGAAGTGACTGCATTACCCTACAAAGCATTTGAACCCCATATATACCGTATACGTCGAGTTTTTCAGCACATTTTTTTGTGCTGAAAGTGCTCCCCTCGACTTATACTCGAGTCAAGCACTTTTCTGCAGCAAAAAATTTCATTTTCTGAACCGAATTTGGGGCCCTGTATCTCAGGGCCACTTGGTGCTAGGAACCCCAAATTTGGTGTGCAAACCCAGTGGAACTGGTACCACAACATATCCAAAGATGGAGTTCCTAGCACCAAGTGACTCCGAGATACAGGGCCCCAAAATCGGTTCGGAAAATGTCATTCTCTGCTGCAAAAAAGTGCTTGACATTTTCTGAACCGACTTTGGGGCCCTGTCTCTCGGGGCCACTTGGTGCTAGAAACCCCAGCTTTGGATATTTTATGGTGCTAGTTCCACTGGGTTTGCACACCAAATTTGGGGTTCTTAGCACTAACTGGCCCCAAGATACGGGGCCCCAAATCCGATCAACTGTGTCCATCTGCAGCAATGTCATTTTGGGACCCTTTGGGTTCAGAGACCCCAAATTTTGGCTGCAGCTAGGGGGCATCTAGGAACCCTGTAACTACCGAGTTTGAAGTTCGGGGGACCTATGGCTGCAAATGGGCACAGTGAGGCTGCAAATGGGCATTGTTGACCCTCTTTTCCACTTACAGTAGCTGTGCATTTCTCACCCTCGTCTTATACTCGGGTCAATAAGTTTTTCCCATTATTTTTTTTTTGTGGTAAATTAGGGCCTCGACTTATACTCGGAACAACTTATACTCGAGTGTGTATGTATGTATGTATATATATGTGTATATGTGTGTGTATATATATATATATATATTTGCGGCCATCATTGCACTTGACACATGTGCATTATGCCTTGCTTGTAGTCCTGGTCAGTTGACCATGTGACCAGTCCCTCCTCTGATCTCTTTCCTCCACGTTAAGCCAAGAGAATTTCTTGGGACATTTGCAGGCTTTTGTGAAAAATACAGACCTGGTGTATAGCAGTGTCTCCTATCCACTACTCATGGCCGCCTCTATATTTTAATGCTTATTCATTTCACTTCAAAAGACCCTATTAGGATCGAAATACTGTTTTTGTTGACTTTTTTTTTTAAGAAGGTGCAAATTCTGGGCTGCCATCCTCATCCTTTGCTATTTGGTGAGTTATGGCAGAACAAGCATGTAGCAAAAGAAGTGTCAACACCTGATATGCACATCCTTATTCAGATCAGTGACATTCTGACATGTAGGGAAGCCAGGAAAAGAATTCAGCAAAAGCAGCTCTTTTACTTGCTGCCTGCTTTGTTTTAATGGTATAATACAGGGGTAGGCAACCTTTTTATTCAGAGGTGGAGATCTATTTGGACAGCATGGAAAGGATCAAAGATTACCAGGGTATGGCGCCCTTTTTTTAATAAGACGACATGAAGAAACATTTTGTAAAACTGTCACTGTAGAAATAAAAACTTGGCATACCCTTTTGCTTCAGTGAAAAACTCGCCATTCACTTTAATGTACAATTTTTTTTTTCATGTTTGGGAAGTTATTGGTTACCCCCACAAGGTTGAAGCTGTAGTTCATCGTGAAAGTAAAACGTCTGGTACTGCAGGCTGATTTACATGCTTACATACTTTGAAAAAAGACCCAAGTCCATCCAGTTCGACTTGTTTCAGGTTTGGCTGTCTGCCCTTATTTCTGGCCAGTGTAGGTAGTGAAAGGGCTAGTGGTCAACTGGTAAACTGGTCAAGTGCGCCCCCAAACCTTTTCCTTGCTTGAGCTGAACTCAGACACCAAGAAGATCTTTTTCAATCGATTGGGTAAACAAGACACCACATAGCGCGTTGGATATCGAGAATACAAATGTATTATATCTTTTCACATGTTATATAGGGCAACAATTCATTATACATCATTAGGGACAAACCAAGGGGCGGTCCCTTAGTTTATCCAATCACAAGAGTACAAGTATCAAAAGTTACATATCACAAGTTACATGTTATATGGACATTTGCATAATCTGACGTGCTTAAAAAAAAAAGTACCTAACGAAAAGTACCCAAAATATCCTTTATCAAAATATATTTTCTTAGCTTAAATTCCAAGCAAATATATAATATAGAAATTACCTTTTAAGATACTTTCAAAAAGGTGCCTTTTGGCTTTAGGCCCAGGTTTGCGGTGGGATGTTCTAACTTGTTCCCGTACTTTATATTCAAATATTCTCACCGCAGGTACGGTACTTTCCTTTTTTTGCAGATAGCTAGCTTAGTAAATTTCCACTTAACATTATAAAAGCCTTGCCATTAGCATTTCATCTAGTATAAAAAAAAGTTCAGGCCCCTTATCTAAAGTATATAGTGAACCAAAGTGCAGCCATTTTCATTACAGGTAGGTGGGGCAGTGCACAAAATTCAGTAGTAGATGGGGTCGTGTACAGGGGTCAGCTGTACGAAGAGCAGTGTATTATAGAGATCAGTAGGGCAGAAGATGGGTAAGCAGGTCAGAGGCCGGGAGGGCCCAGACATTCTTGTCTAATGCAGAGTGGCACAGGGAAGCTGCCCTGCCATAGCTTCACATTCAGGCGCTGATACCCTCCTCTCGCATGATATCACTCGCAAGCGCCTTGGATTCGGAGAGGAGGGTCGTGGGGATGCGCGCACTACACAAGTGGAAGAACCCACTATTTTGGAGGATTTTCCCACCCTGCAGCCTCATATGCAAGGGGCCAGGGGCTGCCTCTGCAGCCTAGGATTGGCTGAGTGTGCGCCTGCGCCACTCTGCAGCTATAGGGGGAGAGCACAGGGTCGGCAATGAGGGGACATGTTCGCAGTATACCAGGTACCGGTTTGCAGTCATCAGGTAGATCGCGATCGATGGGTTGCCGACCCTGGTATATGTGTCAAGTATACAGGTTGGGTTCTAACAGAAGGTATTATATTTGTACTTTGGCTTTAATGAGTAGGAAAGGGATATTCTTAGTCAAATTAGACTTTTATTTTTATTTTTTATTTTTACTTTTCTGTATATTGCACTTGGAATATCAAATGTGGGACAGGGATTCCTATACAGAGGGATCGAATAGCTGCCCGAATCATTGGTCTCAGTGGGATCATGGCCCACAGGCAAGAATAGCCCTCCAAGTCATTGGTGTCATTGAAATGGTGACCCCAGGGAAGATCCGCCCCCTGCAGATGAAGACTGATGAACCCTACATACTGCCCGCCAATGCCTTTTGTGAATGACGTTTTTCCATGTGCAGGTGCAACACCATCTGAACTTTTTTAATTTTTCTTAAAATAGAAATAAAATATTTAAATATTAAATAGTAGTATCCTGGTAATAAGAGTACACTTTTTCGGTAACGTAGCAGGCTGTGGCCCAGCAGAGGATCTGTTGGCGATCCAGTGCGAAAATTTTGATAGCAGTAGCTGTCTAAGCAGACAGTGATCTGTGGCCCAGTAGGTGGAAATCCAGCTTGGTGGTTGAGAACCCCCGGTGTAGAGCATTTAAAAAATTGCTTAATGCCCCATCCAACTTTGTGTGAATGCCAAAACCCAGGCCACGTATGGGAACATGCACTTTATTGTACGTAAGATCTGATGCTTCTATATTCTCTGCCACCTGGTGTAAACCTGATCCTTCATCTTTTTGCAACAGGAGGTTCTGAACATGCTGAAGGAAAGTAAGGCAGACATATTTGTGGATCCTGTGTTGCACACGGCCTGTGCGCTAGACATAAAACATCACTGTGCCGCCATCCCGCCAGGAAAAGGACGCCGTAAGTAACACCCCCAAACTGCTCCCATGTTAAACCTGTATGGACCAGCAGATCATATCTGAATAAGTAATGGTGTTTTCCTATTGCAGAGATGTCCTGTTTGATAGAGGCATTACAAGACAAGATGGTACGACTGCAACCCGAGTGCAAGAAGAGACTGCAGGACCGCCTGGACATGTGGAGCTATGCAGCCAAGGTGAGCAAGACAGCCTGCACGCCATTCATAGAGCAGCCAATCCTTTGTGTCTGAACAATATATGTGGCGCTGGCGACTGACTATGAAGTGAAAAAATATAATTGAATGTGTGTGTTTAGCCGCTGCTGTAAAAAAGTACTAATACTTAAAAGATAAATCAAAATAGATACAGCGCTGGCTATGTGAATGGGCAAACACTGTGCAATAACACTGGAATCATACACAGATGATTAAATAAATGCTAGACATATGTGGGTATCCTAAATTCATGAAAATATGAATTGAAATTAAAATGAAACACATGTATAAATTATCAAAAACGGTCCCAATAAACAGAGATAATAGCAATCCTTCAGCCTATGCTATACAGTCTATCACCTGATAAGCCGATAAGCTGTGATTCAATGAAGGCGAAAGATGACTCTGGATCAAAGTTCATGAGATGAGTGCTTCTAGGTGCAGGATTTCATAATCGCCCATAAAAAATAAAGAAAACACTATGGTGTGAAGTACTGGTATCAATTGCGCATAACAGCGCTACTCACAAGAACAAGGTATTGAACAGGCATTCAGAGAGACTTCCGCGTTTGCCACTGTAAGCGTGCGTTCCACGGGAACAGGAAGCGTCACTGGTTTAGGATGTGAGCCAGATATTACGTCGACGCGTTTCGCCCCTCTTCCAGGGAGTCATCAAAGAAAAAAGACTATTTTCATGAACTTATGATATGCCTAGCATTTATTTAATCATCTGTGTATGATCCCAATGTTATTGCACAGTGTTTGCCCATTCACATAGCCAGCGCTGTATCTATTTTGATGTAATCCTTTGTGTCTGCCTCACAAAATCTTTCCCCAGCCTCGGTCACACACTAACAGAGATCTGCTGGTACAAAAGATTAAGTATATCTGCAGTGTTGGGATGCTTTGTGTAGTATAAAGCAAGAGGGAAATGGCTTGGCAATCAGATATCCACTTTAAAGCTGAGCTGCTCGTATTACAGGCAGTCAAAATACCAGTATCAGCTTTTCGCAGACCTCAGAGGGGGGTGGAGACAAGTGGCACAAAGAGCCAATCGAGTGTGCTGCAAGTGCAATGAGCATGGTAGGAGGTGAGAGCAGAGATGAGCTCATCAGTCTGCTGCTCCATCTTTCTCTGTCCAGTGACAGTATAGCGTTGGAGACCTGTATGGATAAGTAAACTGCAAAGAAAAATAAGATCCTCAGGTTTGGATAGACTGTGATTGGCTGTCAGTGATCATGTGATTGATTATTGCTTTGTGATCAGGGGCTTTCAGTTACAGCACGGTCATAGTGCTTGGGAAACACAATTGAGATTTCAGCACACAGCAGTTACGCAGGTCCTACAAGTATATATGCAACAGCTTAGCATAAAGCTCACCTCTGTGCTGTCATGGATGTATTCAACCGGCATGGAGTTTTCCAGGTTTACTTCACTATATAAAGTTGATTAACCGATTGCTGCAAAATCACATACTTGGTACGTCAAGTGGTTGTACCGGGATGATGCAGCTGAAGGCATCGCCTCCGGTACCTCTTTTAAAAGCCGGCGGTCGGCTCTCTTGTAATCACAATGAGAGTGGCTAGCCACTGGATTGCTATTACCAGCAGCTGGAGGGGAATTATGTTTGAATAACTGCTGCGCAAATACTGTTTGACATAAAAAAAATTGCAAAACCCACCAATTTATTTTCTAGGGTCTCCGCTTTAAAAAAAAAAGTGTTTGGTGGGTTTGAAGTAATTTTCTAGCAAAAAAAAAAAAACGGATTGTTGCATGTAAATAGAAAGTGCCAGAAAAAGCTTGGTCTTCAAGTGGTTAAATTTTATTTTTTTTCCTTCCAGGTGGCCCCGGCTGATGGATTTTCTGATTTGGCAATGCAAGTGATGAGTTCCCCATCCAAGAATTACATCTTGTCGGTTGTCATGGTTAGCGTGTGCGTGCTTTTCTTAGGAGGCCTGCTGTGTGGTCGTATCACCAAGAAGGTGACAAGAGAATTGAAGGACAGGTAGAGCATCGGACCCCCTCCTACACCTCTCAGCAAGAGCTCTGAGAAGCAGGGGGCTTCTGGGGAGGGAGGGCAGGCCTGTCGCCACATGTACAGCTCTCCCATGCAGTCCTATCCCATCTTCCTCTTCCTCCCAGCTCCCTCCAGCGCTGTGGAACCTGGATGGAGCAATGGAAGAAAAAATAAACTGGCTCCCGTCTCCTCTGCTTCATCTGCTCGTTCTGTCCCCCAATCCAGAGACTTCAGGCCTCCTGTTGCTGCACAGCTCCCTACTCTCCTAGTGCCGTGTTGCTTTATGTGGACTTTTTTTGGGGGGTGGTGGGTGGGAGAGAGGGGATTATTATTTTAACGGTATGCCTCCCAGAGTTGGAAGCTGTGCCTCAGCCACTTTGCATAACCCCACGGCAAGATGTGGAAGGGATGTGGAGATTGAGCACTTTGTGATGCTGTCTGAGCCCGGATGTCTGCAGAGATGGATCAGTGCAAACCGCCCGGCTCCAAACCTGCCAAAACTCTTGTGTCCTTTCTCTTCCCGAGCAGTGCGGACTTTTCTTAATGATTTCCAGCAATGGACATAGAGCATTTTTAATAGTGCAATCCCGTGGCTCTCTCTTCTCCGGTTCCACAAAAAAGTATTACTGTCCTGGGTGGAAGGGGCCGCTGCGGTGGTGGTGTCTTTCTGTGCCGATAACTTTTAATTCTCAATCTCTGGCGGTTTCCTCACACTTGGGGGGGTTGTGCCCTTTAAGCTCCTCCTTTGCTTAACTTTTTTGTCTTTAAATTGTGTTTTTACTTCTCTGCTCACCCATTGTGAAACGTCTAATATTTATCTATTTTGCTTAAACTGATAGTCTGGCCTCCCGATTTTTCATGCTGATCATTTCATGATGCCCTCTAGCTGCTAGCCACTCGGGTTCCCTGCTGGACAGACTTGGCTATAAGGTTACCCCCCTGAGTGGAACTGTCACGTGGCCAAGAGCAGAGGTTGACGCTCATGGTCTCCATTTTGCACTACTGTACCCAGCAGCCAGTCGTTGCGACTGGACGCTGAGCAATATTTTCTGCAAGTTCAGCGCGTGCCACGGTTGATGCTGCCCGGAGACCGGGGCACTTGCTGTACGCTCTACAGCTCCGTTAGGCTTATATCTGTGAACATGGCCAGGTCCTTGGTGTGCTGTTAGGTGGAGCAGGTACATCTAGCTGGGGGTTAGAAGTGAACAGAGCTGGATTCTGAGCATTAAACCATTACACTCCGTGCATTAATTTCCTGACAAGTGCGCTTTCCACCTCCAAACACAAGCCCCGCATTATTTAAACCTTTGTCTTCCACTATTGTCCTACATCCCTCCCCAGCACAGGGTCTGCAAGCTGTCAACCCCGTGTCTTACTGGGGACAAATGCCAACAACATTCCGTATCTGTTTAATAGAACTCATTCATAGCATTAAAGTCCTGCTGCTATTGGTGGCCCTGTCCACCCAGCTCTTTACCTGTGTGTTAGTGATGACTTAAAGGAGATGTGCCTGCTGTCAGTGACTGGTGGTGGTGTAGGCAGCTGGTACTGGTCCTGAAAAGTGTCCCAATATATCCTTTAATCACCAAATCTTTAAAATCTTAATACCTTGTGGCCCCAGTGCATTGTGGATTTTGTGGGACCTCCGTAAATTGATGTGATTGATCCTGGCTGATCCGATACGGATTTCCAAAAAATTTCTGCTTTGTGTGTGGGTAGCACTGTCATCCTGGGCTGAAGAACTTACAATTGCTTGCTTCATTTCACCCACTCAAAACCTGCTAATGTCAAAACCCTTCACCAATTATTTTTTTCCTCTCTTTATCAGCTACAGGATATTTTGCCGCTAACAAGGATGCGGAGAACTACTATAGAACATAATCAACCACCTCACTCCTCCCCCCTCACCTGCACTCTACAGCCTGGACTGCAGCCACACCCCTCCCTTTCCCCCTTGTTGTCTCTGACATTGCAGGCCCAGTATGGTCGTGCATTATACACTGGAGCAGAGCCCCGCCCACACACAATGAATAATGGTCGTAGACTTCCATGTCCTCCCAATTGTCACATTCGAGTACATTTTTCTTTTTGTACATTGTTTTTGCTCTGTGTATAGACCCGGTCATCATGTCCATGCTGTGTCAGAATGAAATGTTACCCAATGTTTCCGGCATAATGTGCATTTTTTTTTTTTCTGTACAGAGAAATGGGAAGATTTAATAAAAAATAAAAATGCTACCTAAATACAGTTGTGTTCCTGAATCCCTAAAACAAGGTTCAACAGTTAAAGCTGACTTTTTAACAGAGAATGTATCTCAGTGCCTTGAGGCGATTCAGTTCGCATTTGCTGCGCTTTACAAATCATTCATTCATTCATTTTATGTCCATGGTGCCTTCCTCCCCCTTAACATGCTAAAGAAATTTTTAAATGGCTCCTTTCCTTTTTCATTACATTCCTTATGTTAACCTTGATATCCTCCCTGGGTGTCTCTGCTTCTTTATGCAATGCAGACTGATCATGGCTGGTGGGAGAGGGGCTGGCAGGGTGCTAAGATGTTTTCCATAAAGCTTTATTCTGCACCCTGCGAGCCCCTCCTACCACCTATGATCGGTCTGCCTCAGTACTCCTCTTAATGTGGTTGAAAACATAAGTGATATTGTCATCCTTAAAACATTAAATATAACAGTTTAATCCATGCTTAGATTATAGAAAAAATGTGCCTGTTCTACCTTTTTTTTTGTTTTTTTGTTTTTTTTTTTTTGTTAATGAGCTGGTTACTTGATTGCTTTTGCTTCCTGAGCGATTCAAGGACCTGCTAGTGGGTGTGTATCTAGTCCTCCTCTTTGTGACGTGTCTGTCCCGCTCTATACACTCACCAACAGGTCTGTGAATCGCTCAGGATCACATGACCTGCTGGTGGGCGTGTATGGGCGGAGCAAACACGGCTGACATGTCAGGAAGGCAGTGACTGGGTAGGAAGCCACTGTTTGTCAAGTTCAGAGAGATGGGCAGGGGGGCGTGGCTTACACTGTCACCCTAGTTATATGTGACTCTGTACTACATTGGTGTAAAAAAAAAATTGAAATTGTGAAAACTTTGTTTAATTTGTTCATTTTCCAAAAAACTATGACTAATTACAACAAAAACCTCGCCATGCCTCTTACTAAATACCTTGGACTGTATACTTTCCAAAAAGGGGTCATTTGGGGGCTATTTGTACTGTCCTGACATTTTTGGGCCTCGAGAAAGAGGCCAACAGTACATCAGGATTGATCAAATTTCAGAGTAATACCTTGGATTGTGAGCATAATTTGTTCCAGAAACATGCTTGTAATCCAAAGCACTCGTATATCAAAGTGAACTTCCCTATAGGAAATAATGGAAATGCAGATGATTCGTTCCACATCCATTTTTTTTCTCTATAAAAATGATTACAGTACAGTATAAAGTGCATGGTGTATACAGTACATGGCCAGAGGTCCGGGGGCCAATACGATAAGTAGAAGGATCACAGTTTCAATGTGAAAAAAAAATTGGAATTGGACTCACAATGTTTATCCCGTGTTAAGGAGTCTGGTGCTCATCCATGTAAAGCTGCTGGTGTATACAGTACTGTATGTGGCCAGAGGTCTGGGGGCGCTGGTGGCTTCCAGCACTTCCTGGAGAACTTGGAGACACTCTGGAACAGTTGAGATATTCAGGTGCTCCGAACGCGCATTACGCCCGCCCCACCCAGCTGGGAGTGTCTGAGTTCTCCAGGAAGTTCTGGGAGCCACCAGCACTCCTGAACCTCTGACCACATACAGTACTGTATACACCAGCCGCTTTACATGGATTCCTACCAGGCTCCTTAACGTGGGATATACCGTATTTATCGGCGTATAACACGCGATTTTTTTCCCCTTAAAATCAGGGGAAAATCATGGGTGCGTGTTATACGCCGAACCGCTGCTTTGGAGGGAAAGGAGCTAGCCCAGCGTCGCCGAAATAGACAGCGCCGAGTGTACTGTGTACTCGGCTAAGCTCGGTTCCACCCGCAGTCCCGCCTCCTAGCATTTATGTCCTGCCATTGGACCGGTGTTGTGTCCATCAGAGGAGCCCGGCCAAGGAGTGGGAATGCGAGAGGAGCCGACTACACAGGACATCCCGCTCTGTCTATCTTGGCGGTGCAACAATTTAAAAGCTGATCATGGTGCAATTTGGGGCAAGGCTGCAGATGGACAGTGATCGTTCTGCAATAAAGGGCAAGGCTGCAGATGGACACTGATAAGGCTTCATTGATGGGCATTTTGGGCATTTAAAATGTGTTTTTCCTTAAACTTCCCTTCTAAACTTGGGGTGCGTGTTATACACCAATAAATACGGTACATTGTAAATCTTAATCCCCCCCCCCCCCCCTTTATTGATATAGAGATAGATATAGATAGATATATATATATATATATATCTATATATCTATATATCTATATATCTATATATCTATCTATATGAGAGAGAGAGAGAGATCCTTCTACTGCTTGTCTTGCAAGACGGCGCTCGCATATCAAGGTATAATTTGAAAAAAAATTTTGCTTGTCATGCAAAAAGCTTGTTTACAACGTTACCCACGTTACTCGTAAACCAAGGTATTGCTGTATATACCATAGTTTGTGGACTCTTCCTACAGATTAAATAATACAAACTGATTTGGGTTATTTTCACCAAAGTAATGTAGCAAAATACATTTTGGCCTACATTTTTTTTTAAAGAAAGATTTGTTTGCAAAATTTTATAGCTGAAGCAAATTTTTTTTTTTTTTTCCCCCAAAATTTTCAGTCTCCTTTTTTTTTGTTTTTTTGTTTATTTAGCAAAAATTAAAAACAGCTCTGATTAAATGCCACCAAAAAAGAGCTTGTATGTTCATGGTAAAAATTATATATATTATAGTGTTACATGACCACGCAATTGTCATTCAAAGTGCAACAGCTCTGAAAGCTAAAAATTGACCTGGGCAGGAAGGGGGTGAATGTGCCCAGTATTGAAGTGGTTAAAGGGTAACCCCACTTTTGTGAGGAAAAGAAATGGCAAATAAAGACATTTATATAGCTTATACAATTGTCACACAAGTCC
The DNA here is from genome assembly GCA_037952925.1 of Lithobates clamitans. Lineage (NCBI taxonomy): Eukaryota > Metazoa > Chordata > Amphibia > Anura > Ranidae > Lithobates > Lithobates clamitans. Next base: position 616,414 of record JBBGZY010000890.1, read on the forward strand.
TATTGTATATAAATGTTCTTAAAAATTTACTTTTCCTTTTCAATCTGCAGCTCTGTAATTTTCTGAAAATGCAATACAATATGACTACCTGGAGGTCTTCTGTACACAGAATGTATACAGAACGCACCCCAGAAACATTTCCTGTTCATGTGATTGGCTCACCAATTTTCCCAGAAGTCTGCGATAAGATACAAGTCAGATTTCAGGCATCCCCTGCAACAAAAATGTCATTTTTGGTGAGATACTCCCAATAGGAAATCGGGCTAAAGGGATGCAGGCCCAGTAGCTTTCCTCATTAGAGCCCTGCAGGTGCACAGCTGAGTGATGATCATGAAACCACTCCCATTAGTTTCACTTTCCACATGGACACAGACAAACACACAGGGATTTTAGAATAACAAAAGGTAGGAATCTGCAACAAAGTTTGTTAAAATTCTTGCAATGTACATAGATCACCCAGAGGGGAATGTTTTTGTGTTTTTTTTTTTCTCAACAAATGTGGAGTTACTGTTTAACTGCTTGCTGCCCGCCCATTATCAAATGATGGTGGGGCGGTGCAGCTCTTGTTCTGGGACGATGTCATATGATGGTGTCTGAGAACGGCCCCTCTCCCGTGGCCGCGCCGTGTTGCTAGGACACGGCGCGACCCCAATCTCTGTAATCTCGTCCGCGGCTCTTTAACCATGTGATCAGCTGTGTCCAATCACAGCCAGTCACATGTAAACAAGTAGATGCCGGTAATCGGCTCTCCTCGCCTCACACTGACAGAGTGTGAGGCGAGGATAGCCGATCAGCAGCATCTCCTCACGGGGACATCTAATCAGGGCACTGATCATCAGTGCCCTGATTACAATAAATAGTGTCACAAAACAGTGCCCACCAGTGGCAGCAATCAGTGCCCACAAGTGCCACCAGTCAGTGTCCATTAGCGATGCCAGTCAGTGCCGATTATCAGTGCTGCCCATCACTGCTGTCGATCAATGCCCACCAGTGCCACCCATCAGTGCGGCATATTGGTGCCATCTCATCAATGCCCACTAGTTCAGCCCATCAGTGCCGCCTCATCAGCGCACATCAGTGAAGGGCGAAAAATTACTTAGTTACAAAATTTACTGACAGAAAAAAAGTAGACACTTTTTTTTCAAAATTTTTGGTCTTATTTTTTACAAAAAAAAAAAAAAACAGCAGTGATTTAAATACCACCAAAAGAAAGCTCTATTTGTGTGAAAAAAATGATAAAAAAATTTGTTTGGGTACAGTGTAGCACGACCGCCCAATTGTTCTAAGTGCGACAGCTCTGAAAAATGCCTTGGGCAGGAAGGGGGTGTAAATGCCCGGTAGGCAAGTGGTTAAAGATGCAGTGCAATGATTTTACACTGTTTTAAAAAAAAAAAAAAAAAAAATTCTTCCACATGATTGGATGATGGAAATCAGCAGAGCTTCTGCTCATTTACTAAGCTGTGGAGCAACTGCTCTTGCAGAGTGCACAGTCTATTTGCCTTTAGTAAATTAACCCCTTTGTGTCTTCTGTGGGCTGACTCTTGGGAGGAGTTAGGCAAATCTCAAAATGCCTTGATGGGTGGGTGTCAGTCTGGAGGAATTGACATTCCTAGGCAGGCTACAGGTAAGGACATAATGGACATCCTATGATGTGGGCTCTACCAGAATTGCTGCAGTTTCTAATGCACATTATGAGAAGCTCAGTGTGCAGTGAAATCAGTCATTTCAGTCTGGGAGATGAGCCTTGTACAGCTGTGCCAAGACTATAGGGAAGTTGAAAATTGCAGTATAAATGAAGGCAAGACTTAATCATAACCATGCAGGACACAAAGTGGGAGATTAACTAAAACTGGACCACACAATCTGGTGCAGCTGTGTGTAGTAACCAATCGGCTTCTAACTATAGTCGTAGATCATGAGTTTTATGCCCCTAACTTCAGATGATTGGACACTGGCAAAGTCTTTGCACCCTCATATAACTGCACCCACTTTGGATAGACTGGAGAGGCATTTGAACCCCTTTCAGTTTTTGTATTGCTGTCTGTGCCCCCATTGGTGAAATTCATTCTCTCCATTTGTCCTGTTTACTGTTCTCATGGAGAGTGAAAGAAAATCCCAAAATGTGTTTTCACCAGAACAGGAATAGAGGGGAAATCTTTCAATGGGGACACTAGTTCTGATGAGAGCCAGGGATTTCCTCTCACTTCCTGTTTTTTTTTTTGCTATGGGACAAGAAATGACTGGAAATATCCCCAAAGATGGAAAAGAAAACGGACAGGGGTTGCACCATCCTTTTTTTTTTTTTCTTTTTTTTTTTTTATTCTTGGTAGGAAAAAAAAAGTTTCTCTGGTCATTGAAGGACACAGCTGTACTTCATTAGGGATAGGTTTGATGTCGCCACCTACAGGAACAAGACGCTGGGTGCAATTAAACTAAAAGCACATCCAGGAAGTGGCCAAACCCCCAATATGCAGAAAGGTGTTCCGTTTTTTCATAGAGTCCCAGGACTTACGCTTTCTAGTGTCTAGATTTTGCAATTTTTTTTTTTTACCCATTTAGTTCTACTTTTGAGACACACTGAAGAGCACAGATTATGTGCAGCCCAATTCTTCTCCCATCCCTATTTACCTGAGTGAAGTGCACTGAGATCCTTACAGATGTCATCGTCAGTATATAATTGTAGGAGATGACATTGCAGATTCACAACGTAAAGTGCAACTGTCACGTCTGCAATATTGAATTATTGACATGTTTCAAAATGCAACTACGCTGTCTTTTTTCTCCCCCCCCCCCCCCAAAAAAAAAAGTTGCAGTGATTTAGTAAAAGACGCTGAGCAGGGCTGTCACCACTCCTTCCACCAAAATGCAGTGTGTTGTCAGCTCGCACAAGGACTTGGAAGCAGACTGCATTTCTGGCAGGTCCTCGGGTAGGTTTCTGTACTTGTACAAACAAGGCCAAGGGAAAAACCAAGCTTAGCTTACCACCAGCCCGCAGACAACCACATAAAGTCTGTACTTGCACTGGCTTTAAAAGGGTCAAACATGGGGAAATGTGCATGAAATGCAGAGATGTATGGCTTATGTATTTTTTATTTTGCCTTGCCAGGCACTTTAAGCTTCAGTCAGCGACTTTGCCTAGGCTGAGATGTCATCAGTCTGCTGCAGGCAGGAGGAAGCATTTCCTCAGTCTTCCCTGCTCCCCCCCACTGATTAGACTACATTGTAACTTTGTATCAAGTCACAAGTTGAGAGGCTGCAGCCAGGAGCTGATCTGTTGAACATTTGTGAACACAGCCAAGAACTGCAGACACCAGGATTTACAGCAGGGGTATCCAAAGTGTGGCCCTTTGCTTGCCTCTATCTGGCCCTTGGGGGCACTATTCCTTCCACTGACACCAAAGATAGGAGACTAATTCTAGCAATGATGGGGCTCGATTCCTCCTACTGACACCAATGATATCATTATTTATTTATTTTTTTTTACCTCTGACCAACCACCAAGTCTATGGCATTGTTTACTCCCACTGATGCCAGGGAATTTCCTCCTCCCACTGGCCACAGTCTGGTCCCCCCTAACGTTTGAAGGGCAGTAAACTGGCCCTTTGTTTCAAAAGTTTGGAGATTCTTGGTTTACATGCTTTGTGCCATCTCCGAATCCAAGAAGTGGATGATGGCTGAACAAAGATGGCGCCGCTCTTCTGGAGAGAAAAGCAGATGGCGTAAAGGTCAGGAGGGAGTACTGTAGTCTCTGAGAGAGGTAATAAATATCAGGAAGGGTTACACTGAAGCATTACTTACCATACATGCTCTGAGCATTGAAATATGTGATGACAGGTCCACTTTAAATCTACAGATCAGTTCTAGCATGTAAAGTGTCTGGATGTTGAACGGTCAATGGCTTGTTACAAAGATTTGACTTTTCTTGGTAGCGAAGGAAGGATAATTGCCCCAAGGGATGCACTATTCTAACCTGACAGAACTAAATTCATCTGCCTGGAGCCAGCCAGAAATGATTTGTACATCTATAGGTGTCGCCTTCATTCTGGGTGGGGTAGGGCTGGCAGTGGCTGGGCTTTGGCAGAACACCCAGGGAAGATTTATCAGGCTTCACAATGAAGGTGACAGAGATCTGCTCATGAATTGCCCCCCTTGCCTGAGCCTGACTACTTCATAACTGCCAATGTGTGTATCTGCCCAGCATTGCCTGAGAATGCACAAACTACAAACATACAAAATGCCTACTGCATATCCTTCACTAAAAAAAAAAAAAAATGTCTTAACTTGCTTCTTTGGTCTCCAAACTGTGCCCCGAGGGCCGGATGCGGCCCTTTGCTTGCCTTTATCTGGCCCTTGTGGCACTATTCCTTCCATTAAAACCAGTTATGGGGTACTGCTTACTCCCATTGATGACAGGGCATTTTTTACTCTCACCAGCCACAGCACAGTCCAGCAGTAAAGCCTGAAGGACAAAAATCTGGCCCTTTGTTTAGAAAGTTTGGAGAACCCTGCTATAGACTAATATAATCCTAGCTGGTTCTTTTTAAGATTGCTGTAGTAGCAAAAGGATCTACATCCCTCCAGGAAGACTTCACCTCATTTCTCTCCTCATTATAATGTGTATGGGGGACACAATGGGGTTGATTTACTAAAGCTGGAGCACACAGACTCTGGTGCAGCTGTGCATGGTAGCCAATCGGCCTTTTTTTTTTTTTTTTCCCAAGTAACCACTTCTCTGACCATAGGACATCCTTGGGTTGAAGTGGTTATATTGGGATGATAATATAAAAACTTGAGCAGCGCTACAAAAGTGAAAAATATATTGAAATTAGATGAATAAATTAAATCAGAGGATCCGTGATGGACCCAAGAAAGTATTAAAAAACAAGCAATATTAATAGCAAAAAGAATCATAAAAGAGTGATAAAAAACTGACTAAATAGTCCCAACAATAAAAATGTAGGTGTAGTAATAAGAAGTTTGTGAGTGACATCCAGAGGTATTCAGAAGTGAAAATGAGGTTAATTCCACAGACACCACCATGTGAAGAGATCCACCACCATAAGGATTGCACGCTTACCAGAAGGCAAGCTTAAGTAAGCTTGTATGGCAACCTGATGCTCAATCACTGGCAACTTCACACCACGACTTTCCAGTATAGGGCCAGAGACAAACAAGATAGCTCCGTCCGGTACGGCAGTCTGGCTGAGGGTGTCCTGGTCTGGAGGTTGATATGGAGCTCCTTTGATGAGTCTTTTATGGTTGGGGTCCTCTTGGATGGTCCCTATGGTTCCTCTGATGAGTCTTCTATGGTCGAGTGACTTCTGACTCTTCCCAGCATGGTGAATGGACATGAAGGGGGAAATCTCTCCCAACTCTCAGCTTCCCTTCCTCCTGTGTGAAGATCTTCTCTGTCTCTCCTCCGTGTCCCCGATGGAAGATGGAGGCTTCTTGTCCTGGCTGAGAGGTGTGAGAGATGTTCTGTGTCTGCACTATAGATATGGGAAGACTCCAATCATATTGTGAGCCAGCTTCCTCACAGGGGGCGTCTCCTCCACAGGAAGCCCCGGGCCATACATGTGGAGGAGGCGCCCCCTGTGAGGAAGCTGAGTAATTTTCTAGCAAAAAAATGATTTTTACATGTAGGAGAGACATGCCAGAATTGGCCCGGTAGGAAAGTAATGAAGCTTTGACAATAAAACTCTGGTATGCTCACACTGCTGCAACTCCAGCTTTAACCTCAATACTGAAAAGGGGTTTTCCTTTATTTTTGTTTATGCCTTACCTTTTAAGTTATGGCTGTTCCTTATCTTTACTAGCTGTCCACTTGTAAGTCTGTTTCTTAAGTGAGAATTTTGCTCTGCGTAGCCAGCCATTTTTTTTTTTATTAATTCCCTGATTAGTAATTAGAAGCACCCACCTCTATCCCTAGCAGTATATAACTAAGAATCTCTTGGGAAAGGCACGTTTGCAGATGGGGTTCTTTCTCAAAATGGGGGTATTTCTATAGGTGGGAGCCCTTCTGACTCTGCACTTCAGCAAATGCACAAAGCGAAGGAACACTCAAAAACACCTTGAAAAATGCCACACAGACTACAGGTGACCTTTACACCTTCCGTTCTGCCTCCCCATTTTAAGATGCACTGTCTACCACTCCTTCTGACAGCTGTGTCCTCTATGCTTAAACTAACTCTCCTGCACGACAGACAGACAGACAGACCCTTCTGCTTCTCCTAACCTCTGTTGAAATATACCCAAACCCTGGGCCTCCTTTATTTAACTGTACTCAATGCACCCATTACCCTGCACCCTCTGGCTGCAGGCGCAATGCACACAATCTAGTTCTCATTTCTCCTCTTCCCAAGACCAGACTCCCTTTCTCATGTAATAGAATCTGTACCTGTAATAAAGGACTGACTTGAGACCAAGGAGCCCAGGACAGAACCCAAAAAAAAGGGGGAGGAAAAGGACAAACGAAAAAGCCTAGAGACAACAGCAATATTTCAGTCAGAGGACCCAAAACAAAAGCAAGGGTTTCCTCAAAAATTGGTCTAAAATTTCCTCAGAGTAGCATGGAATACCTGGATCAGCTGGTAAGTGAAGAAAATGACATCCTCCTCCTCTCAGGCTGGATCTCTATTGAACCACCACCAGAGTGTTTAAATACCCTCTCCAAATTTGGCGCCAAAACCTAGGGGAGGGGTGGACGCTGCAGGGGCATCTACCAATAGGAAGCAAAACCGGAAGTGACACCTCCAGCCAAGTCAGGAAGAGAAATACATCAATCAAATCAATGTAATCAAAGGTGCTGGGCACACCGGAAATGACCAGGCAACACCTCCTATATTTTTTTCTTCCTATTGTTTTAATTTCCTCCCCCTTTCTATTTCTGTTTGTATATTCAAAGGTAATTGATAAATACAATCTGTATAATTGATCCATAGACCACAATGGCAAAAAATGAAGTGAAGGCAATTTAGGGTGTACATATGAAAACCTGGTACAGGAACCTAACACATATAAAAGTATCAATAGAGGTCAAAAAGTCACCAATTTAAGGAGCAACTGAGAACATGGCCCTACAAATCCCTAGAGGAAAGGCCTAAAGCTCATGGATTCGTTGAGCCCAGGAGGCGAGGTGGCAGCCAAAGAGTGGATCCACCTCGTCTCCTTCTGCAGGAGAATTCTATCCACATCTCCCCCCCTCTCATGAGTGGGCAGGAATTCCAGGGCAAAAAATGTCATCTTAGTTAGATCAAATGAGTGGTATAAACCCATGTGTCGACTGATGGCTGTTTCCATCTTTTTCTTTTGGACGAGGGACACATGGTCCCTAATCCTGTGGAAAAAGGCCCTCTTGGTTTTCCCTATGTAAAAAGCCTTACAAGTGCACCTCATGTAATAGACCACACCAATGGATTGACAGTTGACAAAAAAATTGGGTTGATATAAAGTCCCATCTGGAAGGGTTATCTCCTCTGCATCTAAAATATATCTACAGAAATCGCACCTACCACATGGGGCAGTGCCTTTCTGATTATTTCTTGCAGATCTCTGTGTTAAGTGGCTATGGACCAATTGATCCTTTAAGGATCTGGATCTTCTATAGGTAATGGAGGGTGTTGGTTTCACATATTTGGAAATTACTTTGTCATTGGACTATAGGGGCCAATATTTCTGAATAATCTTACTGACTTTTTGATGCTGTTTAGAATATATCGTTATCAGCCGTACCTCGAGATCCGATTTTCGAGGTTTCGAGGAATAGAATATTTCAGTTCGATTGTGTGATTTGGCCCTATGGTATGCCTTTTTGAGAGTGGAGCGACTATATCCCTTATCCAAGAGGCATAGCTGCAAGGCCCCTGCTTCCTTTTCAAAGTCCTGGTCGCAGCTGCAGTTTCTCCTTAGTCGTAGATATTGACTATAAGGAATGCTCACCACCAAGGACTTGGGGTGGGAGCTGGCCGCGTGTAAAATGGTGTTTCCTGCCGAGGACTTTCTAAACAAGGAGGAGCCAAGTGTACCATCTGAATTAAGATAAATGGAAATATCCAAAAAATTGATCATATTTTGATTGTACGTCATCGTGAATTTGAGATTATAGGAATTGGCCTTAAGTTTGTCCAAGAAGAGAAGAAGTTCCTCCTTAGAACCAGTCCACACCACAAAAATGTCGTTGATGAATCGACGCCAAATCAAAACATTGTTAAAGAATCAGCTATAGTCATCTGAGGAGAAAATCTCCAGCTCCCACCCCCCCTAGGTACAGATTGGCGTACGATGGGGCACATTTAGTCCCCATCGCAACACCCTGCACCTGGAGGTAGTGGGAGCAGTCGAAAAGAAAGATGTTATTGGTTAGGATAAACTGTAAAAGATCCAAGATGAAACAATTGTAGACGAAGGCCCCAGGGCCCCTTTCGATAGGAAGCCCTCCACAACCCCAACCCCCCGCTCGTGGGGGATGGAGTTGTAGCCGGCCTCCACATCGATGGTGACCAATAGAGATCCCGGTGGTACGCAAATACCATCCAGGGATCTCAAGAGAAAAAGTAATTAAGAGATAAAAGATAAATATAGAAAAATTAAGAATTGAGAGACGTAAATTAAAGATCACTTTATTCCTTTCTCCACTCACATTTCAGGATCTCTTCCATCAGTTAAAAACACGATTTTTCCTACCCTCTGTGGTCATCAACTGATCCTCTGGCTGGGCTTGCTTCCCAATTGAAGTAGCCTAACTATTTGAGTTTGCATTCAATTCGCTATTTCAATTTTTTGAAAGACCTGCATACAGGTAAACAGATCCCATATTTGGCTTAAATGTTGCATTGGCGGTTTGGATGTGTGGTACTATTTTTTTGCCTTGTGTTAATAGTGTTCTTTCTTTGTCTTTTTTTGTGTACTTTGTAACTTACTGTATTGTTTTCTTAGTGCCTGATAGATACTACTCTCCTGAAGAAGCCACGGTGTGTGGTGAAACATGTTGAGAAATCAATCCTTTGGTTGCACTATATAAAGATTGTTTCAGTACATTGCATGTAAACTCTTTTTACAACCATGTTTTTATCAATTTTTCTAAATAAAATGTGAACATTTTTTTACATAAAATTTGTGTCACCCTGTTTGCACCTTTAAAATCCCAATTTTTCCTTTTTCGTATATGATTTCTTTATCGCTAACTCATTTAATCTACTCGCCATTACCAAAACCTGGCTTCATGAATCCGACATTGCGTCTTCTGCTGCCCTATCCCAAGGTGGTCTTCTTTGGACTCACTCCCCCTGACCCAGTGGACGCAAAGGAGGGGGTGTTGGAATCCTTTTAGCCCAACATAGCACCTTTCAGGTACTTCACCCACCTCCCTCTCTGTCACTCTCCTCATTTGAGGCGCACTGCATTCATCTCTTTTTCCCAGTTTCTCTAAGGATAGCTGTGATCTACCGGCCCCCTGGACCAGTATCAACCTTTCTTGATGACTTCTCTGCCTGGCTACCCTACTTTCTCTCTTCTGAAATCCCCACTATTATTCTCGGGGACTTCAACATCCCTACTAATACTAACACTCCTCCTACTTCCAAACTTCTCAGTCTAACTTCATCCTTTGACCTGCAGAAATGCATACACGCTTCTACTCACTCTTAAGGCAATACCCTTGACCTGGTTTTCTTCCACCTATGCACTCTGTGCAACCTCTGTAACTATCCTTACCCTCTCTCTGATCACTACCTTATTAGTTTCACTGTCTCCCTCTCCTCCACCTCCTCTCCCTCCAACCGCCTAAAGGTTACCTGTAGAAACCTGCGCCATCTCAACTCTTCTCTTCTCTGCTACTGACCACCTCTGTGACAAAATTGCACCCCTGTCCTGCACCAATCTAGCCACTTCTGTCTACAATGCTTTACTTCTAGCCTCACTGGACCCACTGGCCCCCTCACTATACACAGAATCAGGCCCCATCCCCTTCAACCTTGGAAAACAGGTGACACTAAAAGTCTGAAAAAACATAGCCGCACTCTTGAGCGCCTGTGGCGTAAGACGAAGTCCCAGAAAGATTTCAGCCAGTATAAATCTGCCTTCCAAAAATACAATTCCTGCCTCCTCACTGCCAAGCAGACCTACTTCATCTCTCTCATTAACACCTTATCATCCTGTCCCCATCAACTCTTCTCTACCTTCAACTCTCTACTTCGTCCTCCACCCACCAACTCACTCACTGCCCAGGAGATCGCTAATCACTTCAGACAAAAGATTGATACATTTCGTGAGGAGATCTCTACTATTCAGGTACCCTCCATGCTTTACACTTCATGCCCACAGGTACAATCATTACTTCCCTCTTTCAACCCCATCACTATAGACGAGGTTGCTAAACTACTTGCTAACGCCCATCTTACCACCTGCCCTCTGGATCTTGTTCCCTCGCAAATGCTACGTTCACCCTCTGGCTCTATACTACACTAACCCACATCTTCAATCTCTCCCTCTCTTCTGGCATCTTCTCCAACTCTCTAAAACATGCACTTGTCAGCCCCATACTTAAAAAGCCCTCACTGGACCCATCCAATCTTGACAACCTATGCCCCATCTCCTTGCTCCCCTTTTTAGCCAAACTCCTTGAACGTCTGGTCTACAACCGACTGAGCGACCGCCTTGCTGATAATAGCCTTCTTGATCCCCTTCAGTCTGGATTTTGTCCTCAACACTCCACAGAAACTGCTCTCCTAAAACTAACAAACTATCTACTAACGGCCAAAACCAATGGACACTATTCTGTACTCTACTCCTGGACCTCTCTGCTGCCTTTGATATGGTTAACCACCCCCTCCTTCTCAAAAAACTCCACGTCTTTGGTCTCCATGACTGTACTCTTTGCTGGTTCTCTTCCTACTTATCTAACTGCACCTTTACTTACAATTCTACTTCCTCTTCTCCTCTTCCTTTCTCTGTCGGGGTCCCCCAAGGTTCTGTTCTTGGACCTCTCCTATTTTCAATATACACCTCCTCCCTGGGCCAGCTGATAGCCTTCCATGGCTTCCAATACCATCTCTACCCTGACGACACTCAAATCTATTTCTCTATCCCTCAGCTCACTCCTTCAGTCTCCTCACATATCTAATTTACTATCTGATATATCAGTCTGGATGTCACACCACTTCCTCAAACTTAATCTATCCAAAACCGAACTTATAATTTTTCCTTCCTGACGTACCTCTTCCCCTGATCTTTCTGTCAAAATCGATGGCACAACTATAAACCCATCATTGCATGCCAAGGTCCTAGGTGTAATCCCGGAACACTGAACTCTCCTTTATGCCCCACGTCCAATCACTGTCAAAATCTTGCCGCCTCAACCTCCGGAACATCTCCAAAATACGCCCCTTTCCAACCAATGACACAATAAAGCTCTTAATTCACTCCCTGGTCATCTCTCGCCTCGACTACTGCAACTCCCTTCTCATTGACTTACCTCTACATAGTCAATCCCCCCTTTAACCCATCATGAATGCTGCTGCCAGAGTCATCCACCTTACCAATCACTCTGTGTCTTCTACTCCTCTCTGTCAATCCCTCCACTTGTTTCCGCTCACTCAATGAATTAAATTCAAAATACTAACAACTACTTACAAAGCCATCCACAACTTAGCCCCCAGCTACATCACTAGCCTAGTCTCAAAATACGAACCTAATCATTCTCTTTGTTCCTCCTAAGGCCTCCTGCTCTATAGCTCCCTCATCACCTCCTCCCATGCTCTCCTCCAGGACTTTTCCAGAGGCTCTCCAATCCTATGGAACTCCTTACCCCAATCTGTCTGATTATCTCCTACTCTATTAGGTTTTAGACAATCCCTGGAAACCTTTCTCTTCAAAAAAGCCTACCCTACCCACACCTAACAACTTTTAATTTTCTTCATCTGATCATCCCGCACAACTGTTACCTTTTGTTCCACTTGACCCTCCCTTCTAGACTGTAAGCTCTATTGAGCAGAGCCCTCTGATCCCTCCTGTATTGTATTGTAATTGTACTGTCTGCCCTCATGCTGTAAAGCGCTGTGCAAACTGTTGGCGCTATATAAACCCTGTATTCTAATAATAATAAAAAAAACCTGGAAGCCATTTGCTTTCTATGCAGAGCTGCAGCAAATTTTGCACACTCCAGTTTTAGTAAGTCTGCCCACCGGTGTCTAGGTAAACCTCACCTCATTCCTTTTTTTTTTTTAAGACTGGGTTTTTAGAAACTCTGTGTCTCTAGGACAATTTTCTTTTTTTTTTTTTTAGGGATCGACCAATATATAATTTTTTGTTGGTGCCGATACGATTCCGATATTTCAGCCACCTCTCAGGCCGATAACTGATATTGTCTGCCGATATTCTGTGCATTAAAAAAAAAAAGTTACACTTTTTTTTTTTTAATCACTGTTATTGCTGTCACAAGGAATGTAAACATCCCTTGTGACAGTAAGACCCCTTTTACACCGGGGCGCTTTGCAGGTGCTGCAGGACTAAAAATAGCGCCTGCAAAGCACCCTGAAACAACCGCTGCTGTCTCTCCAGTGTGAAAGTCCCGAGGGTTTTCACACTGGAGCGGTGCGCTGGCAGGACGCTGAAAAAAGTCCTGCTAGCGGCATCTTTGGAGCTGTGAAGGAGCGATGTATACACTGCTCCTTCACCGCTCCTGCCCATTGAAATCAATGGGGCAGCGCGGCTATACCACCTACGAAGCAGCGCTTTGCGGGTGGTTTTAACCCTTTATCGGCCACTAGCGGGGGGTTAAAAGCACCCCGCTAGCGACCAAATACCGCCGCTAAAACAACCGTAAAGCGCCACTAAATATAGCGATGCTTTACCGCCCAATGTGAAAGGGGCCTTAAAGGCAGTGATGGATACTATTTATGGAGAGATCGAGGGTCTATAAGACCTCAAACCTCTCCACTGCACTTGAAAGTATTCAAAATGTCAAGATCAGTGTTTTTGTATACACTGTTTGCCGCCCCCCCCCCAAAAAAAAAAAAATTACCACCAGCCGCTGCGGGTTTACATTGAAGTCTATGGCCGTCAAGTCCCATGAAAGCCGGACCAAAGTAGTGCAGGTTGCACAGATAAGAATGGTCATCATTGGGAAACATTGGGGAGTGACTTGTCAAGTCGCACAAGTGTGAATGGGACTCTGTATATACATTCTGGATACATTTTTTGATTGTGGTCCTGTATATGTGTGTGCCTTCACATTCCATTAGTGGGCGCTATACTGCTAAAGTGTTCAGCTTCACTCTATTCACTCAGCAGCGCTCACTGTACAAACCGTCAGACGGGTCATTCGTTGGCTCCGCCCCCTACACAGACAACTTACAGTGTATCCCCAACGACCCCGCCCTCTTCGCTGATTGGATGCGGCGTCTTCCCGGGATAGGTAGCTTGCGCACCACGTGCGACCACTAAACACAGCCGGGGAGGGCGGGTCCGGTACGCGCTTTCTGATTGGCCGGCTAGGGAGCGGCCTGCGTGAGGACGGCCGTAGCGGTGACGTCACGATCCGGGGTTCCGAGTTCTGTGAGGAGACGGAGCAGAGAGGTCAGAGGTCACAGCGAGAGTCCGCCTGGCCCCGAGGGTGAGTGACCCGCACACCGCTGAGGGAGGGCGATGTGGAGCTGCCCGGACCGTTCACCGCCCCCTCCTCTGCAGTATTTATGGGGGGGTGGCTTCTCCCTTCATAAAGAAGACCTGTCACCCATCTGTACTGTGTGTATATACATACATATATATGTGTATATACCCCCCCATTATATATATCAGTGGGAGGGCTGGGGAGCTCAGAGATATGACCCTCCATATAGAGGACTTGTCACCCCTCTGTACTGTCACATGGGGGGGAGGGGAGTGTCGGCTCCTCTATACTTGTGTTAGGAAGAATTAAAACCATGACAGAGACCCCCCTATATACATCACACAGGGTGTAGAGATGACTATCCTGTCACATGACCTGTATTGGCTGTCTCGAGACTCCTCCCATTTTGGGTCACATGACCTGTATTGGGTATCCTGGGGACTACTCCCATATTGGGTCACAAGACTTGTATTGGGTGTCCCGAGGAACCCTCCCATTTTGGGTCACATGACCTGTATTGGGTGTCTCGGGGACTCCTCCCATAGTGGGTCACAAGACTTGTATTGGGTGTCCCGAGGAACCCTCCCATTTTGGGTCACATGACCTGTATTGGGTGTCTCGGGGACTACTCCCATATTGGGTCACAAGACTTGTATTGGGTGTCCCGAGGAACCCTCCCATTTTGGGTCACATGACCTGTATGGGGTGTCTCGGGGACTCCTCCCATTCTGGGTCACATGACCTGTATTTGGTGTCTCGGGGACTCCTCCCATAGTGGGTCACAAGACTTGTATTGGGTGTCCCGAGGAACCCTCCCATTTTGGGTCACATGACCTGTATGGGGTGTCTCGGGGACTCCTCCCATTTTGGGTCACATGACCTGTATTGGGTGTCTCGGGGACTCCTCCCATATTGGGTCACATGACCTATATCGGTTGTCTCGGGGGACTCCTCCCATATTGGGTCACATGACCTCTAATTGGATGTCTTGGGGACTCCTCCCATATTGGGTCACATGACCTGTATGGGGTGTCTCGGGGACTCCTCCCATATTGGGTCACATGACCTGTATTGGGTGTCTAGGGGACTCCTCCCATATTGGGTCACATGACCTGTATGGGGTGTTTCGGGGAATCCTCCCATATTGGGTCACATGGCCTCTAATTGGGTGTCTCGGGGACTCCTCCCATATTGGGTCACATGACCTGTATTGGTTGTCTCGGGGACTCCTCCCATATTGGGTCACATGGCCTCTAATTGGGTGTCTCGGGGACTCCTCCCATATTGGGTCACATGACCTGTATTGGTTGTCTCGGGGACTCCTACCATATTGGATCACATGACCTGTATTGGGTGTCTCGGGGACTCCTCCCTTTTTGGGTCACATGACCTGTATTGGTTGTCTCGGGGGCTCCTCCCATATTGGGTCACATGACCTGTATGGGGTGTCCCTATGGTCCCTCTGACATTTTTAGTTGTCAGACTGTTTTGTCATCTCTCCAGTGTGTGTAAATCTGATATTAATGGACTCTGCCCAGCTCCCCCTCTTAGCTCTGTGTTGGGGTGACACAGAATGTGATTTGTATATAGAACCCCAACACAGATCTACAATAGAGGGGGACACCCCCACTGTGCATTGGAGAGCGATGCCTTATAGAATAGGGCCGGGTCTGATATTCTGGGTGTTGAGGCAGAACTCCAGGCAGATATAAAACCCAAATCAATGAAGTTCTGTAATCATTATTGCATCAATAAAAAAGCGTTATAAGTCCCCAAATATGACCTGGTATTAGCCTCTTATAGTGCCTGTACAGCAAAGCTCAGACTGGGAGAGGGGGATCCAGCACAAGGAGCCAATCAGTTCATGTGCTGACAAGAAGCATGCTGATAGGAGAGAGCAGAGTCTTCTCCTTTCACTGTCCAATCACAGTCTGGGGGTGGGTCTAGGATGACCTTGGCTCGGAGAAAGTTGGGTGAATGATGCTGACCATCAGTAAGGACATCTAGTGGCTGATAACATACTGCGGGGGTAATCTCTGGATTGAAGGGTAATATTCCATCAGAAGTTGGTTTTGTTATTTTACCTTTTGATGGGCTATCAGTGAGAAATGGAATCTGAAATCTATATATTACACGGACTCTGGAGATTTAGGTAGGGGGCCATCCTCAGGGGTCACCATATTGCATGGCCATTCACCCAGTGAAAGTGCATCTATATTCAATCTGTGTGAATGGGGCAAAAAATAAATTAACAAATGTTATTAGGCAATTTCCTGTACTGGATGAAATGCTTTTCATTGATATATAAAAGAATATAATGTCTCCGGCCACTAGATGGTGCCAAGTATCCTAGGAAATTCCTATGATACTTAGTGCCATCTAGTGGCCAAATTAGGTATTTTCTCATTTAAATCAAGGGAACTATTTGTCCAGCACAGGGAATAGCCTAATAACATTCGTTTGTTTTTTTGTCCTATTTACACGGAACGAGTGTGCATGCACTTTCACAGGGCAAATTGCTATTCAAATTTTTATAAAAACACCTCATTGTGGTACATTGTTGTTATCTTGGCATGAACATCAGATTGTTGGGTCACCTCTGTCATTGTTATCAGTGCGTGTTGCACCTCCCCCGATCTGTCAGAAGCAGAGGAGAAAATCGCCATCACTTCCATGTTAGAAGTTGTATCTCTCGTCATTGTATATAGTAGTATAGCCTGTGCTGTGGTTGGGTGATTTGGGTGTGTCTCTGACTTTACTTTGGGCCTGAGATCTACAGCCATGGTGGGGGAGGGGTGGTGGTAGTTGATACACTCACCAAGCTCTGTAGTCACTGGTGTCAGCTCTGCGCTGGTGTCACCTCAAGGTTGGTGTGTCATTGGTGGGACACATATAGTAACAGATGTGACTCCCTCTGTCCTCTAGGATTTTACTCTCGGGGGAGGGGAGGGAGTCTTTCTACATGTTCACTCATCTTGTCCTTCCTTCTCCTTCTGCAGATCCCGCGGTGGAATCCTCCTCTGAGCCTCCACAATGCACGCCCGCCTGCTGGCAGATTTCCGCAGCCACATAAGATGGCGGGGCTGGCGGTGCGTGTGTGCACAACAGCGCTCGGCCTCCACGGAAGTCCAGCCCCTTCCCCCTCGGGCCCAAGTGGTCATCTGTGGAGGCGGCATCATGGGGGCATCTGTGGCCTACCACCTGACTAAGCTGGGCTGGCATGATATCCTGCTACTAGAACAGGGCAGGTAAGTGAGGGCGCCCTCTGCTGGCATAGTTTTATTTCCTTTTCTCTTATTGGCTGCAGTACAACCCAATCCTGAGAACTTCACAAAACACAGCAGACTGTCCCTGGGACACCTCAGTCTTCTATGTCCTAACATTGTCCTTATTTAGAAAACTTTTCCTGTTTACAGGGAACTCTCCGATTTTTATCTCACCCGAATTCTGGGTGTTTGACTCCTCCCCTTGTCCCTGACCCCTCCCATAATTCTGCAGCATAACAGCAGATTGCTAATCGTATGAAAATCTGCTCCTGCTCTAATCCGGGTCTCTGATTCTTGCAGATTGGGAGCCGGTTCCACGCGGTTCTGTGCCGGGGCAGTGAGTACCGTCAAACACATCTCTATAGAGACTGAAATGGCCGAATATTCCAACAAACTTTACCAGCAGCTGGAGGCGGAGACAGGAGTGCCGACAGGTGAGCCGGAGATTATAATGTAGACATCAAGAAAAGTGTAGAAAGTATTGGTGATACATTGTGTGCTGTCCCAGAACACTGACACTCAGAGACATCTGAACAATGTTTATAAACAATGTTACTTTATCTCTTGTCTGATCAATGTTTTTTTTTTAAACAATGTTACTTTCTATTTTGCTATCTCCTGACACGTACCTTGGAGGTGAGCCTGATGTGCAGAGGGAGACCTCTGATCTCTCGTACATCCCTGGCTCCGGAGTCACTGGAGTTGAGACAGTGAACTTAGGAGCACAGTGAGGTATGAGAACCTGCAGAGTTCTCTTGGCAGGAGATAGTAGCAGCTGACAGAGACAGGAACCGGCTTAGGTGCTTTGGATGCAGGATACAGAATGCAGGTGTGCAGCAGATGCACACAGGTGCAAGACAGCAGGCAGGAGCAAGGTCAGACAAGCCAGGTAATACACAGCGGATCAGTCAGGCAGGGAATGGTCAGAGTTCAGGCTGGGTTGGTAACGGAGGATCAGGCAGACAAGTAAACAGAGCAGGGTCAAGGAAGCCAAGGGTCAGGGCTGGAGACAGCAGCAAGGTCAGGAAGCCGGGTCAGTATTGGATCAGATGCAGGTTCAGGATCAGGTCACAGGGTAAAGCTGCAGATCAAACAGCAAACAACTAATGCAGCTGGAGCCCTTTTAAAGGCCACTGGGCGCCAAAGCAGTGTCACTGTGCGCGATCTGCGCAAGCGCATTGGCGCACGTCTATTCACCGCTGGATTCCTGTTAGCCGGACTGCACCTCTGTCAACCTGTGTGCCTCAGACCAGTTGCAGAACTATGACATCTCCTGTCTGACCAATGTTTATAAACAATGTTACTCTGTGTCTCGCTATCTCCTGTCTGACCAATGTTTATAAACAATGTTACTTTGTGTCTCTCTATCTCCTGTCTGACCAATGTTTATAAACAATGTTATATTGTATCTAACTCCTGGTTTGGGGGGTTTGGGAATACGAGGTAGGAGGAACTTTGGGTGTACGGAGAATTGTTGGGTAGTCTGTTGGGCAGAGCTGGACTGGTGTTGGAGGACAATGAGCAGCTCAGGATTGATCTACTTCCTGCCAATCTCTGCCATGTATGTGCCATGAGACAAAGCTGCTTCTTGTGCGTCAGGAACTGAAACTGCTAAAGCAGTGCATGAACATTTTTGGGAGGGGGTTTCACAATTCAATATTAACTCTTTATCATCAAGACCCAACACATTAACACATGAAATGCAGCACAGGGTGGACTTTGTACAGACACTTAAGAAGCAAAATGCCTGTGTGAGAAACCTTAGATGGAAGCTGCCAGTTTCTGACTCCTAGGCTGCAGTGATGTCACTTTTTCGGGTTCAGCTTTGCTGGCTGAGATGCGTGTTCAGCCTGTAGATGGGCAGCTTCTATCCCAGTCCTCTCATACAAGTGTTTGGCTGTAACATAACCTGTGATTTAAATTCTTGGAAACGTTCCTCCATGTTGTAGAAGCGTTTGCTGACTCCCCCTCTTTCTGCAGGGTACACCAGGGCGGGCACCATTCTCCTGGCTCAGACGCAGGACCGACTCATCTCTCTGCGGCGGATAGTGTCACGGCTGAGGTTAGGATGGCTCTGGCAACCGTCTTAATGTCTTAGAGCTGTTAATGAATGTAACGCAATATCCTGTTTCCTTTTTTTTTATAGGATGAAGGGAATACCATGCGAAATCATTACACCAAAGAGAGTAGGTGAACTCCACCCCCTCATTAATATTCATGATCTGGTCGGTGCCATGTATGTGCCAGAGGATGCTGTGGTGTCCACTTCGGATGTGACGCTTGCCATGGTGACCGCTGCACGAAGTAAAGGTGAGAGAGAACAAGGCAATATAAAATGCAGCTCGTTAATTTCCAGCTAATGAGGTCCATGTCGGGAAGAAGGGGGGCCTTGCTGGACAATAAAGGGAGTGCATTACAGTCTTCCATAGGACAGATTGTGATTGTACCAACCACAGGGAGATAAGTGCCCTCTAAGGAGCTACAAACCAAGCACAGGGAAGGAAGTGCCCTTTGAGGTGGTATAAATCTACCAAAAGGAAGGCAAGTGCCCTCCAATGGGATACAAACAAACCACAGGCAGATAGGTGCCCTCCCGCTAACCACAGAAAGGTAAGTGCCCTGTGAGGGGTACAAACAAACCACAGGGAGATAAGCGCCCCCCAACCAATCACAGGGAGGTAGGTGCACTCAGAGGCAATACGAACCAGCCAAAGTGAGGTAAGTGCCCTCCAAGGGGGTACAGCCAAGCATTGCTGTTATTGGGGCATCAGAGATCTTAGGATGATTGTTACCACTCAGTGATTCAAGAGACTGAATACATTGTGTATATCTAGACCGGAGTTTATAACTCAGTGAGTACGAATTGGTGGCTATGCTAGTTGTGAGCCGGGAATTCAGTAAACGCCAACAATTTCTCAATAATTCCAGAGATGTGAATATTTAGTAAAACAACGATGTCTAAAGGTAGATGTAAACCCCAGTCTGTAAAATCTCATAGAAGAATTAACATGTTGCTGACATTTCAAAAGTAATTTTCAGTCATTTTACATCTGCAGCTTTCATTATAATAATCCCTGGTGATCCTGCCATGTTCTTGTTCTGACATTTCCTGTTTTAAGGTGACAACGCTCTGTCCTTGTCTTCCCATTGTGTTTATGCGTTGTCACTTGTAATATGTGTATTAATGATTGGTTGCATTGGCTACATAGTATGGAAGGAGGATAAAGTGTCTCTGGGATGTATTGCAGCTGGTTACTTAGTATGGAAGGCGGATGAAACGTCTTTGGGATGCATAGTAGTTGGGCACATAATAGTATAGAAATAGAAGGATGCATCTCGGATGTATTGTAGTTGGGCACATAGTATAGAAGGAGGAGGAAGTGTCTCTTTGATGTGCTGTAGCTGGTTACCTAGACAAGTGTCTCTGCTCTTGATGACCATTGCTGCTTTTGTTGCCCAATCTGCCTTTCCTTTATGGCTCTCTCAGTGCAGTATGGGAGAATGAAAGGCAGAATCCAGTGCCTGCGGCAGACAGTTTTTCTTTCAAATATATAGATTGACATTATATGCAGATTGCACTGACCCCATTGTCCTCCCGTCTGTTCGCTAGGTGCTCAGGTCCATGAACTCACCACAGTCAACCACGTTCTGGTGGAGAAAGGCCATGTCAGCGGAGTGGATACAGACCGAGGTCAGGTCGAGTGCGAGTACTTTGTGAACTGTGCAGGACAGGTAATTGTGAAGTCTGCAAGTTTTTTTACATTTTGATATTGGATATATTTTATAGCAGAAAGTAAGTTAAACAAATGCAGAGAAGATCAAATACCACCAAAAGAAGGCTCTATTTGTGGGAAAAAAAATGACATAAATTTATGTACAGCGTCGCATGGCCGCGGAATTGTCAGTTAAAGTAATGCAGTGAGTATTGCAAAAAAAAAATGGCCTGGTCATGAAGGGGGGTAAATTTTCCGGAGTCAAGTGGCCAAAGGGGTCCTCAGTCCGGGTCCTCAGTCCAAGACTATTGCGTTCTAGATCAAAAGTGACCATAGGGGAACATAGATAGAAGTGGAGTAATCTGATGGGAATAAAATGAAATGTTAGTGATGATGAGCTGGCGGTGTATAACCTGATCCTTGTGTTCTTCCATTGCAGTGGGCCTATGAGCTCGGCCTGTCCAATGAGGAGCCTGTCAGCATCCCGCTGCATGCCTGCGAACACTTCTACCTCCTGACCCGCCCCCTTGCCACGCCCCTGAGGGAGGGCACACCCAGTACGTATTCTCCACATTGCAGCTTCTTACACAAGTGAGGTCAGGTGACTGTGCAGCCAGGCATATGTATCATAGCCACATCATCACGCCATGTACATAGGAATGGCCTGCCACATCGATGACATCACACCCTGTGATTATCTCCACATTGTTGATAAGCGGAATGCAGATTTGACTTTGAACCGGCCTTGTCTTTACAGGAATAAAAATTTGTTCTGTGTGAATGGGGCAAAATTGGATGTTCACAGGCAATATTCTCTGCAGATCGAATGTGTGAATGAGGAAAATACCGAAATTATGACCACTAGATGAAACTGTAAAGTCTTGTTTTTTTATCCTATAAATATAACAATCATGTTATACTTACCTGCTCTGTTGCAGTGGATTTGCACAGAGCAGCCCGGATCCTCCTCTTCTCGGGGTCCCTTTTCTGTTCTCCTGGCCCCTCCCTCCTGTTCAGTGCCCCCCACAGCAAGCAGTTTGCTATGGGGGCACCTGAGACGCGTCACAGCTCCGTGTGTCTTTTCAGATATGGAGCCCTGACCTGGCCCTACCTCCTCTCCTTCCTGATTGGCTAGCTCAAAGCAGGGCAGCCAATGGCACCCCTGCTGTGTCCCAGCCAATCAGGGAGTTAGAATCTTGGACGGCTGAGACACTCGTGGGCATCGCTGGACAGAGAAGGACCTCAGGTAAGAATTAGGGTATTGGGGTGGTTGAGGGGGGCTGCTGCACACAGAAGGCTTTTTATCTTAATGCAACCTTCTGCCTTTACAACCACTTTAACCTTTCACGAAGTGCATGGTTGTTCCAGGTCAGTGGTTTACCGGGAATTATACCCAGAGCCAGGATAACGCCCCTTGTTCTACTCGCCCACCCATGCTTCTTTGCCTCCTTCCTGCTGCCCTGGGTAGAATCCGGTGTCAGAACTTACCCAGCCAAAAGATGTCACAGTGGTGCAGTGGATAGCACTTTCGCCTAGCAGTAAGAAGGGTCGCTGGTTCGAATCCCACCCACGACACTACCTGCCTGGAGTTTGCATGTTCTCCCTGTGCCTGCGTGGGTTTCCTCCGGGTACTCCGGTTTCCTCCCACACTCCAAAGACATGCTAGTAGTTTAATTGGATCCTGTCTAAATTGTCCCTAGTATGTATGAATGTGAGTTAGGGACCTTAGATTGTAAGCTCCTTGAGGGTAGGGACTGATGTGAATGTACAATGTATATGTAAAGCGCTGCGTAAATTGACGGCGCTGTATAAGTACCTGAAATAAATAAATAAATAATAAATGTCACTGCCCCTCCTCATGTGACAGTGTTCAGGCCTGGCAATTTGCTGTTCATTGCTGAGCACTGTCATACGTGGGAGGTCACATGCGCCCCATGCCCGGAAACCTTGCTCTGTTTGTGAGGGTCTCAGCGAAAAGGGAGGAAGCAAGAGCGCCCAGACTGGTAAGTAATAAGTTACTGGTGGGGGGAGCAATCAGCAGACACTCTTATTTTGCCCTCAGTGATGGGATCTTTTTAAAGCGATGCTGCAAGTCTGTCAAAGATCATCTGAAGTTCCCAGCGGCGTCATCGGTAACATCTCACACTCATGTTTTTTGTCTTCAGCTGTAGTGGATCCAGATGGCAGGATTTACATCCGCAACTGGCAAGGTGGAATCCTGTCTGGAGGCTTCGAGAAGAACCCCAAACCCATCTTCACCGAGGGACGCAACCAGCTGGAGATTCAGAACCTGCAGGAGGACTGGGACCATTTCGGTAAACCAATACTTTCTCTTGTCCACGAAGGGTGATAGAAGGACCCCTGGAGTCATGAAGGCTTGCGGTTTAGGAATTATCCTGTGATATCGCCTCCACAAAGCCTGATGAAGGGGAATCCAATGTATTGTTATTTCCTGATTTGGATATTTGTGTCCTATTGGAAGTGAGGATGGACGCTGTTAGGATGTGGAGGTGTCAGGGGAGGCATTCGGAAGGGGAAGCACTGTGGAGGTGCAGGGAAAGGAATTCTGAGTGAGAGGAGTTGCGGAGAGGGAGGTGTAGAGATGCAGGGAGAGGGCTGCAAAAGTGCAGAAGAGGAGGGATTCAGAAGTGCATGAGGGAGAGGGGTAGAACTGCAGAGGGAGGAGTGCAGAGCCAAAAGAGGAGGGAATAAAAGGTGCAGTAGGAGGAATTGGAAGATGCAGAGGAAGGCGTGCAGAGGCGCAAAAGGAGAGATTTGGCTGTGCAGAGGCACAAGAGGAGGGATTTGGAAGTGCAGAGGAAGGAGTGCAGAAGCGCAGGAGGAGAAGTGTGGAGATGCAGGAGGCACAAGGGAGGGATGCAAGTTGTGGTCTTTGGGCTTTTTTTTTTTACTTGTCTCTGACTTGTTTGCAGAGCCTCTACTCAGCGCTCTGCTGCGTCGGATGCCATCCCTGGAAGCACTGGAAATCTTACGCCTTGTCAATTGTCCAGAGTCCTTCACACCCGATATGCGGTGTGTGATGGGTGAGAGCCCTACGCTATGCAAGTATTTTGTGCTGGCTGGGATGAACTCTCAAGGTTGCTCACTGGGAGGTGGTGCTGGCAGGTGCGTACCACTTGTAAATTCCTCTCCCATTTCTTGTACCCCCTGCTCCCAGTGTGGTTACTGATGTGTCCAAAGTATAAGATTCCTGCAGCCAGCTCTGACGTTTGTCCTCTTAATCCCCAGGTTCCTTGCAGAATGGATGGTCCACGGTTACCCTCAAGATAACGTATGGCCTCTGGACATCAAGCGTTTTGGGGCTCTTCAGAGCAGCAGGACCTTCTTGCGGCACAGAGTGATGGAGGTTATGCGTAAGTGTGTAGGGTAAACACGCATAGAATAGTCACGTGACCATTTCTCAATCACGTCTGCATCTAAGGAGTTTAGTGATTGGAGAGTTTTGCTGGCTGACCTCCGCTTATATGCTGCATGTTTCCTAATTTCACAGCTAAAATCCATTCCAAACAATTGTGCCATTGTAAGGAGTGATGAGGCTCCTCCCACCTTTGTTGAGATCTGGTCAGAACTGATATTTCCAGAATAGGCAACAGCAAAATAATAATTAGAACCTTGGCCCCACTAAGGAATATTGACGATACACCGAATAGTGGAGAGTTATGTTTTGCGTCATTCATCTCTGAACCATGAGATCCCTTACGCCCCTTTCACACTTGTACGACTTCGCAGTAGTTGCATGACAAGTCGTACCCCATGATTTCCAATGAGTACCATTCATATCTGTGCGACTTCAAAGTAATCTCTGCACTACTTTGTTCTGACTTTGATGCAATTTGAGGTCCATAGACCATAGGATTACACAGGCATTACTTAGTTGCATCAAAATTGTGCGTCTTTCAGGTTGCACAGGTGTGAAAGGGGCCTTAGTGTGTGGGCACTTTAAGAAATCACAAATTCCTCTTAACCGTTGTCTTGATATTTCTCATCTGGCCTCTTCCAGCACTGATCTATGATCTAAAAGTGCCACGATGGGACTTCCAGACTGGACGGCAGCTGCGCACCTCCCCCCTCTATGACCGACTTGATACCCAGGGGGCCCGATGGATGGAAAAGCATGGCTTTGAGAGGGCCAAATATTTTGTACCTCCTGGAAAAGGTGAGATGCACCAATGCTTGTTCTCCTTCCTCAAGGGTTGCATAACTGTAGTTGTACTAAGGTGGGGCATGTTGGACTGCTGAGATAGACCACTGCTTTCATACAGAGCTCGGCAGTCTTTATCTGCTTGCCTTCTGCATTGGCAGTGGGGTATTGCTGCACCGTGAGTTACAGAGTTATAGGAACAAATCCTGGTTACATAAGCTCAAAAACATATAAACAAGAGAAATGAAATGTAGCTCCAGAGTGTTGAGACACCAGGTCCTGGGCCGGCCCTCCCACCCTCGTCAGGAGATGTTTGCCCCTGTCCGCATGCTTTGGACTCTGTGGTTTTTTTTTTTTTTTTTTCTGGAGCCAAGATAGTGGGTAGAAGAATTTGGGCATAGTACATACAATGTTTTTCTAGTCTTTTGTAGTGTAAGAAGACAATAACGTTCTTTTGCCCTGTCTCTGCAAAGAACAACTAACACTGACTGATGGAACATGGAAGAATCAGGGAGGATCTAGCTAAGACTGGACTAACTAGCACTAAACAGGAGGGAAGAACAGAGGGCATTATCAAATCATATAAGCAAGTTGGAGTGGCCCTAAACCAACACTAGATGTTGGCATACACTATAATAATAGTAAACCTAAAGGAGAAGTATGGGTTGTGTGTTTTTTTTTTTTTTTTTTTTTTTTTTTTTTTGGCCAATTCATACTTACCTAGGTGGATGCTGCATCTGTCCCCCGGTGCCTCTGCACTGAGAACTGAGCAATCGAACACCGCCGACGGCTCGGTTCTCGCAGATCCCTGAGCAGAGAGCTGCTGCTTGTCAATCATCAGCTCTCCTCTCTGCTTCTCCACGCTTCCTGGAGCGGTGAGCTGTGGAGGGGCGGGGAGTGAGCCGCTGAGAGCCTGAGACGGGCATCAGTCCAGGCACCTGGCAGATCCAGACTTCCATTGTCAGGATGACTCGGTGCCTGGACTGATTCCTGTGACGTCAGCAGAGAGCAGACTTCAGTCCACTCTCTGTTGAAAACGGGTCACAGAAGTGCAAAACGAATTGCACTCCTGTGACCCAGAGGAGAATTACAGCCAAACAAGCTCAGGCTGGACTTCTCCTTTAACCACCTCCCACCCGGCCACTGCACATATACGGCCGGGTGGGCACTTCCTCCTTCTGAGTGGACATTCAGGAACGTCCCTCACAAGGAGGGGGATCACGCCTGCGTAGCGGCACGATCCCGATGCGCTCATGTAACCCAGACACGGCGCATCTCCGATCGGCAGGAGGGCTCTGTGATTGGCCCTCCTGATCACATGATGGTTGTGTCCAATCACAGCCGTCATGTGATGTAAATAGAGAGCTGGTTGCTAGGCAGCGATCCGCTCTCCTCTCCTCACTGACAACTTCCGTGTGAGGAGAGGAGAGCGGATCGCTGCAGCCAGCCAGTGATCAGTGAGTATGAGCTGTTTTTACAGCTTTTTACACACTGATCACCGTCCCAGTGTCCCCACACATGTCCCCACACAATGTCCCCAAAACACTGTCCCCACACAGTAAAAACACCTGTCCTCCACATATGTAACAGTAAAATCATATATCCCAATGATCATCGGCACACATATGTCTGATCATCTGCGCACATCTGTACATGATCATCTACGTACATATGTCCGTGATCACACAAACCAATTATTATACACTTAACAGGATTTTTTTTACCAAAGACATGTGGCAGAATACATTTTGGCTTAAATTTATGACAAAATTAGATTTTATTGGATTTCTTTTAAAACAGAAAGTAGAATTTTTTTTTTTCAAAATTTCTGCTCTTTTTTGCTTATAGCGCAAAAAATTAAAAACTGATTTGTGAATAAATACCACCAAAAGAAAGCTCTGTGTGAACAAAACAATAAAAATGTCATTTGGGTACAGTGTTGCATGACCGCTCAATTCTTATTGAACGTGGAAGAGCGCTGAAAATTGGCCTGGGAAGGAAGGGGGTGAAAGTGCCCAGTATTGAAGTGGTTAAATATTTCAATGCAACACCAACCCATGCGGATGTGTGAACTGGCATTTAAGGTGGTTAAGTATATTAGAGGGTCAGTAAAGCCCAATCTAAATCTCCTGGGGGGGGTAGTGTTCAACCCATGGGGGTAAAGACTTGTTCAAACTTTTGCATGACATCCCTTATGATCGCAGCCATCTTCTGCCATGGTTTAGCTAATATTTTGTATAGCTGCAGGAGGTAAAATTGTGAATGTGGACTTTCTGCTGGTTTTACAGCTGCACCATGAATTTATATACAGCCATTAAGCTTCAATTTGGCATTTGCTAAACAGTCTTTAAGGCCCCTCCTACCACTCAAGGTACCATATCAGGTAGGCGGAGTCACTGATTAGTGCCATTCTTTATCTGCAGATCTGCTGGCCCTGGATCAAAGTAAAACCTTCTACAAGCCGGACTGGTTCGATATTGTCGGCTCAGAGGTGAAGTGCTGTAAGGAGGCCGTGTGCGTCATCGACATGTCATCCTTCACTAAGTTTGAGATCAGTGTGAGTTTCCTCCCCCCACCACGCTCACATCTCCAGACGCACTTTGTGTCTGTTTGCTGATTCGTCTTTTTCTTTCTTTCTGTGCCGTCTCGCTCTCTAGATTCATGTAAGTCATTATTTTCAGCTGTAAATGTTCTCCCCCCCCCCCCCCCCCATACTTCCTCCTCTCATTTCCTCCTCATTGGTTCTCGCTTCTCGGTGTAAAAACATGTAGAACAAGACTTGAGGAGCAGGACACACCCACATTGTATCATTTGCATATTATTGGGTGTCACAATTGAAGCCTTTTAGATTGTTAAAGACTGCATGCGTTTCCTCCTGATTGTTTATTTATATATATATATATATATATATATATATATATATATATATATTACTTATAGCAGGGGTCTCCAACCTACCCGGCCCGCAGCTAAGGTCAGTGGGGGTCTCTCGACGTGCACAGACTGAGGATTCTGGTAGCAGAGACTGTTCATGATTTTCAATTCAACTCCCCTCTGCAGTCTCCAGCTCAGGTTCCCTCTGATGTTATCTCCGCACTGGTTGTTAGGACCACTGGCAATGACGCCAACATTCATAGGACAGAACTTCCTCCATCCAGACCTGCTCAGCCTCCCGGTTACCACCCTGCAGCCACAGCCCCACCTACATTAGTATGGAGTACACTGAAAAGGGACTCTGATGTAGCAGGGGTTTAATGAGAGCCCTGATGTAAGGGGGAAACTGATGGGAACCCCAATGTAAAGGGGAACTCTGATGCGGGGCCATGATGTAAGGGGTGCAGGTCTCCGATGAGGACCCCAATGTAAGTGGGGACTGATGTAAGAAAGGCTCTAAGACAGACACTGATGTATAGGAGACTCTGATTGGGACCCTGATATAAAGGGACTTTGATCCTGATGTAAGGAGGGCTTCTGATGGCAGACCCTGATGTAAGGAGAAAATCTGAAGTAAGGGGCCACCCTAATGTAAGATGGGACTCTGATGTAAGAAAGGCTCTGATGTGGGGACAATGTTGTAAGGGGAACGCTGACGAGGACCCTGATATAGGGGGCGACTCTGATGTAGGAAGGGCTCTGATGGGGACACTGGTGTAAGAGGGAACTTTGATAGAGACCCTGATGTAAGAGGAACTCTAATGGAGACCCCGATGTAAGGGTGACTCTGATGGAGATACTGATGGGGATTTTTTTTTCTGCCCATGAATTACTGCGAAATATGCAATGTGGCCCTCACACTGAAAGGTTTGGAGACCCCTGACTTCTGAAGATTGCCTGTCATGTTCTCACTTTTGCACAGTGCTTTCTGTGCTACCAACAAACCTTGATCAGTCTTCTAGCTGACTCGTGGATGAGACCCAGTTTAGGAGAGTTGGCCCAATTCTGGTTCTGGGGCTTTTGAGAATAATCCATTTAGCAACACTGCCAGTGACATCACCACCCTGGGAACACGAGGCGTTAGCTGTTTAATTGTGAAAGACATGGGAATATCTCTTTACCCTGGTTTCACATCAGATTGGGAGCAAAACATGACCATTACTTTCCACTATTACTGTTCTGAAATCAGCCCCATTTGCATATATGCAGATAGCCTGGAGATGCTCCCTATTGGCAGAGGGGTCATGTTGACAGATTGGGGTTTATGGGTCCACACAGCACACTAGGCATGGTGAAGTCTACAAGTTAATGACCTGTTCTCTTAATTCTTGTCTCTGTTGCACCCTCATTATCCGACTAATCTTTCCACCTAGTTTCTCCCCCACGTGTGCACAGGCTGAGATTCTGATAGGTCACTTCTGGTTCAGGGGCCATATTCTATTCATTGTCTGCAGTAATAATATGTGACATGTCTGTCAGTCTCCAGGGGACCAGGCGCTGGATATCCTGCAGTATCTCTTCTCCAATGATCTGGATGTGCCCGTGGGGCACATAGTTCACACTGGGATGCTGAATGAGCGTGGAGGATACGAGAACGACTGCAGTATGGTGCGGCTCAATAAGCGCAGGTGAGAGGCTCTTCTTCTATGTGACAGAGCGGACTTACTAACAACGAAGTCTAAATGAAACCTATTGGGGAGCTGATTGTAAAAGCTGTAATTACTCTTTACCATATTAAATATGACCTCCATACTTCTTCAGTCTTGCACAGCTGAACAGGCTTCTCTCCTGTACAAGAATTACCTACTCTGATTTCAGTGCACACTGTGAGCTTCTCACAATGTGCATTAGAAGCTGCAGCAAGTCATATAGAGCCCTCATTTTAGATTAAGCAGATTAAACTTCAGTTTTAAGAATTGTTGATTGGGAGGACTCCGGTATCTAAAGCCAGATTTTTGAGCTTCACTTTCTGTCCTAGTTAAAAAACAAAACAAAACAAAAACCTTTACTTTTCTCCCAGTAGGGAGATTTCTCTTCACTTCCTGTCCTAATGATACAACAGATAATATCTAAAAAGTGAAAAGAATTCCCCATCTAATCCTGTTCTGTTACAATGTGGATTCCCTTTAAATTCTGTCTTGGTGACATGACATCAGGACAAATGGAGAGTGTGAATCCCACCCAGCAGGGACACCGCCGATAATAAAAACCTAGCAGGTATCTGACTTTGGAGTGTGCAGAATGAATGCTCTATTGGCATTGTCATTTCTGTTTTCAGCCACTAGGTGGGGCTGGATGTTCTCTTTAGTGAGCTCTATGCAGTTGTAATATACAAAACAATAGAAAACAAATAGGCAATTACAGCTTCCAACTTTGCATTCTTTTGTGAATGTTTATGGAACATGTATGCTTGAATGTGTTCAAATAAAACTTCTGATTTATTAAAAAAAAAAAAAAACTGGCAGGGGTTCTAATCTTTCTTTCTTTGAGTTAAGGAATAATAACAAATAAATATATATATTATAATATAAATGATATTGCATTCCAAGCTGAGTGCTGTCTTCTGGGTTGGGCCAGGACTGGAGGACAGGTCACGGTATTGTGAAATAAATGTGTGTCTCACTAAGATGACTTGTCCTTTTCTTGCAGATTCTTCATGATCTCCCCTACAGATCAGCAGGTCCATTGCTGGTCTTGGTTGAAGCAGCACATGCCCAGTGACAGTGACTTACTGCTGGAGGACGTCACCTGGAAGTACACCGGTATGGCACACCACGTTTTATGAAGCTGATGTCATTGGGGGGCGTTTCCCACTGTGTTGGCTTCTTGTATGAAACTTTAAGCTTTTTGTACATTTTGTGAAGTAAAAAACTTTTGGTGACTCACTTTTAGTAAAAAAATCAGATGCTATAGATCACCCATATAGTATAAATGGGGCTCAGGGGATGCTACTTACCTCCATGTACTCAGGGATCTCACTTCTGCCTCCATTCATCATGGCTCTTGTTTTGCAGCTCTGAACCTGATTGGTCCACGTGCCATGGATGTACTGTCTGAGCTGTCCTACACTCCCATGACACCCGACCATTTCCCATCTATGTTCTGTAAGGTGAGGCGAGGGGCGGGCGTGTCGTCTCTGATTCAGGACTTGCTGCCTGTTCCCTAAGCGTCATGTCTTTATTCCTGTGCAGGAGATGAGTGTGGGCTACGCGAACGGGATCCGCGTCATGAGTATGACCCATACCGGAGAGCCAGGGTTCACGCTGTACATTCCCATCGAGGTGAGTTCTGGTGACCCATCTCTGTGTGTGGATCCCCCCCCCCTTCCCAGACACCCATAGGACACCAATCACTGTAGTCTTATTATGACTTGTTTACGTTTTATACAGTTTCTGTAACCAATTTTTGTCTCTTTTTACCATGTTTCCATTGAAGAGAAATGGGAAAAAATCTGTTTTTGTAAAATAGAGATTCCCAATTTATAAAGACTTTCTGACAGTTAGGCCTGGTTTGCACTAGTGCGACTTGCGTTGCACAGAATCTCATGACAAGGGAAATCTTAATATTTTCAATGGTGCCCGCCCTGGTCGATGTGATTCAGAACGGTGCGATTTTGGAAAAGGTTCCTGCACGACTTTAGTGCGATTTACAGTGTGACTTGGCCCCAGAGAATATGCAAAGTCACGCCACATAATCACACTGTATATCGCATCCAAGTCGCTTTGCAGTAGTATTAACCGAGTTTTTAAGACTTGTGGGAAAAATATATCTAGCAGCAAACCTCATTTCTTTCCAAGCCTGCTGTCCCGCCATGTCTACAGAGACAGCCACTCAGTGTCTGAAATTTCCTGCTATAGGATGGCTAGGCTGCCTTGCAGGGTCCCCCTGGAGCCCCTATGTAGCCACCCGTGAATGCATATTCCTGGCTGGGACTAGTGCTAACACTCAGTGGCAGGCAGCTGCCAAGAATGCATTCCCGTCCACTCCCTTGCCCTTCTTCCAGGTTTTGACTGACATGTCTCCTGGCATTCTAAGCCACTCGCTTGCCCCTCTTCCAGGCTTGACAGCAGCTTTTATGCCCTCCCTGCATATTAAGCTACTCCTTTGCCCCTCCTGTAGTCTTTCACTGACAGCGGCTACCATAACATTCCAAGTCACTCCCCACCTCTCCTGCAGGCTTTGATTGATCGCGGCTATGGGGGAGTTTAGTTTGTACCTCTTTTATATCTCACTTGTTGCTTTTCTTCTACCCAGTATGCATTACACGTCTATAATGAAATAATAAGTGTGGGACAGAAGTATGGAATCCGTAACGCCGGTTACTACGCCCTGAGGAGTCTACGCATTGAGAAGTTCTTCGCCTTCTGGGGTCAGGACCTAGACGCCTTCACCACCCCGATGGAATGTGGGCGTGAATTCCGAGTCAAGTTGGACAAGGTATCTGTCTTTTTGTGCCTAATTTCTGGTATAGTTTTGGGTTAAATGACCCAAAGATTCTTTGACCTCCTCATGCACACTGGGCCAGTGTGTAAGATCCCAGCATTTAGGTGCAGGTGAAAGGCATTTTTTTTCTGAGTATAGTATATCGATAGTCTTTAGCACCACTCGGTGCACCATCCAGTGACAGCAGCTTTCTGTCTCTCTTGTACTTTTACTAGCTGCCTGATGGTGCACCTGTGCCTTCCACCCACACCTAAATGCCGGAGTCGCATGCATCGGGGCCAAACACCCCCAGTGTACATGGGCCTTCTAGTTCCCACATTATTTTGGAGGATATTGTGGAAGAGTTCTGGACAGTTATGTCATCTCCATCCACTGTATTATTCCTTGTGTTTTTCCATCAGCTAGCTTGACCATTTCCTGTCTTCATGTTTCCAGAATTTCTTTAACTTTGGTGTTTTGTCACTTTTTTGCTGTTAATTTTTGAACAGATGAAAATTGTGGAAGTTTAGCCAGGGATTTCAGATATTTTTTGTGTGGCATGGGATTGCACCGCCAGAACTCTGCAGCTTGTATGGTGCATCCTCAGTGGTGTCAGGGCAGCGGTCTGGGAGAAGAGAAGTAGTTGGTTGTGCTGTAAGAATAATTCTCATTATGTTGTTCTGTTCTCCCTGCAGGGATATGACTTCATCGGCCGGGACGCCTTGCTGCAGCAGCGGGAAGAGGGCATCTCAAAACGGTTCACTATGTTCATCTTGGAAGATCATGACACAGACCTGGACTTGTGGCCCTGGTGGGGGGAGCCTATCTACCGCAATGGGGAACTTGTGGGCAAGACCACCAGCAGTGCCTATAGCTACACCCTGGGCAGACACGTGTGCCTGGGCTTCATTAACGGCCAGAACCCCGTCACCCCCGAGTTCATCAACCGAGGACAGTACGAAATAGAAATCGCTGGACAAAGATTCCAGGCCAAAGCCAAGCTTTACCCCTTCAGTTCGCTGTTTACCCAGAGACGCCGGAAAGAAGACCTGGAAATGGGGTACTGAGTTGGCTTTGGGCTCGCCGACAGACACACTGAGCTGGGAGAAGGGGTATGCAGAGCTGCGGATCGGCACGGAGATGTTATGAGCACAATCTTGGCCTCTGCTCCCCCTTGTGAAGTACGGAGCATGTTCATAAATCCTTCTAAGGTCAGAGACCAGCAGGGAGCTGCCGTCCTAAAATTTGGCCCCTAGGAGCCAGACAGTGATTGCTGAATATGATTGGGTCACTGACGAGTTCCCCATACAAAGTTCAAGACGTCCAGCACTCTTCTGTGCGCAATTTCCAGCCTTGCGCAGTTACCTCTGCAGATGTCAAGAGGAACAACATAGGGCTGATGCCATTTTGTAGCTAGAACTCCATTTTTATGAAAAGCCCTTTCAGACAAAGTGTGTTGGAATGTCAGCCAGCTATGATTGTAAAAGGGAAACCCTCGCTGTCCATACCATGGCGACATTTTGATATCCTTCTGCATCAGTCAATGGCTCCCAATCATTGCTCTGTAATCTTCTCTGTTATTCAGTAATTACATTCAATACAACTTCACTGTGCTCTGGGGCTCTGCTGGGCAGATTCTCCCCATTCCTGGCTCGGCTGTGACTGGCTGAGAGTTCAGCTTTGCAGCCGAGTGACTGCTGTCTCCATCTTTATCTGTATAGATATATGGAGGGTTTAGTCGCTTAGCTGAAAAAGCCAAGGTCAGCCAGTCATAGCTATACCTGGGTGGAAGCAATGGTTAGCAGTAAAGGCTTCCCCCTCTGCTTCACACTTATCCGCCACAAAAACATGGAAACTGCGTTTTCCATTGCTTTCAATGGGGAGGTGCGTTTTTGATGCGTGTTTTTTGTTTTTTGTTTGTTTTTTTGTTTTTTTAACTATTGAAGGACCCAGACTTTTTCTGACATTTTGTTGTGTACAAGTAAAAACAAATCTGTATTTTTTGCTAGAAAATTACTTAGAACACCCAAACATTATTTATTTATTTTTTCCCTAGCAGAGACCCTAGAGAATAAAAAGGCGGTCATTGCAACGGTTTATGTCACACGGTTTTTCAATTGCAATTTTTGGGGAAAAAAAATACACTTTAATGAATTAAAAAAAAAAAAAAAAAAAAACATAATATATACCAGTTCGTTTGTATAATATGAAAGATGATGTTACTCCGAGTAAAAAGATACCCAAGATGTCACGCTTTAACATTGCACATGCTCGTGGAATGGTGCCAAACTACAGTACTTAAAAATCTCCATAGAAGGCACTTTAAAAATTTTTACAGGTTACCAGTTTAGAGTTACAGAGAAGGTCTAATTCTAGAATTATCGCTCTCGCTCTGACGTTTGCAGCAATACCTGCAAGTGGTATGGTGCAAGCATTGTTTACATATGTGGGCGTGACCTACATGTGGGATCACTACTGCGCGTGAGCACGCGGGGACGGGGGCGCTTAAAATTTTCTTTCTTTTTTTTTTTTTTTTTTTCACTGTCCCTTTTAAAAAAAAATAAATGAAATTTGATCACTTTTATTGCTATCACAAGGAGTATAAACATTACTTGCAATAACAATACAGCATGAAAGGTACTGTATGGAGAGATCTGGGGTCTAAAAGACCTCAAATTACTCCTTCAACGTTAACAGCAAAAGATCAACAACAAAAAAACTTTTGCTTTTAAGAAAAAAAAAAAACATTACATGGCCCGAGAAGCGGAAGTGACGTCATGACATCGCTCCAGTCCTAAAAGGACATGGAGATGAGCGATGGCCATCTTGCCATCGCTTATCTCTATGGGAAAACACTGCCAACACAGGTTGGTTCCCGGGCTCAGCGATCGGCAGCGTAAGCCCGGGAAGCGGCGGGATGGGGGGTGGGGTGGGGGGATGTTTCACCTCTCCCGCCACTTCTAAAAGTAATCCTGCGGGTAATCCGCCACAGAGGCCCATTTAATCTGAAAGCCGACCGCCTAAGGGAAAGGAAAATACCTGGGTTTTGGCATCTAGCTGCAGCCATAACCCCGGTATTTAACGTCAAATTCACAATGTAAATTTCCAGTTAGGCGGTCGGCAAATGGTTAACTGACCCCACATGCTCCAAAAATGTGGCAAGCAAGATTTTTTACACCGCAACGGAAGTGCAACACCCCAGTGTGAACAAATACATAGAATTTAAAGGCAAAACTTTTTCTTTAGCTTTTCTTTTGTTTTTGTTTTTTGTTTTTTGTAAAAGTGCTTCAAAAACTCCTAAGTTCTGTAAAGAAAGTAACCCCTTCATGTGTATGACTCCCTGTATTCCTCCACATCAGAGGACGCCAGTCTCAGAGCTTGGCACAAGTTTCACACATATTCCTAGATTCCATGATGAGGTTTCCTCACTTAGCAGCCATAACTCCGCTAAAACCAGTTTTTCTATTTTCGATCAAAGTTTAATCACGGCGGGTCTTCGCAGCTCACAGAAAAGCTACCCTTTCATCTGAGCTTCTGGTGTCACATGTGTAGGAGGATGTTTCAATAGAATGGCCATATTGGACAGCGGTCCCTCCCTGCTGACAGCGGTCCCTCCCTGCTGAGTTCCTGAAGGGCTGTAAGGCCCTGGCAGTAATGGAACTCCTTCCGAAAAGGAAGAAAGAGCATTGTTGGCCACAAGACTTAATCCATAATGTTTACTCACACTTACTTTTATTATACCGTTTTTCAATTTAATTTTTAAATCCGTGACCTCTGCCGCTGAGAATGTCCTGAAACCAAACCGAACTTGGACTGCAGATAATGCACTTTAATTGTTGGACACGGTCCTTTGAAAGCACTTCTGTAGGCACTGAACGCACCATCCGGTGTCGTGGACCTGACACGGGACACTCCGCTCTGTCCCATGGTGGGACGAAGACGCCTTCTAGCAATGGACAGGACAGACATCACTCCAGGAGTGGCTCCATGTTACTTTATATCATTTTTACTGTATATAGTTAACAATAAACAGATCTTAACATAGCTCTGCCCATGGACAATTATTTGCAATTGCTGTTACACATGTGGTAAAGTACTCTGGGTCACTGAGGGGTTCTGGATCCTGAAAGTCTGCAATTAGTTTAGATCAACTCTTTTACCCTGGAGCAATCCTTGAAATAATTTCCAGGTTTTAGAATTCAGCAGGTGTCAGTGGGAAGAATGCTTTGTATATGAGTGATCAGTGGAATTCCATTGGCATTAGTGACATTAAAGTCTTGTTTAATTTTTTTAAATAACGTACTTTCCTGCTCTGTGCAAAACCACTGTGCCCAGATCCTCCTCTTCTTGGGTCCCCCGTCGGCGCTCCTGGCCCCTCCCTCCTGCCAAGTGCCCCCAGAGCAAGCATCTTGCTCTGGGGGCACCTAAGCAGGCTTGCTCCCAAGCCGCGGCTCTGCGTGTCCATTCACACACTGACCCGCAACTCAGCCCCGCCCCCCCCTTTTCTCCTCCTTGGCTCACTGGGTGCCAATTGCTCCCACTGATGCCTCAGCCAATGAGAAGTGAGAGTCCCCGAATAGCCGAGGCTCTCATGCACATCGCTGGATCGAGATGGTGCTCAGATAAGTATTGGGGGGGGGGGGGGGCTGCTGCACACAGAAGGTTTGAGGATAAAAAACCTTTACAACCACTTTAACATGTTTTATTACAATATTTAACATGAGTTCCAAAAAAACGTATGGGGGCCAAGAACAGCCAAAAGCCCACAGATGAAACTCTTCCCACTGTTAGGCACACAAATGAGATTCCACATAAGCATATTGGTGTCCTAAATGTCCATGCAACATAGGATAATCCCTATAGGCAACACCACCACTTTGTACATAGCCTGACGCCAAAGATCCGGCCCCTGTCTACTCTTACCCCTTTTGAGAAGATATGGCGCTGACAATGCCCCAGTCCCTCACTCTATCTCTATTCTATATAAGATGCTACAGGTAGTTCCACCACCTATAAAACCCTTTTATATCCGCGAGTGGGCGAGAGACCTGCACCATGATTTTATTGAGATTCAGCTTGTCCACCTGATTTAGGTTGACCCATTCCAGCTCTCGTGATACGAGTATGCAAGAAACAAATAAGTTGTTAACACGCTGGTATAGGGAGCCTTCTATGTTGGCAATGATTTACCTCTCACAGTCTGGCGCCTGTTGGAGGAACTGCGGTCAGCGTGGCTCTTTCCTACATATTTGGTGGGAATACCCCAAGCTTTGTCCCTTTTGGTCTGATATTAGATCCCAAATTAAAAT
This sequence comes from Lithobates clamitans, assembly GCA_037952925.1. Classification (NCBI taxonomy): domain Eukaryota; kingdom Metazoa; phylum Chordata; class Amphibia; order Anura; family Ranidae; genus Lithobates; species Lithobates clamitans. Next base: position 653,826 of record JBBGZY010000890.1, read on the forward strand.
TATTTTAGATATTGATGTCCCTGACTTACCGATCCATTTCTTATTGCATGTTCCTACCATTCCTCTTAGCCACTACAAGATATGTGTTTTTGCCTCATCTCCTTAACACGGCTAGGCATTTAATCCTGAGGTTCTGGAAGAACCCTCAATTTCCTAGCCGGCAGGGCTGGGTAAGGTTAGTATCCTCTATTATGGAGGCTGAGGAATGGATAGCTAAATGCATACATACATTTGAAAAGTTTTATTCCATTTGGTCAGTTTGGATTAATTATAGCATGGGACAATCATTTTTATAAACCTCCTAAAGGCCCGTACACACGATCGGACTTTCCGACGGGAAATGTGTGATGTCAGTCCGTTGGCGGTAAATCCGACTGTGTGTACGCCTCATCGAACAATTGTCGGACTTTCCGCCAACAAATGTTGGCTAGCAGGTTCTCAAATTTTCTGCCAACAAATGTTTGTTGTTGGATTGTCCGATCGTGTGTATACAAGTCCGTCAGACAAAAGACCAAAGTACAAACACGCATGCTCAGAAGCAGAAGCGGTCGGTCTTGTAAACTAGCGTTCGTAATGAAGAATTAAAATTCGTGACGCGGCAAATTATGAAATCTGGAAATGCAGCGCACAATTCTCTTCTTCTTTAATGGGATAATAATGAAGCTGCTTTGCTGGTAATACTGATGGAGTTATTGCAAACAAAGTTTCAAAGGCTTTTTTTTTCTAGTGATATCAAGAATAATATTATTATGCTTTTTTTTATTTTTTATTTTTTTGGGGGGACAAGTTACCACAACACCATTATCCCGTAGTTTTTTAGATCAAAGATACAACTATGTTGGTGTCCCTTGTTAATTTTACATTGTATTTTATAAAATGTAACTGCCGACTCCCAAACTGTCATTTGAAGTAAAACACATAGCCAAGTATTATTCTCCACAATTTTTTTTATTGTGCATTAAAAAAAAAAAAAAAATTAGACATGCTATCTGCCAATAGAACTTAACCAAAAAGTGCATTCTATGCATCCAAAAATATAGAAAATAAATCAAATCATTATTATTCGATCAAAAAATAATGTCAAAGCAATAACTCCAAGGCCAATAATAAATGACACGTTATCTCCTCCGATTCCGCAACATGTCTGGTTGACGAACGCACGAAATGAAAAGCGCGAATCAACACTCACCAAACTTCTACTAACACGAAATTAGCAGAAGGAGCCCAAAGGGTGACGCTAAAGAGCTGAAAAACCACGTAGTAGGCTACTATGTTTGTAATTGTTGGCCAACAATTGTCTGGCCATTTGAATGCAAGACAAGTTTGGGCCAACTCCCTTCGGACAAAATTCCACGGTTTTGTTGGCCAATATTCCGATCGTGTGTATGAGGCTTTAGTGCTTTCTCTTCATCTCTTCATCCCGTAGTGGATCAAAGTCTTGTTCTGTTTGTAACAGTTACATTTTTGTTTTTCTTATAATCCATGCGTATGCCTATATCCCTACTTGATTGACTGGGTGATTGCAGCGTTAGTAGAGATGATGGCGTGGTCCCCTTTGGATCATTCTCTGCCTGGACTCATCACCTGGTTCGTCCCCTGGGAAATAGCAAAATATTGGTGCATTTACGGCATCTATCTGTTATGCTTAAAGGTCTCCAGTTGTGCATTTGTTCTACTGTGCCCTATGTTTGCACCATACTATACAGTTGTGCTTATAAGTTTGCATACCCTGGCAGAATTTATGATTTCTTAACCATTTTTCAGAGAATATGAATGATAACACAATTTTTTTTTCACTCATGGTTGGTGTTTGGCTGAAGCCATTTATTATCAACTGTGTTTACTCTTTTTAAATCGTAATGACAACAGAAACTACCCAAATTACCTTGATCAAAAGTTTACATACCCCAGTTCTTAATACTGTGTATTGCGCCCCCTTTAACATCCAATGACAGCTTTAAGTCTTTTGCGGTATTAGTGGATGAGGCTCTTTATCTTCTCAGATGGTAAAGCTGTCCATTCCTCTTGGCAAAAAGCCTCCCAGTTACTGAAAATTCTTGGGCTGTCTTGCATGAACGGCATGTTTGACTTTTCCCCTCAGAGTGGATCAATGATATTGAGGTCACGAGACTGAGATGGCCACTCCAGAACCTTCACTTTACTTTGCTGTAGCTAGTGACAGGTCGACTTGGCTTTGTATTTTGGATCATTGTCATGTTGGAATGTCCAAGTACGTCCCATGCGCAGCTTCCTGGCTGATGATTGGAAATGTTCCTCCAGTATTTTTTGATAACATACTGCATTCATCTTGCCAACAATTTTGACCAAATTTTCTGTGCCTTTGTAGCTCACACATCCCAAAAACATCAGCGATCCACCTCCGTGTTTCACAGTAGGAATGGTGTACCTTTCATCATAGGCCTTGTTGACTCCTCTCCAAATGTAGCGTTTATGGTTGTGGCCAAAAAGCTCAATTTTGGTCTCATCAATCCAAATGACTTTGTGCCAGAAGGTTTGAGGCTTGTCTCTGTGCTGTTTGGTGTATTGTAAGCGGGATACTTTGTGGCAATTGCCTAGTAATGGCTTTCTTCTGGCGACTCAACCATGCAGCCCATCTTTCTGCAAGTGCCTCCTTATTGTGCATCTTGAAACAGCCAAACCACATGTTTTCAGAGCGTCCTGTATTTCACCTGAAGTGATTTGTGGGTTTGCATCCCGAACAATTTTTCCTGGCATTTGTGGCTGAAATTTTAGTTGGTCTACCTGACCTTGGTTTGGTTTCAACAGAAACCCTCATTTTCCACTTCTTGATTAGCTATGGAACACTGCTGATTGGTGTTCTCAATTACTTGGATATCTTTTTATATCCCTTTCTTGTTTTATACAGTTTAATTACCTTTTCCCGCAGATCCTTTGACAATTCTTTTGCTTTCCCCATGACTCAGAATCCAGAAACATCAGTGCAGCACTGGATGAAAGATGCAAGGGTCTGTCAGGAGTCCAGAAACTCTTTGACCTTTTATACACACTATTTACAAGCAAACAGATAACAGGTGAGGACGGTTACCGTTTAATAGCCATTTAAACTCCTTTGTGTCAACTTGTGTGCATGTTATCAGGTCAGAATCACCAGGGTATGTACACTTTTGATCAGGGTCATTTGGGTCGTTTCTGTTGTCATTATGATTTTAAAAAGAATAAACACAGTTGACTGATAATAAATGGCTTCAGCCAAACCCTAACCATGAGTGAAAGAAATGTTTTTGTTTTATCATTCATATTCTCTGAAAAATGGCCAGGAAATCATACATTTTGCCAGGGTATGTAAACTTATGAGCACAACTGTATAGATCACATTTCCTGCACATGTTCTCTTGTACTTTGTTTCTTTTACTGTAGATTCTTTTTGTGTGTATTTCTATTATGTTTGCAGGAATCAAAATAAAGATTATATATAAAAAAACATAGGATAGTCCCCCATCAGCCAGTGCCAGAACCAGGTACTGATGTTGAATGAGAAACCCTTGGCTGATTAGTGTTCAGTGAGGTTGAGGTCAGGGCTCTGTGCAGGACACTTGAGTTCCTCCACACCAACCTGGTCAAATGCCTTTTGCAGCTGTAGCAGGCTTCACCCTTCTGGGAAGACTTTCCACAATATTTTGGAAGGTGTCTGTGGGAAGTTGCGCCCATTTTGAAGTCAGGTACTGATGTCGGATGATCACAATTGGCGTTCCAATTCATTCCAAAGGTGTTCAGTAGGGTTGAGGTTGGGGCTCTGTGTAGGACACTCCAGTCCCCGATCTTTTAGTTCTTCACTGTTTAGTGCTTCCAGGACACACCAGCGCAATTCATTGTGCAGGTACCGACCAATCAGAATTGCTCTGATCTGTCCTGGAAGCACTGCACAGAGAAGATGGAGCAGAGCAGTGATTTTAAAATGCCTGGACTGGTAACATTAGCACAGACAGCTCAGCAACCCCAGAGGTTAGTACAGCAGGGACCAGGGGAGTGGGGGAGAGTGTATGACGTTGGTTTACCTTTACGCTTTTTTCTGTAAAGGTGAACACTTTAATGCCCCGTACACACGGTCGGACTTTGTTCGGACATTCCAACAACAAAATCCTAGGATTTTTTCCGACGGATGTTGGCTCAAACTTGCCTTGCATACACACGGTCACACAAAGTTGTCGGAAAATCCGATCGTTCTGAACGCGGTGACGTAAAACACGTACGTCGGGACTATAAACTGGGCAGTGGCCAATAGCTTTCATCTCTTTATTTATTCTGAGCATGCGTGGCACTTTGTCCGTCGGACTTGTGTACACACAATCCGAATTTCCGACAACGGATTTTGTTGTCGGAAAGTTTTATATCCTGCTCTCAAACTTTGTGTGTCGGAAATTCCGATGGAAAATGTGTGATGGAGCCCACACACGGTCGGAATTTCCGACAACAAGGTCCTATCACACATTTTCCATTGGAAAATCCGACCGTGTGTACGGGGCATAAGTGTGCCATGAGCCCAGATCCTGTATACAACCAATGAATCACAGCACTGTACATACAAGATGATATATTCCATATCTTCCCATCGGCCAAACAAAATGGAGCGGGTTAATCTTTTGTACATGGTGTCCGAGAACAGCTTAATCTGTGTTATGTACAGTATGTTATTCCTGGATTCAGGTTCTACCTCGAGTTGTTTACCTGACTAATGACAGCCGGTCCCCTCCATCCACTGCACAAGCCGCCCTTTGTAAGCCGCTGTCTCCTCCTTGCACTGCGGATTCGTGACGTTCTCACATTTCCCCTACAGCGATCTCTATGACCTTTCCTGACCCCCCCCCCAGCCTCTTCCTACAGCTAGCTGTGTGGCCCTACGCAAGCCCAGCTTGGCCCCCTAGCTGTTATAGATTTGCTCCCTATATGAAGTGATGCCATACCCTGGCAGCAGCAGTGTTTTTATGTGTGGTTATGCCATACCTGCGCTGCCAGCAGACGCTCCATAAACACCCCAACCGGCGGCAAGAGACACATTTCTCCAGCACAGTAAACATGTTTATTTCCAGAAGAGACATCAGTACATGCGGAGCTCAGCTAATTGGCTCTATTAACTCTTAAAATGTGTGTAAAGGCAACATTCTTTTCTTTAGTTTCTGATAGCATTGGGAAGGGTTAGACTCGACTTTTTACTACTCTGGTGCATAGATTCACCCTCTCTGTTTCCTGGGGGCACCAGGACAGGAAGTGATTGGAAATCCAAAATGTTACAGAACTCACATGAACAGGAATAGAAGGGAAATCCTCTAGTGGAGGCAGCTTTTCATTTTTACTTGCATTGGAGAGATTTCCTCTGACTTCCTGTTATGTCTCTGGCACATGAAGTGTAGGGAAATCACCCCTATGCTGCATTCAGCACAGATGGCATAAGAGCACCTCAAAGGGTTGTAACTTTTCCCTACATAATCTAAAAATAATGTTTTGGCAATGCATACACTTGAAATAGGTCATATAGTCGAACATATAAGTTCTTGTACTTCTATATATTATTATTATTATACAGGATTTATATAGCGCCAACAGTTTTACACAGCGCTTTACAATATAAAAAGGAGATAATACAATAAAATACAAGAGGATCAAAAGGGCCCTGCTCAGAAGAGCTTACAATCTAATAGGGTGAGGCAGGTGGTACAAAAGGTTGTAACTGTGGGGAATGAACTGATGGAAGTGATAAAAGATTAGTTGGAAAAAATGAAAAAAGGAGAGGGTGCACCGACCTAGTGCATTACCAAATCAAAGGTTTATTAAAAGTATAAAACAAAGATACTACTCACAAGCGAGCATATAAGACAAGCTTTTCTTAACAGTAGCAGCTGTGTCCGTCGCTGCCTGATGACGAAAGGTAGACAATGGCACCCCACACGGCTGACGCGTTTCAGGGGCGCACCCCTTGCATCAGAGCCTAGACGGTCTTTTATGCTCGCCTGTCACCTTTGTTTTGGTAATGCACTAGGTCGGTGCGCCCTCTCCTTTTTTCATTTTTTCTTTAGTTGTATGAACACCCTTTGTTCTGAAGAGGGCTGCAAGACCATAGAAATTGCCTTTTATTTAGGAATAGACCACACCATCTGTGTCTAGCGAAACACCGGAGCGCAGGAGATCATTGCTTGGCTGTTTTTTTCTAAAAGATTAGTTGGAGACATGATAGGCTTTCCTGAAGAGATGAGTTTTCAGGGATCGCCTGAAGGTAGCAAGAGTAGGGGATAGCCGGACCGGTGGAGGTAGCGAGTTCCAAAGGATGGGAGAGGCTCTGGAGAAATCCTGGAAAAGAGCATGAGAGGAGGAGACGAGAGAGCTTGAGAGTAGGAGGTCTTGAGAAGAGCGGAGAGGATGGTTTGGGTGATATTTGGAGACAAGATTGGTGATGTAGCTCGGGGCAGAGTTGTGAATGGCTTTGTATGTTGTGGTTAGTATTTTGAATACAATTCGCTGGGTGATAGGGAGCCAGTGTAGGGATTGAAGTAGAGGGTTGGCAGACACTGAGCGGTTGGTAAGGTGGATAAGTCTGGCAGCAGCATTCATGATAGACTGAAGAGGGGAGGAGCCTATGGAGAGGCAGGCCAATGAGAAGGCAATGAGGTGCAATAGTCAAGGCGAGAGATAACAAGGGAGTGAATGAGGAGTTTGGTGGTTTCATTTGTTAAAAGGGGTGAATTTTAGAGATGTTACTGAGGTGAATTCTACAAACTTTTGACAACGATTGGACTTGGGGCTGAAAAGACAAGTCAGAGTCTAGGATTACACCTAGTACCCTGGTGTGAGGGGAGGGACTGATAGTTGCATTGTTGCTTTGATGGAAAAGTCATGGAGGGGGGAACGGGTGGGGGGAATATTAATAGCTTGTGTGTGTGTATATGTGTATATATATATATATATATATATATATATATATATATATATATATATATATAAATGAATGATCGAATAACTTATAGTTATAGTATAGCGCTACATGTCCGTCTGGGTCTTCAGATAAGATGGGTCTTGAGCTTCTTCCTGAAGGCCAGATTCCGAGCGGATGTCCGCGGGTAGAGCGTTCCATAGACATGGTCCTGGGATTGTGAACCTTTGTTCTCCTTTTTAATAAATTTTATATATATATATATATATATCTATATATATATATATATATATATATTATAATATAAAAACTTTCATATTCCTAAATGCATGTTATTTAACAATAAAACACTCATCTATAAGCCCCTATGTGAAATGATGTTATTTGTGCATAGACTGTTCTTGTCTCACAAGAGAAGGACAATTTTACTTTGCAGGGGAAAAAAAATATCTCTAAACTACATGCCTATTTATAGAGGCTGAAATAATAAGTGTACCCTATTTACAGAGAAAACAAATAGCTGAATCTATTCTGCAGATATTTTCACTTTCTTCATCGAACATTGTGTAGATCATTTATTTTCACATTTACTGTAACAGTAAGTAGTTTGTTTGGGCCAAACTGGTCCAACCAACTATTTCCATTGCTAACTGATCCGGCTGCTGTGTGTTGTACTATAATCTATTAGTATCAGCCACATACACTATGTGGTGCTGTGTTCTGGAAGAAATAATCACAACATCATGTTTGCTGCAAGAACTACATCGAATCAGGCTTAGCGCTTCTCCCTCCCATTCAGGAGAACCCTTGTATTTTTACAGGTGGAATTTGGGATGTCTTCCACCTGCCTCTCTTCCTCAGCCACTCAGAGAAAGCCTTGTATTCACTGATAAAAAATACAAGGCTTCTACTGAATGGCAAAGAAAGATTCAGAATGGGTTCACAACTAGTGCGAATTGGATGCGGATTTCTCTGTATAAGTGCCTATACTGTTTAAAATCCAGTAATACACCGTCTCACCCTACTCTGCACATGCTCAGTTGCTCTCCATTTTTGGCATTGTGCCAAAAGTCTGATCCACTAGAGGCCGATCTGCCGACAGCTTAAAGATTTACTGCTGCTCAGGGGGTCCGGGCTTCAGCAAAATGCCAGCCTCCAGCAGGGAGAAACAGAAGCAATGCTGGAGGTAATTTACAGAACATACTAATTTGGTACATTATTAATGTGGAATGTATGTTCCTTGCTAAAGAACATTTTTTTTTTTTTTTTTTGTCAAGTTGTTATAAGTAAAGTTCCGCTTTAAAAAATGGCACCAAGTTGTTCCTTTGTGCCACCAAATTCAAGCCCAAACTTTGTATATTTTGTATGCGAGAGCAGAGAGAGCTTACAGAGCACAGCCTCCAGGAAGTAGTGGCCTTCTACTGACCCTGCTTGTAAATGGCGGCTTGTCATGTATTGCAGCCATCACACAACACACCCTGCTACGACCGCTATTCGGATTCTGCTCCAAGAAAACACAACCCATCAACACAGTGATCTACCAGCACGTTGTTATAGAAGATCTGCCAATGGAACAAAGAGGGAAAAGCACTAGGACGTTTGCATATAAAGTGAAGCAGAAAGCTCCCACCTGACCTCGTCCGCAGTGCCTATAATACTGCAGAGTGCGGATCACCCCTCTCCTCACCAGAGTCTAGAATGGGTACTGAGATACAAACAGAGTGACGGTAAATATGTGCCTCCCGAGAAACCCCTGCCCAGACATTTCCGCCATCTCCACGTCCACCTGTATCTCAGCCGGTCCAGTCAGTTGTTTGGTCAGGATCAGTTCTCCCCGGTGTCTGCCAGCTTGCCGCACCTCCAGGCCACGCTGACCTTTGCCTCTTGTGATGGTGAAGCGTTGGCCATCTCCTGGAGACCGCGGTGCCGTCATGGTGAACAGGACTCGAGGAACCGGCAGCTGGGACTGTACGCCAATGTAGTGAAAGGAGACAGAATGGGGGGCTTCCAGGCATGCGGCACTGCCCACGTGGCATGGCGTCCGTTCACACTGACTGCAGAAACAGGAGGAGACCAGGTGAGAGGGCTGAGCAGATACAAGATGGAGGAGCACAGGTCACATACATTTATAATGTGATGTAATCACCCAGCCCTCTCCACCTTCTCCACTCAGAGAATGACTTGCATTCATTGATAAAAATGTGAATGGTGCCTGTGCTGTGCAAGTGACCCCTCTGTGTATATTATGCAGCTGCTCAACACAGAAGATAGTAGCCACTTTAACAGCAGTCCCAAAGGAATGTAATTTGCATATTTACGTTAAAGAAGAACATCACTACCCCCTCTTTTTTTTTTTTTTTTAACTCCCGGTTAGTTCTAGATTGACATACTCACCTGCCCAGTGAATCCAGGGTTGTCCTGCTGCAATCCTCTGCTCTGTTGCCACAGCCCAGGTCCTGTGCATCTTCTTCTGTGATGTCATTGGGAGTCGGCTGCCTCTTCCGAGTTCAGGCAGACGGCCCCTGATGTTGCACCCCAGCTCCACACTCCGGCCGCTTTGTGTCCCCGCTGCTGCAGCCTTCAGGAATATGTTATGTGCATATTCCAGGAGGCTACAGAGAGGAGGAGACGTAACACTTGCCTCCGCAAAAAATGGTGGCAGGTGGGCAGGACTGGCTTAACAAGAAACCATATAGAGATAGGAGTGCAATAATGCTTCGTGTATCTATTGAGTAAAAGTTTGCTTTTACCAGCCCTTTTAAAAACAATGCCCTCCCTGTGTGACAGATGTCTTATCTCAACAGTTGTTAGGTGACAGGGTTATTGTTTTGAGCCCTGAGAGCTCCACCTAGAGGCCAATCCACAAATTACAATTACCGTCATTATCACATCCATATTCTCTGGCATTTCACAGCTAGAAAGGGGCGTCCTTTACAGCGGTGGTCATCAACCCTGTCCTCAGGGCCCACTAACAGGCCAGGTTTGCAAAATAACCAATACATCACAGGTGACATCATTTGCTGCTCAGTGATTGCAGTATTCTAGTCTGCATCGCCCCAAGGTAATACATAAAAACTGGCCTGTTAGTGGCCCCTGAGGACAGGGTTGATGACCACTGCTGTAAAGGAAGTCCTTTTCTAAATCCATCGTAAAATCTTCTTCTACAGCTACTCTACGCGCCCCTGTCCTTCGAGCCGAGGAATTCATTTATTTGGCTTCCTCCTGAAGCTTTTCTAAGTCTTCCATTATCTGTAGACCTTGAGGAGGAAATCATACTCACTATGCAGAGGTCTTCATGTAGGTTGTGTTGTGTTTGGGTTTGGGGCACTCGGAGCGGACGCACGTGAAGCCACCATACAGATTGACGCAAGTCTGTCCTCCAGCACAGGCGTTCTGCTCTGACACGCACTCATCGATATCTGAGAGGAAAGGAATGGGATGGTGAGGCGGTCATGTGATAACCGTCTGGGTATTTATGTCATAGGATGGAGCGACTTACCCTGGCACCTGTTCTGTGAAGAATCCAGCAGATACCCCTGTGGGCAGACACATTGGTACGATCCAGGAGTATTGACACATTCATGGACACAAATCTTCACAAGTGCACTTCCATGGAACAAGCTGCATTCATCGATGTCTGCAGGGGAGGGGGGAGAGAAACTAATAAAGACTTGCGTTAATCCTATTATACCACAAAGTGTGTTGTTTGGGATTCACTGGGGGGATTTTGTTGAGCTTTCCTAAAATATACATAAAGCCAAAATGTCCTTTATCTTTTGGATAGAATAGGTCTGAATGGTTATTTTTCTACCTGTGTCCCATTGGGGAGATTTCTCTTTACTTCCTTTCTTGTGGGCACAATAGGAAGTGATGCGTAATCTCCTCTTAGATTGCTGTCACCAGGACAGGCATTTCCATTGGAAAGTGTCCCTCACCTGCAGTTTTGTTGATAACCATACCATTTTAGATTTCCTATCAGTCTTTTTCAACAGAACAATGTAGAGGGGCTCACCAGTGGGAACACAGACGGCAGGAAAAATCTGATAGGGGTTCTGATCCTTCCACACTCCATCCAACACTAAATATGTTTTGTATAGATATGCAGTTTAATAACCCGTACACGCTAAGGCTAAAAGGTATGGGAACCCCCCTCCCGATGATGGAGTTCAGGTATCCTCAGTAAAAAGTTCTGTTAATAATGCACCATACAAAGACATTGTAGACGATTGTGTTCTTCCAACTTTGTGGTAACAGTTTGGAGAAGACCCTTTTCGGTTCCAGCATGACTGTGTTCCTGTGTACAAAGCTGGCTCTATAAAGACATGGTGTCACCTGCCTCACATCTGGTCCGATCGATTGGCCCTTTTGGACTCCCACCCGGTGCACCCAGGCCACCCATGCGGCTGCAGCAGGTGGTGACTTACCATCCTGGGCAGTGGTTTTGCTGGACGATGGCCGTTCCGCCCCTTGGGTTACTGCGCAACCCTGGGGGTTGCTTGGCTGCATCGTTCTGGCTCCGCCCACATGTGCGTTGGCGGGAGCAGGCATAGCTCCACCCCTTTTGGACATGGTCGTGCCACGTGCCGTGTTCCTGGGGGTTAGTGGTGGAACGCATGCCAGCCCAACATGACGCCATGCTACGCTGGGCGGCGTGACGGCAGAGCTAATTCCTCTTATGGGGTATTTAAGGTGTGTAGCCCAGGGGGTCCTGTCACTACCATACGCTCCTTGGTAGCAAGGGGATCTCTACCTCCTTCCAGGGGAAGCCTTAGCCCATATCCTTCTCTGGTGAGTAATGCAGGGACACTGTTTTTTATTTTTTGATTGTTTTATAATAGCCAGTACATTGGTCTTGTATAGAGTCATATAGTGTAGGATACAAAGTAATTACATTTCATGCCTTACTTTGATTATTGGAACCTTTTGTATATATTTTTTTAACTCGATAGTTAAAGCTTTATCTCCATGTTGTTATGCTGATCATAGCAATCGTGTTATATACATATACCGGTATTTCACACAGGCCACCTGGCCTGAAAGCTGCATACTCCACCAGACTAGTGGCTAAAAAAATCTTTAAAAAATTGTATTAGCCACGCCTTTCGCAGCAAGTATTTGTATGTCATGTATTTTTTTTTAATCCTTTATAGCATAATAAATTTCTACTTCTATTTTTTACACACTTTTGTTTGTAGGTGTTATATCACCAGTAGGGCCTTTAAAATCCCATAAGGGGGAACCCTGTTCTCTGTATCCTATAAAGACATGGTGTGGCCAGGTTGGTGTGGAGGAACTCAACTGTTCTGCACAGAACCCTGACCTCAACCCTACTGAACACTTTTGTGATGAATCGGAATTCTGATGGTGAGCCAGGTCTTCTCATCCAATATCAACACCTGACCTCACAAATCGGCACACATTTCCACAGACACCCTCCAAAATTTTGTGGAAAGTCTTCCTAGAAGAGTGGGGGCTGCTACAACCACAAAGGGGCAACTCCATAAAAACAGCCATGGGGTTGGGGGCAACCCCATTTTACTGGCCATGGGGGCAACCCCATTTTACTGGTCATGGGGATGGGGGCAACCCCATTTTACTGGCCATGGGAATGGGGGCAACTCCATATTAATGGCCATAGAGGGATGGGACAACTCCATATTAAAATGGCCATAGAGGGATGGGACAACTCCATACTAAAATGGCCATAGAGGGAGGGGACAACTCCATATTAAAATGGCCATAGAGGGATGGGACAACTCCATACTAAATGGCCACAGAGGGATGGGACAACTCCATATTAAATGGCCATAGAGGGATAGGACAACTCTATATTAATGGCCATAGAGGGATGGAGCAACTCCATATTAATGGGGATGGGAGCAACTCCTTATTAATGGCCATAGAGGGATGGGGTAACTCCATATTAATGGCCATTGGAGAATGGGAGCAACTCCACATTGATGGCCGTGGTTTTGAAAGTGGATGTCCAACAAGCTCATAGAGGTGTGATGGTCAGGTGTCCATAGACTTGGCTATGTAGTGTATAAACCAGTCTATATGTGATGATTAGATAAGGAATGGAAAGTGCCTAATAGTGGAGTGTTTCTGTTCCTACAAAGACCATACCTTCCATACTGCACTGCGAACATAATAAGAACATAACTGCTCTTCCGAAAAACACTTCAGATCCATTAAAATGCTCATTTGTATGTTTTGTCCCTTTTATCCTCCTATCCACAATCCTCAAACTCCTGAACTGTCAATGACCTTCTCTTCTAGAAGCTTTGAGATCCATGGATGCCAACATAGCACGCCTGGCACACCTCCGGCCACTGCCACCTGCTCCGCAATCCCCACAGAGCTGGGAAAATCCCTGTGGACTTCTGTAGGATTGGAAATAAGAACAGAAGGAGATTGTAGAGCAGTGCACAATGGGAGGAAGTCTGCAGGATATCTGCAGACTGGTGCCAGAGAGGGTAGTGTCGCTAACACCATTACACTCACATTGCTGGGTCCCAGCAGGGGTCCTGTGTGTCCCCGTTCACCGTTTCAGGTCAGATTTCAACCCAAATTTTTGGCTTAATTTGGACCTGAAACTAACCAAAAGACGCACAGGGCTCCTGTGCAAATTTGCACTGGAGCCATAGTGGAGATATGTGAACTGGCTCCATGGAGAGCCGGTCAAAATCTCCTGCTGTTTCGAATTGGATGCGGGGAACCCGCCTGCCCCTTTCATTCACTAGATTTACCTTGTGGCCTTTACCAAGGGATGTCTGCATGTAAATGCAATCTTCCTAGAAACACCCATGTCCTACAAGGAAAGGAGGAACCAAGGAAGGTAAAATATATGCAAATTAAACTTCATCTTTAAAGTGCAACTGTTATATACAAAGATATATAAAACTAATAAGTATCTGAAAGTATGCATCACAAGGTGCCAGCTGTGCACCCTAGAAGGCTCTCTGGATGTATTTTTCAGCTGACTGCTGCAGAAATGCCCATAATTCAGTTCATTTGTCAGGGATCTACCATCACCAGTCCGGGGCACTTGCATTCGCCTATGCGCCGGCGCGCTTCCGTTCAGACATCAGGCATCAAACTGCTGTGCATCAGCGCGGCGCTCGGGCGCGCGCGGGTGCGCGGCGCGGGTGCGTGCGCGCGTTCACGCGTGCGCGCGCGTTCGCGTTAGCGCCGGTTTGGCGCCATTTTAGCACATAAAAGTTCCCCTGTTCCATGAGAACATCGCTGCTTCGTCTCAGCTCTGTGAACCTGTTTGAACCGTATCCTGATTGTCTGCTACCTGATTTGACCCGGCTTGTTTGACCATCCGACCTGCTCCAATCCCGATCCGGCTTGTCTGACTACTCTTCTGTCTGTATCTGCTACCGTTGCCGACCCCTGCCTGTTCACCGACTCTGCCTTGCCTGCCGTTATTACCTGTGCCAGCTACCTGCCGACCCGGACTGTCTGACTCTGCTTGTGCCTACTGTTCACTTGCTGTTGCACCTTCAGCTTCAGTTTCAGTGATCTCTCCCTCCAGTGTGTCAAGCCTGCTGCCGTTCCAGTCTCCTCTCACCTGCTACTCTGCCATCCAGTGTGTCAAGCCTGCTGCCGTTCCAGTCTCCACTCACCTGCAGCCCTGCCATCCCAGGAGGGATCTCTGCCTCCACATCAGAGACTATACAGGCACTCCTACCTCACTGTGCTCAGGAGACCACTGTCCCCACTCCAGTGGCTCCTGAACCAGCGTTGTATGAGAGGTCTTCTCCTACAGTCAGGCTCTCCTACCAGGTACCTTACAGTACGAAGCAGCCATGACTGAGCCTGCAGGAGATACCTCTCCTTTGAAAGAAATATGCACCCACCTTGCGGCCCTCACTCAAGCCGTACAATCTCTCCAGGATAACTACAACAGATTGGAGGGGCAAGTCCAGAACCTAGCAGGGCCTAACCCCTTGGCCTCCTCTTCAGCCACAACCCCAGCACAGACGGCTCCTGGTCCTTCTGTTGTAATGCTTCCACCTGAGCCAAAGGTTCCCACTCCTGATAGATTCTCTGGAGACCGGTCCAAGTTCCGGGCCTTTCGCAACGCCTGCAAGCTCTTCTTCGCGTTACAGCCCCGAACTTTTTCACTGGAGGCCACCAAAGTGGGGTTTGTGATTTCCCTCCTACAAGGGGAACCTCAGACCTGGGCTCATCGTCTACTTGAGGGGGACTCAGCTCTAACCCAGTCTTTATCATCTTTCTTTGAAGCCATGGCACAAATTTATGAGGACCCTCAACAGACTGCTACAGCTGAATCAGCACTGTTCACGCTCCAGCAAGGTCGTAGACCTGCGGAAGACTATATCATGGACTTTAGACGCTGGAGTGCGGACACTCAGTGGAATAATGCGGCCCTGCGTCATCAGTTCCGCTTGGGTCTGTCTGAAGGTTTAAAGGACGAACTTGCCCGAGTGGGTGTACCAGACACTCTTGAAGCATTAATTAATCTGACTATTCAAATTGACCGGCGAATCCGGGAATGTCGTTCTGAACGATCCGCTTTACAATCCCGCCCGATGTGGATGACAGCCAGAGCACCACTCCCGGCAGCACGCTACTTACCCCCATCCAGTTCAAATCCAGCTAATGCTATGCCTGACTCTGCAGAGCCTATGCAATTGGGACTGATGCGACCTGCCTTGTCGCCTGAAGAACGGGCCCGGCGCCGGCAACTCAATCTGTGCCTCTACTGCGGTGGGACTGGGCACTATGTCCTGAACTGTCCAGTCAAGTTAAGTAAGTGCCCATCTTCTGTGTATACCAGTCTTTCTGCTCTGTCTGCGAACTCTACCCACATTGCCATTCCTCTGTCTTTACAGCTGCAAGAAGGGACCATAACGATCAACGCCATCATTGATTCCGGAGCATGCAGTTGCTTTATTGACTCAAACTTTGCCAGCCAGCATAACATCCCATTACAAACCAAGACCCATGGACTCGCTGTGTTTCTAGCTGATGGTTCCCGCATCAGATCGGGACAAGTAACCCAAGAAACCCTGCCTTTGCCTGCTTCTACTTCCTCCCAACACAAGGAACTGCTGGTTCTTGATGTCATCTCCTCACCTATGTTTCCCATCATCCTGGGCATTCCTTGGTTGCAGGCCCACAACCCATACATTCATTGGACATCTGGAGAAGTGAAATTCTCATCTTCTTACTGTCTTGAACACTGTTTAAAGAAAGATTCGGATTCTTCATCTACTCTACTCTGTTTAGACACCGACCAGAAACTCTGCCAGGTCATACCTAAACATTATCATGAATTCATCGATGTTTTTAGTAAAAAGGGGGCAGACTCTCTACCACCTCATCGCCCCTACGATTGCCCCATTGATTTGCTGCCTGGATCCGAGATACCATTCGGACGCATTTTTCCTTTATCTGAGAAGGAACAGGAAGTACTAAAAACATACATAGATGAGAATCTGGCCAAAGGTTTTATACGCCACTCTACCTCTCCAGCTGGTGCCGGAATATTTTTTGTCACCAAAAAAGACAAGTCGCTCCGGCCGTGTATCGATTATCGTGAGCTAAACAAGATCACGGTCAAAAATCGGTATCCTCTACCCTTGATACCTGAACTTTTTCAAAAATTAAGGACTGCCGTCATTTTCACCAAACTTGACCTAAGAGGGGCATATAATCTAATCCGTATCCGGGCTGGACATGAGTGGAAAACAGCATTCCGAACCCGATTCGGGCATTATGAATACCTGGTCATGCCCTTTGGACTCTGCAACGCCCCTGCAACCTTTCAACACCTGATTAACGACGTCCTCAGGGACTTTCTAGATGTGTTTGTAATTGCATACCTGGACGATATCTTGATTTTTTCAGAATCCCGTGAATTGCATCAGGAACATGTCCGCAGGGTGTTGGGTCGTCTCCGCTTACATAGTCTGTACGCAAAAGCGGAGAAATGTGAGTTCGAACAACAGAGCATCCAATTCCTGGGGTTAATCATCTCCGCAACAGGCATCAAGATGGACCCACAAAAAGTGTCCGCTGTGCTGGACTGGCCGGTACCCTTGGACAAGAAGGGAGTTCAACGGTTTGTGGGGTTTGCAAACTTCTACAGAAAATTCATCAGGGGGTTCTCAGCCATAATTGCACCCATCACGCAGTTAACCAAACAAAATATCCGTTTCTCCTGGAACCAACTTGCCCAAGACGCCTTCGAAAATCTCAAGAGACTGTTTACTTCAGCACCTATCCTCAGTCACCCTGAACCATCCCTACCGTTTATTCTAGAGGTTGATGCCTCCGAGATTGCGGTAGGTGCGATTCTTTCACAGCGCAAAGGTAGCAAAGAGATAATGCATCCTGTAGGGTTCTTCTCCCGTAAACTCTCCCCTGCGGAGAAGAATTATGACGTTGGTGACCGAGAACTTCTCGCTATTAAAACTGCTCTAGAAGAATGGAGGTACCTGTTGGAGGGGGCTATGCATCCAGTACTAATCTATACTGACCATAAAAACCTAGAGTACTTACGATCTGCCAAACGTCTGAAGCCTCGACAAGCCCGCTGGGCTCTGTTTTTCTCACGTTTCTCCTTCCATATAACGTACCGTCCAGGCTCAAAAAATATCAAACCAGACGCATTATCACGTATGCATGACAATCCTAAGGACTTATCCACTCCTGACACCATCTTACCCGCAAACAGTTTTTTACTGCTGCAAAAAGATTTACTTTCCCTGATTAAGGAAGCATCCTCTGAATCAGCCAGGCCTACTGGAATTTCTTTAGTAAGAAGAGATGGTCTGTTCTGGAAAGGAAGCCAAATTTTTGTTCCTGAAAACATTCGGGTCAAGGTTTTAACACTTCTCCACGACCACCCTTTGGCAGGCCACTTTGGAGTCCGCAAGACCCTGGAACTAGTGCAGCGTACTTTCTGGTGGCCCAATCTGAAAGACTTTTGTGAAAAGTATGTTAGTTCCTGTCCCATCTGCATCCAGAATAAGTCATCCAGGAATCGAGCTTGGGGCCTATTGAAACCATTGCCTGTACCCGACAGACCATGGAAAATGATTTCTATGGACTTTATTGTGGAACTTCCATGTTCTGAAGGATGCTCAGCTATCTTTGTAGTTGTGGACCGTCTAACCAAAATGGCTCATTTTCTACCTTTAAGGGGAACCCCGTCTGCCACCGAAACTGCTCGCATATTCATCAAGGAGATCATCAGACTTCATGGAGTACCTGTAAACATAGTTTCTGATAGAGGGGTTCAATTCACTTCACGTTTTTGGAGATCCCTGTGTGAAACCCTAAAGATTGAATTGGCCTTGTCCTCGGCCTACCATCCTCAGACAAACGGTCAGACAGAAAGGACTAATCAGACCCTGGAACAATACATTAGATGCTTCACATCATTCACACAAGATGATTGGGTATCTCTATTACCCTTAGCAGAATTTGCCTATAATAATGCCAAACATTCTGCCACCGGTCAATCTCCCCTTTTCGCCAATTATGGCTTTCACCTAACCTTTCTACCTGATTTCCTTTCAGAGTCTTCGGTTCCAGCAGTACAAAGTACAGTGGAGTTCCTCAGTCACAACAGCCGGTTGTTACAGGAAACAGTATCCAAGGCTCAGGCAGATGGTAAGAGAATCTTCGACCGGAAAAGAAGGGGGGAGCTGAACTTGCAAATTGGCGACCAGGTATGGCTTTCTACTGTTAATATCAAATTAGCATGTCCTTCTAAGAAGTTGGCACCTAGATTCATGGGACCCTTTCCAGTCAGAAGGAAAATCAATGAAGTATCTTATGAGTTGACTTTACCTGATTCATTTAAAATTCATCCAGTATTCCATGTATCTCTGCTTAAACCTGCTGTACCTGATCCCTTTCCTGCTAGGGACACAAGACCCCCTGAACCTGTTGTAATTAATGGCAGCGAGGAATTTGAGGTCGAGGCTATCCTTGATTGTAGAAGAAGGCAAGGGCAGAACCAATTCTTAATCAAGTGGAAAGGCTACGGCCCAGAAAGTAACTCATGGGAACCGGACAGTAATGTGCATGCCAGGCGTTTAGTGCGCGCTTATTTTTCTACTCATCCTGAGAAGAAGAGGTTGTTGGGCATCCGGAGGCTGCCCCTTGGCGGGGGGCAATGTCAGGGATCTACCAGCACCAGTCCGGGGCACTTGCATTCGCCTATGCGCCGGCGCGCTTCCGTTCAGACACGGCATCAAACTGCTGTGCATCAGCGCGGCGCTCGGGCGCGCGCGGGTGCGTGCGTTCACGCGGGCGCGCGCGTTCGCGTTAGCGCCGGTTTGGCGCCATTTTAGCACATAAAAGTTCCCCTGTTCCATGAGAACATCGCTGCTTCGTCTCAGCTCTGTGAACCTGTTTGAACCGTATCCTGATTGTCTGCTACCTGATTTGACCCGGCTTGTTTGACCATCCGACCTGCTCCAATCCCGATCCGGCTTGTCTGACTACTCTTCTGTCTGTATCTGCTACCGTTGCCGACCCCTGCCTGTTCACCGACTCTGCCTTGCCTGCCGTTATTACCTGTGCCAGCTACCTGCCGACCCGGACTGTCTGACTCTGCTTGTGCCTACTGTTCACTTGCTGTTGCACCTTCAGCTTCAGTTTCAGTGATCTCTCCCTCCAGTGTGTCAAGCCTGCTGCCGTTCCAGTCTCCTCTCACCTGCTACTCTGCCATCCAGTGTGTCAAGCCTGCTGCCGTTCCAGTCTCCACTCACCTGCAGCCCTGCCATCCCAGGAGGGATCTCTGCCTCCACATCAGAGACTATACAGGCACTCCTACCCCACTGTGCTCAGGAGACCACTGTCCCCACTCCAGTGGCTCCTGAACCAGCGTTGTATGAGAGGTCTTCTCCTACAGTCAGGCTCTCCTACCAGGTACCTTACATCATTTTTATCCCATTAATTACCTTTAAATTAAATAACTCAACTGCGAGTCCATGTTGAAGGTTAGATCCCCAGCAAACTGTGCACTACATTCTGTAAATTTGAAGACCTTCCCTCTAACACACATTCTGTTTTGGAACATTGTGAGGGCACAGTCCTCTCACGCAGATTTGGCAGTGCGGCCAATACTCACACAATACCTCTTACCACCATATACCCCCCCCCCTCTTCTCCCCCACTGGTTACCCTGACAGACGCCTCCTGTCTGGATCACATAGCCATCATCGCAGGTACAGTGCTGAGTCCCATGAAAGGAAGAACACTTGGCGGGACGAAGAAGGGTCGTGTTGGTGGCAGACGGTGATTCTGTGGACAGAGAAACTTGCATTGACACAGGGCATGGTGAGATTGTGTTGCAGCTGAATCATTAACAAACCAGAGAGACAACACCAGCTATCTGTATCAGGGTCAGTTTGATGATGCAGAGATCTCCAGATTCCAGAGCACAATGCCAGAATCTAACCCATGGCTGTGTGCCTAGAACAAGGATCAGGTGGAAAGCGTGCATGTACAGGCCCAAGCTCTAATGTCACAAAGTTATATAAGGCTACTCATAAATTGCACAAATGTATGACTTTTAAGATCTCCAAACACAATGTTGCTTATATAATGGAATCTAATTGAATATGCTATTCCGTGGGACAGAGGACCAGTATGACAGGCATTTTTTAGAAGGAGGTCAGCAATGGCAGCGTACATATTTCTTTAATGACAGGTTCCCCTTAAGGATGCTGTCATAATCTTTTTCTAAAGAAAAAGAAAAATAATTTAGGGTGAAAGTGAGCAAGTTTGTAAACTGATGCAGGTTTTAAGTGAACATGTTTGGATGGGACTTTTTAAGCATTCAGTATATCACACGTATATATCCATTTCATTCACATTGAAAAACCACACTTGATTGTGTGCCTTTCTGCTACCAATTAAATACTGTAGATTACAGGTAGGTGATCTCTTTGGCTTGATACCCCAGGATGGCGTGATTGGAGCAAACCTCTCCTCTGATACTCACACATGAAGGTATGACATGGTCTCTTTTTGGGCCATATATACCTTGCCCTTTTTTTTTGCTTTGTAAGATGTTTTATACAAGTTTTATAACCTTACTTTATATACAGGTGCATCTCATAAAACTAGACCATCATCAAAAAGTTAATTATTTTCAGTTATTCAATTCAAATTTTTTTTATAGATGCGTTACACACAGAGTGATATATTTCATGAATTTCTTTCTTTTAATTTTGACGATAATTGGCTTACAGCTAGTGAAAACCCAAAATTCAGTATCTTGGAAAATTTGAATATTACACAAGACCAATAAAAAAAAAGGATTTTTAATACAGAAATGTTGGATTACTGAAAAGTATGTCCATGTACAGTATAGTATGCACTCAATACTTGGTCGGGGCTCCTTTTGTATGAATTACTGCATCAATGTGGCGTGGCATGGAAGCGATCAGCCTGTGGGGCACTGCTGAGGTGTTTTGGAAGCCCAGGTTGCTTTGATAGCGGCTTTCAGCTCATCTACATTGTTGGGTCTGGTGTCTCTCATCATTCTCTTGACGATACCCCACAGATTCTCCATGGGGTTTCAAGCACAGTGATTCCATGATCATTAAACCACGTATTGGTACTTTTGGCAGTGTGGGCAGGTGCCAAGTCCTGCTGGAAAATGAAATCAGCATCTCCATAAAGCTGGTAAGCAGAGGGAAGCATGAAGTGCATTAGAATTTCCTGGTAGAGGGCTGCGCTGGCTTTGGACTTGATAAAACACAATGGACCAACACCAGCAGATGACAGGGCTCCCCAAATCATCACGGACTGTGGAAAATTTTGCATTTCATTTGGAAATCGAGGTCCCAGAGTCTGGAGGAAGAGTGGAGAGGCACAGAATCCAAGTTGCATGAGTGAGGTCCAGTGTGAAGTTTCCACAGTCAGTGATGGGGAGACATGTCATCTGTTGGTGTTGGTCCACAGTGTTTTATTGGTCTTATTTAATATTCAGATTTTCTGAGGTACTGAATTTTGGGTTTTCACTAGCTGTAAGCCATAATCATCAAAATGAAAAAAAAGAAATGCCTGAAATATATCATTCCGTGTATAATGAATCTATATAAAATATATGAGTTTCATTTTTGAATTGAATTACTGAAATAAATTAACTTTTTGATGATATTCTAATTTTATGAGATCCACCTGTATACAATATTTGTATCTTTTTTACATTTGGATTTTTTTCAGCTTTTTTTTTTCTAGAACAATAATTCCCTTTTGTGTGCTGCACCTGTTCTACTTGTTCGGGACTCCATTACCGTGTGGCTGAGATATGATCCTTTTATAGTATTGATATGGGCACTAGACACAGAGTCATTTATGGTGGACAACTGTTGAAGCATTTGGTGTGGCAGTCAAACATGGGGCAAGATTGATGACCTCTCTATGTAATGTTTATGGATATTGGAAAGCTTATTTTTTTGTATCCCTTTAAATCCACTCAGTTTGTTATTTGGATTGATGTCTGTAGGTTCTTGTGATGGAGAGGACCTTGATACTTGCTGGGGGGGCTACACTATAACAATTTAACATATGAATTGTTTTTGATGGCACATACTTATGTGTTGTAAGTTCATTGCGATGTTGACCTGTGCCTATTTTGTATGTTTTTCAGTGTTTAGGAATTCTCTTCTCACCCAAAGACAAAAGAAAATTTTGAAATGCGCTGGAAATAGAGAGATTTGTACATACCAGCTATGACTGTAGATTATTTTTTTTTGTCTTTGGGGTTTTTTAATTTGTGATACCAGTTTTTAAGTATTTGTTAATTAAAATTATCTTTTTTTTATGAATGTATACGTGATATACTTGAATGCCTAAAAAATCCCATCCAAACATGTTTACTTGTTGCAGTTTATTAAGGGATGTTGGCAATCAGGTTCTGGGTGAAACCACTCCCAAATACAATGTGTAATGATGGTTGTTTTAATATATATAGTATTAAAAAAAGAAAAAAAAAGAAGGATTTCCAGAGCACTATGGAATACCTAAAGAGACGGCACAGTAGAAGCTGGCTGGCTTTGTATGACTAAAACCTCAGATGGAGCAGTATGGAGGGATGGGGCAAGTCACTGATCTGGAGGGGGTGGGGGGGTTGCAGAGACTGTTCTGAAATGGGAAAGAAGGAGATGGAGTCACTGGCTGCACAGTCTTGTTCTGCAGTACAGTCTATGATCATATTGTACGCTCCATGGAGGTGCAGTATACTTTAAAGTCATGCAGTACTGTCTATGGTCAGTAAACATTATGGTCATGCAGTACACTTTATTGCCATGCAGTACAGTCCAGTCTATGGTCCTGCAGCACAGTTTATGGTCATGCAGTACAGTCTACAGTTGTGTAGCGAAGTCAAGTCTATCTACAATCATGTAGCACAGTCCATGGATGTGCAGTATACTCTAAGGTTATGTAGTACAGTCTATGGTCAGTACACTTAATGGTTATGCAATTCAGTGTACAGTTGTGCAGTGCAGTCCATACACTCTATGGCAATTTATGGTCATGTAATATAATCTATGATCCTGCAGTACAGTCTATGGTCTAGCAATGTACTCTACGGACATGCAGCATTCTCCAAGATAAGTACAGTCTATGGTCAGTACACTCTATGGTAGGGGTACGGAATTAAAATCGGAGGTCCGGTAACATTTTCTTTCTGCAGAGGTCAGAATCTCATTTTTGTTCTGGAACTCAGGTCCTTTACATCACTGCCTCCTTTACATCAGTGGCCTCAGTCCCCCCTTTCACATCACACCCCCCTTTAACTTCCCAGCCCCCCCCCCCTTACATCTCAACCCCCTTTCACATCAGAGCTTCCCCTACCTCACATCACAGCCCTCCAACATCACAGCCCCCCTGGCAATCACAGACCCCCCCCTTATATCACAGAGTCCTTGCAACCACAACCTTCCACCCCTCCCCCCAACTTCTCAATCACAGCCCTCCTCTTCACATCAGAGTCAGACCCTTCATTTTACAGCACCTTCCTCTCATATCACAGCCCCCCTCACATCACAACCCCCCCATATTTTAGCCCCCCCCCCCATCACAGCCCCTTTACAGTAATACCTTAACACAGATTTGCAGAGGGTGGGAGGAATGGCAGGGTGGGCTCCTTCTGAATGTACACTCCTGCCTGCTGCCGCCACTGCTGTTCAACTCACAGCAGGGAAGAGTGTGGGAGGCATGAGAAAGGTCTGCAGGAGCTGCCCAACTCTTCTTGTTAAAAAGTGAGTGACCTATTTGTTAATGTGAAAGGTTTGGCATCTTCTGCTCTCCCTGTAGTCCTGCAGGGTCACTGATGTAAAGGACCTGAGCCATAGAACAAAAATGAGATTCAGACCTCTACAGAAAGAAAATGTTACCAACCGGACCTCAGATTTTAAATTCAGTACCCCTGCCATAAAGTGTACTGAGCATAGACTGTACTGCATGTCCGTGGAGTGCATTACGTGACCATAGACTGTACTGCAGGACCATAGACTATATGGCGGACTGCAGTCCAGACACGGACCAAGTGACAGTCTTGTCCATACTGCAGCTGCACCACTTAGCAGCCTGAGCGGACTCCACTCCTGCCGCCGCTGCAGCGGATAAAAGTCACAAACACAACATTGAAAAGGGTGGGAGGAATGGCAGGATGGACTCATCTTCAGTATATACACACACACACCTGCCTGCTGCTGCTGTTAAATTTACAGCAAGAAAGAGGGTTGGAGGCACGAGAAAGGTCTGCAGGAACTGCCCAACTCTTCTTGTTAATAATCAAGTGACCCGCTTGTTAATATGGAAGGTGGCAGCAGCGGTGGCAGTCAGGCAAGTACATACAGAAGAGGAATCCACCCTGCCATTCTTCCCACCCTCTGCAATGTTCAGGGCCGGTGCTACCACTAGGCAAACTAGGCAGCCACCTAGGGCGCCCTGATTCCTAGGGTGCCCGGCCACTGGTGTTCCTACTCTCTTCTCTCTGCAGCAAGCAACTAAGTCTCAGCATCAGCAGGCAGCCGCCGCTCCGTTCACACATAATGTCAGAGGCGCAGCGGTGGAGGAGGACTGTGTCTGTGTCCCAAATCCTGAATGAATGGAAGCAAGCAAACATTCATTGATGGGCGCTGGTGAGGCTACATTTGATGGGCGCTGGTGAGGCCGCATTTGATGGGCGCTGGTGAGGCTGCATTTGATGGGCGCTGGTGAGGCCGCATTTGATAGGCGCTGGTGAGGCTGCATTTGATGGGCGCTGGTGAGGCTGCATTCGATAGGGCGCTGGTGAGGCTGCATTTGATAGGGCGCTGGCGTGCCGCTTTTGATAGGGAGCTGGTGGGCTGCATTTGATGGGCGCTTCATTAAAAAGGTGGGGTATACATGGGTAGGGAAAAGAGGGTGGAGTCAGGGGTGGAGCCAGGGGGGTGGCAAAATGAAGTTTCGCCTAGGGTGTCAAAAATCCTTGCACCAGCCCTGGCAATGTTGTGCCTGTGACTTTTAACGGCTGCAGCGGCGGCAGGAGAGGAGACCACCCAGGCTGATAAGTGGTGTGGCCGCAGTCTGGACAGGACTGTCACTCGGTCCGTGTCCGGACTGTGGTCCGCCATATAGTGATTCCTGCTCTATGGTCGTGAAATACACTCTAGAGTAATGTAGTGTGGTTCTGTCCTTGGCTGTGCAGTCCTGCCTATGGTCATGCAGTACCATCTGCAGTCAGAACACTCTATAGTCATTCAGTATAGTTTATGGTCGTGTATTACAGTCTATGGACATGTAATACCGTAAAGAACAGTTTGGGGTTATGAATTTATTCAATTTCTGAAGGAAAGGAGCACAAAGATCAGCTGTTCTCCTGGAAATGTGTACTGTGTGTCTGGGCTTTACACCTGTCCGCAGAAGAGAAGTGACCAATTAAATTTCCCAGGTCATCCCAGGACACACGGACGGACGCTCATAGAACATCTTTCTGTATCACATATGTGTGTGGGGGTGAACACAGCCTCATACCTCCTTATGGGAGAACTGGTCAATTTATCTTCCAGTATTCTCCGACTCCCCAGATATTGTGGTCCTGCAAGACCCGGTACAGCCTGAACATAGTGGGCATGCTGGGATTTACAGTTCACCAGTAGCTGGTAAGCCAGAGATTGTTTGCCAACGTTAACAGTTGATGTGTAAATATTCACAGAACCAAAATCTGTACAATGTAAAAATGCAACCAGCCAATCAGAAGTGAGCATGTGCTGTGATCCATACCTGTGCAGCTGGCTGCTTGTCCGCTCCAGGTCTGGTTGTCCAGGCAGGTTCTGGTCTCAGAGCCGAGCAGGTGGAACCCCAAATCACACAAGAAATGCACCTCATGTCCTACGTTCAGCTTTCGGCCCAGCATGCGCCCATGACGAGGAGGCTTCAGAGGAGGGCAATTGTCTAGGGTTGGAGGAAAGCAGGGTGATGGGGATAAATCAATACCGCATAAGTAGGTTTATGAGTGAAAAGGAGGGTATCAAACAGGTGACAAATATTGACAATGAAGTTTAGCGGGTCAGTCAGAGCTAAGCTGGCCATACACTATACAATCCAATTGTACAATTCCCTTTAGATTTGATAGAAAGTGGCCTGTTAAGGTCTGGCCTCATATTACATTGTTTGCGTAAATTCAACCCTTTACAACAGTAATATGGATTTCTGTGGCTGTAGGGCCAGTCTTGTTCTGGGGAGATCTCATATTAGTGTCATGGTCAACTACCAGCAATCATTAGCCAATAGAATGAACTCTTGATGACATTGGGACTGTGCAGCCAATCACAATGGTCAGGAATCTTACTTACTGGCCTCGGCCATAAAAGGGTTAAAAAAAGATTGTAAAATCAGACCGTACCATGTAAGGCCAGGTAATGTAGAGGTGCAGGAAATAAGAGAGAGGGTCCCCGGAATTGCACCCACCTTTCCCATCTTCCTTCTGCAGATGGGTCCTCAGCTGGTTCAGCCTTCGGCTTAGGGTCCTCATTCCTCGCAGGTAGGACGCCTCATGGTCGGTGAGCAGCTTCTGGACCTGACGCAGAGTTCGGAGAGCCTCTCGCTGCTCTGAGCAGGTCTGGGGGAACAAACCATATACCAATCATCACTGAACACCAACAGCCTGGAAACCCCCTCCATGTACAAGAAGGGGGGGGGGGGGGTTGGGGGCTCACCGGGGAAGGTACCAGAACTCACCTAACCTCAGTCAGTAAAACTTGAGGGCTTTGTGCTGCAATTAGCGGACCTCCAGCTGTTGTAAAACTACAAGTCCCATCATGCCTCTGCCTTTGGGTGGCATGCTTATGGCTGTCAGAGTCTTGCTATGCCTCATGGGAGTTGTAGTTCTGCAACAGCTGGAGGTCCACTAATTGCATATCCCTGTGCTAGGAGAAAATGTATAAAGCAGCAGGTGCTCAGACAGAGAGAGGCTGCCATTGATCACTGTATTAGGAACATCTACCCTGGTCTGGTTACAGGCCTCCATTGTAGATCTGTCTATTGAAGGCCAGTGGTGGCTGGTGCTAAAAAAAAAAATTGGGAGGGGGGGGGGGACGCAGAGGATGCCGTGAGACTTACCTACAAATGGAGCCCTCCAGCGGTTTTGGCTCCCCTGATTTACAGCGGCTTCCGTGTTAACCCGGTCTTCTTTACGGGTTCAAAATCTTTGGCCTCCTGACGAGCAGCCAGAAACCATAAGTGACGCGATGGTGAATATTGATTCGCTAAAAAACCAAAGTGGGAGGGTTCGGGGCACAGAGGACAAACTAAAACAAGCCAAGTAGAGCCTCAGGCCTGTTTCGCACAGTATTTAGCTTGAATAAGAGTGGTGTGCAAGCTTTGACAAAGCAATTACAGAGCTTTCAGCAAGCTTTCTTGAAGCTTTTAAAATACCATTCAGCTGCAGTTTGTAAATGCTGAACACAAATCCTAATGGGAGTGCTGATTGCCACTTTAAAGTGGTTGTAAAGTCTCAAGGTTTTTTAACGTCATGCATTCTATGCATGAAGGTAAAAAAACTTTTTTGTGCAGCAGCCCAGCGATGTGCATGAGTGCCTCGGTTCTCCGGGGACTCTGCCCCCTCAATTGGCTGAGACAGCAGAGGTAGCCATTGGCTCCCACGGCTGTCAATCACAGCCACTGAGCCAATCAGGAGAGAGAAGGGGCTCTGTGTGTGAATGGACATGCAGAGCCACAGCCTGGAAACAAGCAAGCTTGGGTGCCCCAATTGCAAGCTGCTTGCTCTGGGGGCACTCGCAGGAGGAAGGGGCCAGGAGCGCCGCCGAGGGACCTAAGAAGAGGAGAATCAGGGCTGCTTTTTACAAAACAACTGCACAGAGCAGGTAAGCATGACATATGACAAGGAGACTTTAAAATCACTTTAAGCCAGTTCGCCGAACAGCGCATAATTTGGGGTGTTCGCTGCAAATTCGAAAGCGGCGGAACACCCTTTAAAAGTCTATGGGAGAAATCAAAAGTGCTAATTTTAAAGGCTTATATGCATGGTATTGTCATAAAAAGTGTTTGGGGACCTGGGTCCTGCCCCAGGGACAGGAGGAACACCTGCGTCACACAGCGGGAGCCTCCCATGGATGCGGAGCGGCCCAAGAACGAAGAAGGGAAGAAGACGCCGTGGAGGAAGATGCCGGATGGGAACACCGGAGGAAGGACCAGAAGAACCAGAAGAAGAAGAAGATGGAGGAAGAAACCAAAGGAAGATAGAAGAAAGAAGATAGAAGAAAGAAGATGGAAAGAAGAAGCATTTAAATAAAGAAATTGTCAAAAACTGCCTCTTGTCATTTTTAACATTTTTGACAGTTTTTTTGTGAAATGGTAGGGGTACACCCTTACCATTTCACACAGGGCTTCCAGATTCTGATAAGTCCCCCCGCCCACAGACCCCCACAACCACCGGCCAAGGGTTGTGGGGATGAGGCCCTTGTCCTCATCAACATGGGGACAAGGTGCTTTGGGGGGACCACAAAGCACCCTCCCAATGTTGAGGGCATGTGGCCTGGTACGGTTCAGGAGGGGGGGCTCTATCGTCCCCCCTCTTTTCCTGCAGCCTGCCAGGTTGCGTGCTCGGATAAGGCTCTGGTATGAATTTTTGGGGGGACCCCACGACGATTTTTTTAAAATTTTGGCGCGGGGTTCCCCTTAAAATCCATACCAGACCTGAAGAGTCTGGTATGAATTTTGAGGGGGACCCCTACGTCATTTTTTTTAAAACTTTGGCGCGGGGTTCCCCTTAATATCCATACCAGACCTGAAGGGCCTAGTATGGAATTGAGGGGGACCCCCACGCCAGTTTTTTTTTCATTTTGGTTCGGGGGTTCCCCTGTGGGGAAATCCCATGCAGTTTTTATCAATGAACTTTTATGTGTATTGTCGGACCGGCAATTCATTAAGAGCCACGAGTAGTTTTAAATGACTTTTTTTCCTTTGAAATTTGATTTTGCTGTCAGACTGTTCTAAACACGGGAAACATGCGCCCCTTTACAGGCATACTATAGACACCCCCCCAGGTATGAAATTTGAAGGAATATTACACTTTTATTGTTTCACTTTAAGCATTATTAAAATCACTGCTCCCGAAAAAACGTCCGTTTTGAAAACTTTTTTTTGCATTGATACATGTCCCCTGGGGCAGGACCCGGGTCCCCAAACCCTTTTTAGGACAATACCATGCAAATTAGCCTTTAAAATGAGCACTTTTGATTTCGAACGTTCAAGTCTCATAGACTTCAATGGGGTTCTAACGTTTGTGCAAAGTTTTGGTCTGTTCGCAAGTTCTGGTGCGAACCGAACCGGGGGGGGGGGTGTTCGGCTCATCCTTAGTGTTAACATTTAAATGCAGATCCTAATGCTGAAGCCTGCTAGCAGCTTGTTTAAAGTGGCAATCAGCACCCCCATTAGGATCCGTGTTCAACATTTACCAACTGGAGTTGAATGGTACTTTAAAAGCTTCATCCTGTGTGAAACTGGCCAATCTCTTCCCTGAGCCGATTCAGAAAATGGAAAATCTGCAACACTGTACAGATCTCTGAGGAGAAGGAAACATTGTATATGGCAATTTCCTTCCAGATTCATAATAAAATAATTTCATTAGCTTTTTATTTTTCAGGCAAGTTGCAGACCCTAGGGCTGTCCTCCTGACCTGAAACAAGCATGCAACCAGGGAAGTCAGAACACCTGACTCACCTATGCTTGTTCCTATGCATTAAAGGAAGTCGGCTTCAGAGTCTACATCCAGTAGAAGAGCGGCAGTTCCCATATTCCTGAACTAACATTGAAGGGGAACCGCCCACTGTGATCAAGGTGAGGTGCGCCCGCTGTGATCAAGGTGAGGTGCGCCCGCTGTGATCAAGGTGAGGTGTGCCCGCTGTGATCAAGGTGAGGTGCGCCCGCTGTGATCGAGGCGAGGTGTGCCCACTGTGATCAAGGTGAGGTGTGCCCGCTGTGATCTAACTGAGGTGTGCCCATTGTGATCAAGGTGAGGTGTGCCCGCTGTGATCAAAGTGAGTTGCGCCCGCTGTGATCAAGGTGAGGTGCGCCCGCTGTGATCAAGGTGAGGTGCGCCCGCTGTGATCAAGGTGAGGTGCGCCCGCTGTGATCAAGGTGAGGTGTGCCCACTGTGATAACCCGCTGTGACTTGGACTCACCTGGCTAGCGGAGGGGCCCAGAAGATGAAGGGCGACGCAGAGCAGCAAAACCGCCTTCACCATGGTGACAACCTGCAGGGAGGAAAGCAGAGTCAGATAGCGGGTGACATCTACCCCCCCCCCTTACCCCTCCACATTAAGTATTGATACAATGTTTCATCTTCATAGACAAATAAAGAAGAATTTGTATAAAATGTCACAAATTTTGGAAGTCGGAGGATCTCGGCGGTTGGGTAAATGTTACAATTACAACATTGTATGTAGCTCATAACATAAAAACATTTCAGAATATCCAGCGGGGACTTCCACCTCCATCACTTTCATTTTGTTGTCAGGGAATAAAAATAAAATTAATTAAATTAAATAAAAATCCAAAATGTGGAATGTGGAAGGGGTGCAACATGACAAAATTTTTTTTTATATAATATATTAAAGAAAGAGGAAAGAAAATCTGCAGATCTGATCACAAATCCACTGACTGTCCGGAGATCTGCAGATCATTCCACCTACATAGATGGACATTCCCTGTGGGGTCCCCCCAATTTGTAGCATTGTTCTAGCTGTTCCCCCCCCCCTAGACACTTACCGTATGATGAGCTCCGCGATGATTCGGCTACTATGTGACTGCTCAAGATGTGTGCTGTGCAGACCTCATTACCTCCACATTCCTCTCCGGCCACGAGTCGCCTCCCCGCACAGCAAACACAGCAACAGGTCTTGTTTGTGAGGGGTTGAGTCATTCCTGCAGAGCATCACACTTCATCATATATAGATGCAGAGTATCGCACCGTATCACAACTTACAGAACATCATACCTCATCATATATAGCTGCAGAGCATTACTCCTCGTCATATATAGCTGCAGAGCATTACACCTCATCATATATAGCTGCAGAGCATTACACTTCATCATATATAGCTTCAGAGCATTACACCTCATCATATATAGCTGCAAAACATTACTCCTCGTCATATATAGCTGCAGAGCATTACACTTCATCATATATAGCTTCAGAGCATTACACCTCATCATATATAGCTGCAAAACATTACTCCTCGTCATATATAGCTGCAGAGCATTACACCTCATCATATATAGCTGTAGATTATTAGACCGCATCATATATAGATGCAGAGTATCGCATCACAACAAATTACAGAACATCACACTTTATCATATATAGATGCAGAGCATCGCACCATATCACAACAAATTACAGAGCATCACACCTTATATATAGCTGCAGAGCATTACACCTCATCATATAGTGTAGATGAAGAACATCACACACAATATATATATATTAGATAGATAGATAGATAGATAGATAGATAGATAGATAGATAGATAGATAGATAGATAGATAGATAGATAGATCTAAACCGCTGGTAACAAAAGTGAGTACACCCCCTAACCTCCATCCTCTGGATATGACGCTGAGGACGTGCACTCAACTTCTTGGGTCAACCATGGCGAGGCCTGTTCTGAGTGGAACCTGCCCTGTTAAACCAATGTTTGGTCTCAGCCACCATGCTGCAGCTCAGTTTCAGGGTCTTGGCAATCTTCTATTAGCCTCAGCCAGTGAAGGCGAACCTTGGCACTCCAGATGTTTTGGAACTACATTTCCCATGATGTTCAACTACACTGCAGAGTGCATGAGAATCATGGGAAATGTAGTTCCAAAACATCTGGGGTGCAAAGGTTCGCCATCACTGGCCTAGGCCATCTTTATGTAGAGCAACAATTATTTTTTTCAGATCCCCAGAGAGTTCTTTGCCATGAGGTGCCATGTTGAACTTGCAGTGACCAGTATGAGAGAGTGAGACCCCTTTCACACTGGGGCGCTTTGCAGGCGCTACAGCGCTAAAAATAGCACCTGCAAAGTGCCCTGAAAGAGCCGCTCCTGTCTCTCCAATGTGAAAGCCCCGAGGGCTTTCACACTGGAGCGGTGCGCTGGCAGGACGCTAAAAAAAGTCCTGCTAGCAGCATCTTTGGAGCGGTGAAGGAGCAGTGTGTATACCGCTCCTCCACCGCTCATGGGTCAAAGGGTTTTAACCCTTTCTCGGCCGCTAGCGGGGGTAAAAGCGCCCCGCTAGCAGCCGAATAGCGCCGCAAAATTGACGGTAAAGCGCCGCTAAAAATAGTTTTAAAAATGGTTTTAACCACCCGCTAGCGGCCGAAAAGGGGTTAAATCCGCCCACAAAATGTGGCCGGTATCGCAGCGCTGCCCAATTGATTTCAATGGGGAGCAGCAGTGGAGGAGCGGTGAGTTCACCGCTCCTTCACCGCTCCAAAGAAGCTGCTGGCAGGACTTTTTCTGACGTCCTGCCAGCGCACCGCTCCAGTGTGAAAGCCCTTGGGCTTTCACACTGGAGTGCATGGAGCAGCTGTTTTAGGGCATTTTGCAGGCGCTATTTTTAATGCTATAGCGCCTGCAAAATGCTCCAGTGTGAAAGGGGTCTTAGAGGTGTACTCACTTTTGTTGCCAGCGGTTTAGACATTAATGGCTGTGTGTTGAGTTATTTTGAGGGGACAGCAAATTTACACTGTTATACAAGCTGTACACTCACTACTTTACATTGTAGCAAAGTGTCATTTCTTCAGTGTTGTCACATGAAATGATATAATAAAATATTTACTAAAATGTGAGGGGTGTACTCACTTTTTTTATATATATATATATATATATAAATATATATACACACACACACACACACAGTATACAGTATAGGCAGAGCATCACACCTTATATAAAGCTGCAGAGAATAAAACCTTATCATATATATCCACTGAACATTATACCTTATCGTATATAGAAGAATATATAGAAGAATATAGAGAAGCACACTTTATATAAACATGCAGAGCATTACGCCTCATCAGAATTATATGGTGAAGTGTGATGCTCTGCATGCATATATAAGGTATGATGCTCATTATGCAGAGCATTACAGCTTATATATATATATAGAGAGAGAGAGAGAGAGAGAGAGAGAGAGAGAGAGAGATATCTCTTTATCTATCTATCTATATATATATATATATATATATATATATATATATATATATATATATATATATATATATATATATATATATATATATATATATATATATATATATATATATATATGCAGGGCATCACACCTTATATATATAGGGGTGTACATGACAAGGAGTGGTGCTCTGGAGATAAATAAAATGAAGTGTGATGCTCCCCAACTCATCTGATGCAATGATCTGTAGGAGTATCATACACCCTTCTGCACACCCTAAATACTATCCCGCCATTTGTCACATACAGTATACCTGAGCATAACAGTTCAAAAGATATATATTGCAGACCATTACACCTTATTAGATATAGACTGCAGAGTATTACACTTTATCTATATTAAATGAATAGCATCACACCTCAACAGATAAAGACTTCAGAACATCACCAGATACACATTACTGGGTCAAATCCTTTATGAAAATAATTGAGAGTTGTGGCCCCCTGTAGAGATGGGAGGTCATACTGGGAGTTGTAGTTCTCCTGTGGACAAGGGAGGTCATACTGAGAGCTGTAGTTCCCTCTGAGGAGCAGGAAGAGGGGGAGGTCATGCTGGGAGTTGTAGTTTCCCTGTGGATGAGGAGGGTTATGCTTGCAGTTGTAGTTCCCCTGTGGAGGAGGGTCATGCTGGGAGTTGTAGCTCCCCCGTGGACAAGGTAGGTCATGCTTGGAGTTATAGTTCTTCTATGGAGGAGGGAGGTCATGCAGGGAGTTGTAGTTCCCCCTGTGGAACAGGAAGATGGAGGAGGACATGCTGGGACTTGTAGTTCCCCTGTGGAGGAGGGAGGCCATGCTGGGAGTTGTAGTTCTCCTGTAGTTCTCCTGTGGATGGAGGTCATGTTGGGAGTTGTAGTTTCCCCCTGTGGAGCGGGAAGAGGGGGGAGGTCATGCTGGGGGTTGTAGCTCCCCAAAGGAGGAGGAGGAAGGTCATGCTGGGGGTTGTAGCTTCCCAGAGGAGAAGGAAGGTCATGCTGGGGGTTGTAATTCCTCTATGGAGGAGGGAGGTCATCATGGAATTTGTAGTTCCCCTGTGGAGAGAGGTCATTCTGGGAGTTGTAGTTCCTCTGTGGAGGAAGATCATGCTGGGAGTTGTAGTTCCCCTGTGGAGAGGGAAAGAGGGTGAGGTCATGCTGGGAGTTGTAGTTCCCCTGTGGAGAGGGAAGGTCATGTTGGGAGTTGTAGCTCCCCTGTAGAGAGGGAAGGAGGGGGAGGTCATGATGTTGGCAATTGTAGTTCCCCTGTGGAGCGGGAAGAGGGGGCAGCTCATGCTGGGAGTTGTAGTACCCCTGTGGAGGGAGGTCATGTTGGGAGTTGTAGTTCTGATGAAGGGATTTTCCCTTCGAAACGCGTAAGCTGATTGTGATATGTATGCATCTCTCTATGATCTTTGTAAGGCATCGCTCATCCTATAGTCGCATGCTGGCTGTCGGTACACTTCGTGTTGTGCCTCTTCCACCCATTGCTTGTGAGTTGTTTCTTTTAATCATTTTTAATAAATCTTTTTATAAAAGTTAATACACTAGGCTGGTGCGCCCGTTTTTTCTTTTGTCTGGGAGTTGTAGTTCCTCTGTGGAGAGGGAGGTCATGTTGGGAGTTGTAGTTCCCCTGTAGAGGGAGGTCATGCTGGGAGTTGTAGTTCCTCTGTGGAGAGGGAAGGAGGGGGAGGTCATGTTGGGAGTTGTAGTTCCCCTGTAGAGGGAGGTCATGCTGGGAGTTGTAGTTCCTCTGTGGAGAGAGGAGGGGGAGGTCATGCTGGGAGTTGTAGTTCCTCTGTGGAGAGAGGAGGGGGAGGTCATGCTGGGAGTTGTAGTTCCTCTGTGTAGAGGGAAGGAGGGGAGGTCATGCTGGGAGTTGTAGTTCCTCTGTGTAGAGGGAAGGAGGGGAGGTCATGATGTTGGGAATTGTAGTTCCCCTGTGGAGGGAGGTCATGTTGGGAGTTGTAGTTCTCCTGTGGATGACGGTCATGCTGGGAGTTGAAGCTCCCCAGAGGAGGAGGAGGAAAGTCATGCTGAGAGTTAGAGTTCCCCCTATGAAGGAGGAAGTTCATGCTGGGAGTTGTAGTTCTCCTGTGGATGGAGGTCATGTTGGGAGTTGTAGTTTCCCCCTGTGAAGCGTGAAGAGGGGGGAGGTCATGCTAGGGGTTGTAGCTCCCCAAAGGAGGTGGAGGAAGGTCATGCTGGGGGTTGTAATTCCTCTATGGAGGAGGGAGGTCATGTTGGGATTTGTAGTTCCCCTGTGGAGAGAGGAGGGGAGGTCATGATGTTGGGAATTGTAGTTCCCCTGTGGAGGGAGGTCATGTTGGGAGTTGTAGTTCCTCTGTGGAGAGAGGAGGGGAGGTCTTGTTGGGAGTTGTAGTTCCTCTGTGGGGAGGGAAGGCCATGTTGGGAGTTGTAGTTCTTCTGTGGAGGGGGGGAGATCATGCTGGGTGTTTTTCTGGGGAAGGGGGCGGAGACATACTAGCAGTTTCCCGCCTCTCTCACACTCCCCTCAGCGTCTTCTTGCTCGGCCCTCCCCTTTCCCCGCCCCCCGATCATGTGACCCGCCTTGCTTTTAGTTGCAT
The DNA here is from genome assembly GCA_037952925.1 of Lithobates clamitans. Classification (NCBI taxonomy): domain Eukaryota; kingdom Metazoa; phylum Chordata; class Amphibia; order Anura; family Ranidae; genus Lithobates; species Lithobates clamitans. The sequence continues at coordinate 690,042 of JBBGZY010000890.1, forward strand.
CAGCCGCAGCCTCGCTCCCGGGGAGTGACAGCCGATTCAGGCAATTAGAAGCGGCAGACGGCGCCCGGCGTCCAATCGGCGGGAGGGGCGGAGTCTGAGGTGTCAGTGCCGCTCAGTGAGCAGAAAACGTGTGAGGGAAAGAATCCGGGGCAGGTGAGAGGGGAGAATACATAGAAAAGGGGGCAAATAGAGTGACAGAGGGAGCGGGAGGAGATGAATGACCGCTGTCACTTACCTTGCAGTAAAAAGTATTTACCCCTGAGGGAGGGAGTCATACCCTCCCCCCCCCCCCCAGTGTTATGTTGTCTGGGGGAGGGGGTATTATGTTTTGTGGGGGCGGTGTGTTATTTTAGGGGTGAGGGGTATGTGGTGTTGGGAAGGGGTATGTTGGGGGTGGTGTGTTCTGTGTGGGGGGGTGAGGGTGTTGGGGAGGGGGTATGTGGGGGTGTTTTCGTTGGGGGGAGGAGGTGTTGGGGGTGGGGTGTTCTGTGGGGGTGTTGTTATTTGAGGCGTGGTGTCAGGGTAGGGGGTATGTGGGGGTGTTTTCATTGGGGGGAGGGGGTATGTGGGGATGTTGGGGGTGGAGTGTTCTGTGGGGTGGGGGGGGGGGGGGGGGGCTGGGTATCTGGAGGTAAGTCCTCACATATACTGTTCTCCATCTCAGGTCACCATGACGACACCACTGAGCGCCGCCGCCATCCGGGAGAAGTTCATCGACTTCTTCAGGCAGAATGCGCACACCTATGTGCACTCCTCGGCCGTCGTCCCCCTGGATGACCCCACCCTGCTCTTCGCCAACGCCGGCATGAACCAGGTACGATCTGCAGCACATAACATTGTATGGGGGAGGGGTGGCCAGAGGTGATCTCCAGTGGTGTGCACATCGCAGGGTGTCGGGATCCACGCCGGACCCTCATTGGTTGAACAGGCTGAGGTGTGAGGGGACGCCGGTTCCCCCTACAATCAGATGTCAGCGGGGTCTTAATGTTCCTCCAGCTCCACCCACATCCTCCTGTATAATGACTTTCCTGTGGTCGGTGTTTGCATAGTAATGAGCATGCTGTCGGGTGGGAGTGTCCGGGGCTGCCGATTGGATGCTCTGACCCAGAGCATTGCATTGTGGGACGGGGGAATGTACCGCCTCTGCTGACAACACTGTTAGCTTAGTGCAGACTTTCTTAGCCGGGGTGTCACCCGGATCATCAGGAGAGATGTCCAACAATGACGATGTCACCAAGAAATTCAGCGTTATGGAAGTCGGCTTTCTTCCAAGACTCAGCAAATGTGTTAGTGCTGGAAGTACACTTGATTGTGCGCCCCCAGCGCAGTGATTGGGCTTATCACTGATCTCTCCTGGTCTCAGAGTAACAATTAGTAACTGGTAGGGTCAGCCTATGATCACTTGCCCCACCCCATTAGATTGTAAGCTCTTATGAACCGTGCCTTCTTAACCCTCTGTTATTTTATTGTTTTGTAACTGTAGTGTCTCCCTTTTATATATAAGTGCTGTGCAGACTGTTAGTTCTATATAAATCCTGAATGATAATCATTGTGATGGCCAATCACAGTGGTCGTTACTATTAAATCCCGCCCCTATACTGATCCTCCACTGTTAGGAGAAAAAGATACATTGTATCTATGGGAGAAGTCTGCAAACGAAACAAAAAAGATAACTAGTTACACCAGGGCTTAATCCAGGTCATGGGGGACTCATTCACATGGGCATCTGGAGAGAAATACAAGCGGGTGGTCAAGCTGCCGTTTTACTGCCAACCTCAACAAGGAGATGCTGCTGCTCAGGCTGTACACATGGCACAGCCATGAAGCCTTTGTTCCACAGCCGCAGCAAAAATTAAACGGCATTGACGGGTGGTACCAACATCAAGCGCAACCCATTCCAATGAATTGGGGCTGTGCTGCGACCTCCTGAAATACACAAGTTTGCAGCACTGTGGGTCGGCATTTTTGGGGTTAAAACAGGCAGTGAAAAATGGGGGGGGGGGGGGGGGGGATATCGCCTCCTCACCATCTGTCAAATGTAGTGAACCCGCAAAAACGGGTTAGAACGCAACAGCTGGTGTGCGACACATCGCACTGTTCATGTTTTGTTTTATTTAAAAAAAATTTAAAAAAAAAACTTGATTTAAATATCTATGACATTTCATTAAATTATTTTGTCTTCAGTGCGGTGAGAGACAGTGGATTACGTTGCAATATTTTTCACCACTGGATAAACAACAATCTCCGCTAGGTTACATAGAAAACGATTGTTTTCTTTGTGCCCCATTTACACGCTGGTGTGATGTGCAGTGGAATACGTGCCACGTTGTGCTGCAGTGAGTTGGATGTCACCACATCACTGCAACTCGCCATGCTGCTGTACAGAGATGTGTATGGAATGTGTCTGAGACACTTCAAATAAAGAGGCAAAAATGAAAAACGAAGAAAAGTAAATCACATACCGCTGCAAAACTCGCCTTGAACCAATCCCTGCCGGAGCTCACAGCCGCCCGCATGGTAAAAAGCTGTATTTTATTGTGTGGGATGATCTGAACCAGGCCCCAGACTCCATTCACACCTAAGCATTCTGCAGCAACACCTGCACCCCTGAGCTTTGTTTTTAGCTTTTTTTTGTGTGTGTGTTTTTGTGGTGCATTTTTGAAGCGGCACCATTCGTTTGAATGAGCCTCCCTCCGCTACAAAGAAGCTCGCGTACCAAAATTTGGCACCGAGCCAAGCCCGTTTTGAGTTTTTTTTGCCGCGATTTTAGCGTGTTTTGTCGCTCAACAATGGCAGCAAAATCTCAGTGTTTGGGGTGCCATTAAGAAATAATGGCATCGGGAACGCGTCCTGTGATTTGTCGTCTGGAATCACGGGCAGAATCATGAGATTCTGCCCGCAATTCCAGTGCGCTCAAGTGTGAATGGAGCCTAAAAGTATGTTTACTGATTTAAAAAAAAAAATGCATGTTCAGGTACAAATAACTCGCACATTTGTGGTGTCCTCAAACAGCTCAGATTTTTTTTTTCTCTTTTTGTTATGAGTGATATAAATACAGTAACTAAAATGTGTAAACACTAATATATCTATCCTCTGGGGTGCAGTGAGGATTGATTCATTTTGGTTTAGTGTTTTATTTATTCGTATTTCACTTTTTTTTTCTTTTTTTTTTTTTTTATGGTCAGATTGACCAACTGTTGAAAGGTGTGTGTCCAGCAGGGCTGTAAGATAACCAGCTCTGTAAGTTGTATTTCTTGCTTATCTTCCTCTCAAACGCCGATTTTATGTTTGGCTGTGGTTGTGTTAAAAGCCCCGCCCACACTATGTCATATCTGCAGCCTCCATGACACAGCACTCCTCCCCCTCCTTGTCCTTACTCAGCATTTTCCACTCCGTCCATGTGCTGATTCTGAGCCGCTTCAACCCTTCGCTGCATCTGCAGACCCATCACAGATCCCCAGACCTCTCCCATCGATCTGACTGCAGTTTAGTAATATTGGGTTGCTATAGTTTACTGCACATGACACATCACCCCCCCTCCCCCCCCATTCACTGTAGGTTATTTGCTGATTTATGAGATCGGCGGGGGGGGGGGGGGGGGGTGTTAAGGGTTTGCAGATGAGGGATGGAGGCAGACAGTGTTCAGAGGAATGCAGCAACCTAAAATAACTCCTCAGAATCTGATCTCACTGACGACATCTCGGATCTCGGGGTGAGGAATCCTTTACTGGTCACTGCTCCAGCCCCCCCCCAGATATGGGGTCCTGTCTTACTTCCTCTCCCTCATTCCCCTATTATGTGCACTTGGCCTATTGCATTTTAGGAAGAGAAAAAAAAAAGAAGAAGAATCCATCATGGAGCACCGTCAGATCACACCTGAGCCATCATCTATTCTCTGATCACTATGGCTGATCTGATTTTTATTCCTTTATTCACTAAAATCTCAATCGTTGACATAAGATTATTGTAAGGGTCCGCTCACCCTACATGTTGTGACCCGTGTTTTATTTCTGCAGAAGAAAATGCAGATCACTGCTAGGGCACATAGAAAACTTTTGTATTCTATGTGCCCCAGTCACACCACAATACTGATGTGAGCTGCAGTGCGGTGTCATGCTGCTGTTTTCCTAATCGCACTGGATGGCACCGCATGTCGCCCTCTGCGGAGCAACGCTCTGTGCACATCTGAATGAAGTGACACTACAAATAAAGTTAAAGTAAAATATTTTGGTGCATCGCACAGCTCCCTGTTGGATGTCGCATTGAATTGGATCACTTTCCAGAGGGCAGTTGACAGGCAGCTGGGGAATGACATGTTGCCTCCTCACTGCCTGTTTTAACCCTTTGAAAGGCAGCAACTTTCAATAAAATCTCTGGTGATCCTGCCATGAAGGCCTTTGTTTAGGCAATGCCTGATATTGGGTGACAACGCTCTGTCCTTGTCTTCCAGCTCTGGTCTTGCGGTGTCACCCTGCCATGTGGGCTTCCAATTGAAACTACAAGTGGCCAGTTCAACACGTTATACTTTTACATCTGAGGGTGTCAAATGATTGGTTTGTTCTGTTCAAAAGCATTATTTTATTTTGTATTTTACTTTTTTCATTCTTTTCGGATTTTTCTCTGTTTCAAACCCATCACCTTGAGAATTTTTGCGTGCGTGTGTATTTTGTTAACCATAGAGAAGTGGTGTGTAAACTGGTGACTTGAGTTCCCCTTTCCTAGTACAGTACAAGTTATTTCTCAGTTGCCCCCTACCCTGTGCACAGAGTTGCTGGAGAAGTGCATTGTGGGACTTGTGTCAGATTTGAATATCTGTAGGAAGGCAATAAGTACCTTGACTCCTATGTGTGTTTTCTTTAACCCCATTCATGCCTAAGGTTAAAACAAATCTTAATGCCTAAGTACAATTTTGCAACTTTGACATGTGTTAGTAAAACCGTACATACTGTGTTTGCCCCAAAAATAAGACCTACCCTGAAAATAAGATCTACTGTTATTTTGCAGGAGGGCTGCAATATTAGCCCTACCCCGAAAATAAGCCCTAGTTTAAAATGCTTGTAAAGTCCTATAATCCACTCTATTACAGTAGTATGTAATGTGCAATGTGTGCTTTTGTAATATAATTGTGCCAAATACCTTTGGTACAGCGCTGCTCACCGCCTCTTCTCCCAGCTGTCAGCGGGGGATCTCGGGCGTGGGCTTTTGCCCCCCACCCCCCCCCCTGCAGTGCTCGGCGCAGGGAAGAGGGCTCTGGTGGGTCACGGGAGCTGCGCTACAACAAAGGTATTTGGCACAATTATATTTTACAGAAATGCACACCTTTTACAAAATAGATTACTGTAATAGAGTGGATTATAGGGTTTTACAAGCATTTTAACTCGGTTCACACTGGTGATTCCTAACATGCAGGTGAAGACCTACCCCGAAAATAAGCCCTACTGTGTCTTTTGTTGCCAAAATTAATAAAAGACTTGGACTTATTTTCAGGGGAAATGTGACAGGACAAATTGGGCTTTCATTTGGTGATAAATAATCATGGATTTCTCCCCAGTGCTTTTTTTTTTGTTTTTTGTTTTTTTTTGGGGGGGGGGGGGCGCTGACAGACTGGCCCAAAACTAGCTGTATTTTTGCTACTACCATAACCTTCCACCAAAGAAAAACCCAAAATAAAAACCTCCTGCTCCGGTCGATCACAGCAAAACCACATATGTGTATGTACCCATAGTACAGCCCAAAAACAGTAGTGCGCATTTTTCTGTTTGGTGTTTTTTATTAAAAAGAAAAACAAAATACTGACCTCGACCCCCCCCCCCCCCCAACACGAACCATGGAACTGACCTAGATCAAACCAACCAAAATGATTTCTTTAACTGAAGGCAAACCTTTTTTTTTTTTTTTTTTTTTTTTTTTTCTAGGTTTTGTATAGAGTGGAGAGGGATTAGACTCCCTGTCAGGTTCTATTTCTGTATGTGTCCTCCTTCTCGACCAGCGCACGCCGATGTACGTCGGCAGAATGGCATGGCTGGGCAAATGGGCTTACAGGTACGTCCATTTGAATTTCCCGCCGTGCCATTGCGTGCGCCAGCCGGGAGCTCCGTGAGTCAGGTCGCGGGTCCTGCGGACTCTATCGCCGCGGGGATACCCGCGATCGCCTCACGGAGAGGACGACTGGGGAGATGCTGATGTAAACAGCATCTCCCCGTTCTGCCTAGTGACAGGACACTGATCTCTGCTCCCTGTCATCGGGAGCAGAGATCAGTGTAGTGTCAAAGCTAGCCCAGTACGGACTTAACCCCTCCTGCCCCCTAATGGTTAACCCCTTCACTGCCGGTGTCATTTACACAGCAATCAGTGCATTTTTATAGCACTGATCGCTGTATAAATGTGAATGGTGTCAAAAATGTCCGACATGTCCGCCATAATGTCGCAGTCACAATAAAAATCGCTGATCGCCGCCATTTACTAGTAAAAAAAAAAATTATTAATAAAAATGCCAAAACTATCCCCTATTTGCCAAAAATATGTAGAAGAATACGATCGGCCTAAACTGAGGATAAATGTTTTTTTTATATATTTTTGGGGGATATTTATTATAGCAAAACATAAAAAATGTGTGTTTTTTTTTTTTTTTTTTTTTCAAAATTGTCACTTTTTATTTTGTTTATAGCGCAAAAAATAAAAATCGCAGAGGTGATCAAATACCACCAAAAGAAAGCTCTATGTGTGGGGAAAAAAGGGCGCCAATTTTGTTTGAGAGCCATGTCGCACGACCGCACAATTGTCAGTTAAATCGACGCAGTGCCGAATCGCAAAAAGTGCTCTGGTCAGGAAGGGGGTAAAATCTTCTGGGGCTGAAGCAGTTAGGGAGATTCATCCTCTCTATTTGTCCTGTTTACCATTATCATTGAAAGTAAAAGAAATTCACAAATTTTGGGTTGTCCCCATAAAAGTAATAAGGGAGGGGAAATATTCCAATGGCGACACTAGTTATGGTGACCTGGGGGGACCTAAAGGAATTCCCTTAATTTTGCAGGGATTTCCCCTCACTTCCTGTTTGGCTATGGGACAGGAAGTGAAGAAAAAATCTCCGAAATGGGGGCACAGATGGCGAAGAAAAAATCTGACGGAATATGACCCTCTCTTACTCTATCCAAAATGAAAATTTTGGATAGAGGAATCGGGAGTTCCAGGTTCCGATCATTAGTACGACCCATGAGACCTCAGTCTGATGCTGTGCGGCGCACTCCCAGCACAAAGAGAGATAGGCAAATATGCAACCCCATGGAAAAAAGCCCAGTCCAGTGGGGCCGCATATTATGTCAGTGTGAAGGGTTAAAGCGCAATAAAGCTCCCTCCCCAGGTTCAGAAATTGGGATATTCTCACATCGGCGTTCTGAGGTGCTGCAGCATGGGTGACATGATCATCATTTTTGGAGGTAGCAGTGTCACTGTCATAGATGGGGGTTTTGACAAATGTTGGAGGTTTAGGCTTTGTTCACATAGGTGTACTATAGCATATGTCTGTGCAAGGGCTGTGTTTGCATACTTGTAGATGCACAGGTGATCGTACATCCCCATTTATGTCAATTGGGCACGGACACAGCTCCCAATTTGACAGTCACGTAGGTGCATTGCCCGGAACCCCCACGCTCTGCATTTGGGGCCGTGCCGCTGTCAGATTGGTCAGACAGCTGCTGCATGACAGTTGCCATGAATGGGACTGCCTGCATGGGGATGCATGGGACACCTGTGTATTTCCACACGGGCATACGCTATATTATTGCCGTGTAAGCGAGATCTTCTTGAAAATGGAGGTAAAAGTGGAGTTTTCTTGTGATCATGACATAGAAGCCAATCAGTTGTTTGATTTGCTTTAGGAGAAAAAAAACAAAAACAAAATTCAGTTGGGGGCAGACGTTATGCGTCAAACACATGAGGATCTTGCATGTCCTAGACAGCTGTGTCCCTCTCCTGTCCGTCTTCTAACATCCTCTCTTCTGCAGTTCAAGCCGATCTTCCTGAACACCATCGACCCGTCTCACCCCATGGCCAAACTGAACCGAGCAGCCAACACGCAGAAGTGTATCCGAGCTGGGGGGAAGCACAATGACCTGGACGATGTGGGGAAGGATGTATACCATCACACTTTCTTCGAGATGTTGGGCTCTTGGTCCTTCGGTGACTACTTCAAGGTGAGGCTGTCTGTGACATGTGTGGGTAAGACGAGGTCTGTCTTGTAGTAACACTTTACTGCCCCCTGCAGGAGCTGGCATGTAAAATGGCACTGGACCTTCTCACTAAGGAGTTCGGCATTGACATTGATCGTCTGTACGTCACTTATTTTGGGGGCAATGAGGCTGCTGGCCTTGAACCTGATCTGGAGTGTAAACAGATCTGGCTGAACCTGGGGTAAGATTTATATCTCATTCATACATATATATTATATTGTGCATGGTAATTACTGACCAACATTTCCAGGGCTCTTTTAATGTATGATGTCTTTGTCCAGCCTACCCGAGGGGAGAATATTGCCAGGCAGCATGAAGGACAACTTCTGGGAAATGGGGGATACCGGCCCCTGTGGACCTTGTAGTGAAATGCACTTTGACCGCATCGGTGGCCGGGATGCAGCCCACTTGGTGAACATGGATGACCCCAATGTGCTGGAAATCTGGAATCTTGTGTTCATCCAATTTAACAGGTAAAACACTGACTAAAAAGAGCTCTGAGATTAGACTTGGGGAGCTCTCCCATCTCTAGAACATACTGGCAGATCTTGTCCTTCCTAAGCATTAACCAAGGAGACACGAGCTGCAGGCAGGCAAGGGGCGATTAATTAGAATCCAGTTTTCAGTCTCACTAGGCAAGGCTCTATTTACCCAGCAGGGGTACAGACCTTGTAACTCAGTGCAGGGATAGTGAGTACCAATGCTGATGAGCACAGCAGGTGTGCAGACCCAGGACCCCAGCACAGGGATTGTGGGCTCCTCTCATAATGGGCACAGCAGGTGTTCAGACCCAGGAACTCCACACAGGGATGGTGGGCACCCCTTACAATCGGAGCAACAGGTATACAGACCTGGGAACTCAGCGCAGAGATAACTGCTCATAATGGGTACAGCAGGTACACAGACCTGGGAACTTGGCACTAGGATGGTGGGAACCCCTCATAATGGTCAATTAATAGCCATTCTGCTGCCAATCTTTGCTCTGACTGAAAATTCTTTAGCCTCCTACACCCTTCCAGTTTTGTAGGATTTCTGGTCCCTCTTGGGTGATTTTGACAGCCTATATCACTACAGGGCATGGTACATGGCTTGTTGATGTAACCACATCTCTTAAGGGGGACCAGCCATGAGACACTCTTGAAAGTGTTTTGGCTGCTGAAGAATTCTAGGCAATAGTGTTAGGAGGGCCCTGTTTGTGAGAGCTTACAATCTAAAAGCAAGGGGCAGGTTATGCAAAATATAACTGTGAGGGATGGGAGAAAGTAAAAGCTCAGTTGTTAGGTGCAGGCAGAGAAGAGATTAGTTTTCATGGATCGCCTTACAGAGGTAGGGAGTTCCAGAGGGGTTCTGGAGAAGTCCTGGAGACCAACTTAAGAGGTGGTAATGAGGGAGCTAGAGAGCAGAAGGTATTGGGAGAAGTGAGTGAAATGGATGGGTTGTGTGATATTTTGAGATGAAGCTAGTGATTGTAGCTTAGGGCTAAGTTGTGGATGACCTATGTTGGGGTTAGTACTTTGTTTTATTCAGTGAGGGATCAGAAGCCAGTGGAGTGATTGGCAGAGTGGTGTGGTGGACCCTGAACAGTTGGTGAAGTAGATGAGTCTGGCAGCCCCATTCATGATAGACTTAAGTAAAGGGATAGCTTGTGTAGACGTCGGCCAAGGAGGAGGGATTGTGCAACAATCCCGGGACTGCAGAGTATTCACTCTCTTTTTACAACATCTTTAATGAGCATCAGTCACTTTAACTCTCCACCATCCACTAAACACAGATTTTGGTTTTGGGTGGACTGACACTTTTAATGAAATGTGATGGATTGCTCCTGAATCTTGGCGCTTCATCATAGTCGAGTCTTGGCACAGTCACCTCCTTGCTTAATAAGCTCAAGAGCAGGGAAAGAACCCTATTATTAAAGTCACAACTTAAAATTGTGAAGGAGTAGAACCAAAACCTCTTTTGGCAAATTATCATGCTTTAATTGAACTTCTTGGCAATGTTAGTGTGTCCCAATATATCAAGTACCTTAAACTTAAATGAAGAGTGCACTTCTCCCAAAAGCTAGGTCAGTTTCCTCTTGACCTGGGTGCTTGATGCTAACAGAGGCGTGCCCTATGCCCTATAAGTCACATTGATCTAGGAATGAGAAAAAGCCAGGAAAGTTCAAACGCTAAAATCAAGCAAAGAGTCCCTGCCTGATGCATCTTCCTCTTAAACACAATCCATCCACAAACCTGGGCTAAATTGTAGAGAACATAAAGAAACTCGTTAGAGGTTGGGGAAATCTTTGCTTGTCTGTCCAGAGCAATAAAGTTGCCAGTGTTTTGGACTTTCCGGATTTTTCTTCTTGTATCAAGTGTCTTGCTTATACTCTTCCTCATTGTATACCATTAATATTTGATTGCGCTGCCCTAAAGAATACAATGCAGTAGTCACACCAGGTGCCACCTATTCACCATCCGACTTTTGTAGGGAGAGTGATGGAAGCCTGAAACCCCTGCCCAAGAAGAGCATTGATACCGGCATGGGTCTGGAGAGACTGGTATCTGTACTGCAGAACAAAATGTCCAACTATGACACTGACCTCTTCGTTCCATACTTCGAGGCCATCCAGAAGGTATGTCTCTTGCACAGCCATGTCTGAAGATTAATTTGTATGTGTCCCACCATAAGCCCACGTTCACATCGGGCTGATTTGACATGCAACTTTACATGTCAAATCGCATGCCAAATCAGCCTATTGCCGGCAATGGCGCCAACCACCGCACCACTTCCCAAAAGTATTTTCTGCACTTTTGGGGACTTCAGGGGCAATTTTTCAATAAACATCTGTGCATGAACCTGCACAGATGTCTGTCAAATCTCCCCAAAGTCTGACTGAAATGCTGGATTGAAATCATGCGAATTCATCTGAACTTCGCATGATTTCAAACCCCCTAAAAGTGTATGGGAGATATTGATAAATTATGACTCCTTCTGTCATCAGTTGCCTGGATAATGGTGCAGTGTGAAATGTTCTGGCAACACTTAATCTCTGTATCATAACACCTTGACTTTCAGTGATGGTAGCCTGACACTAGTAGCATTCCAACCATTTTGAGCAAAATCTGCCCTAAAGCCCCATCACACTGACCCTACCTAACCCCTTGTTTGTTTCACTTGCATGATGAGAACAATATTCTGTCATCACAGGGCACTGGAGCCCGTCCTTATTCTGGAAAGGTGGGTGCTGAGGATGAAGATGGCATTGACATGGCATACAGAGTGCTCGCTGACCATGCCAGAACAATCACTGTGGCACTGGCTGATGGTGGACGTCCTGACAACACTGGGCGCGGGTAAGAGTCCTGGCTATAGGATATCAGTCTATAGACCGTAACCTTTTAGTTTATCATTATCGGAGCTTATTATTTTATTTATTTTTTTCTCTGTAGTTATGTCCTGCGTCGTATCCTCCGCCGAGCTGTCCGCTACGCTCATGAAAAACTTAACGCTTCTAAAGGATTCTTTGCTACTCTGGTTGACGTGGTCGTCGAATCGCTGGTAAGTGACGCTACGCACAGTGCACAGTTTTTATAAATTATCAGATGACTGGCTGGAATGTCAGGATAAGGAGAGTAAACGGAAACCAGAATTTCATGAATACAGCCTGACCGGTAAAAAAAGTTATTCATGTATTTGGTTCCTGTTACAATGATCTTTGTATGGAAACTTTTCGGCCATATTGGATTCAGACCTAAATATTATCTGTATCATTTTCTGCCTGGTACCATTCTCCAGTAGTGCTGTGTATGCTCTCCTTTCACACTCTCTGCCCTTTTTATAGGGAAACGCTTTCCCTGAGCTCAGGAAAGACCCCGATATGGTGAAGGATATCGTCAATGAGGAGGAGACGCAATTCCTGAAAACACTCACCAGAGGGCGCCGCATCCTGGACAGGAAGATCCAGAGCTTGGCAGAGAATAAGATCATCCCAGGTGAGAGGGGACCCTTCTGCCTCTTCCCAGAAGATGGGGTGAAGGAATCACAAGGGAGTACACTTTAGAAATTTAGCAGCTTGCAAAATAGTAAGATATCCTAAAACTACAAGTTGCAGCATACGCTGGCAGCTATATGTTGGCCTATTGTTTCTCCACTGGTACATTCTACCTTTTTAATATTAGTGGTGCCCCCAGAGTACATCATTCATTCAATTCCCAACAGGAATACTATTTTGAGGTTATACAGTCTCCAGGCTTTCTCTGTGTGCATTTGTATCCTGCAGAGGCTGTGCTTTCCTGCCACTGGCCATCCATAGACAAACTGTGGAGGGGCGTTGGAGTGCCATCTACCCTGTGACATGTTCTCTGTACAGCACTGTGTTTATGTCAGAGCTATATAAATGTATAATAATGATAGTGTGTGACTGTAGGGAGACATTAGAGTGTTAGCTCCTGTGGTGCAGAGTTTGATGCAAATTGCTCAGTGTTCTCTGTACAGCGTGTGTGTGTGTGTGTGTGTGTGTGTGTGTGTGTGTGCTATAGGAATTACTAAAATTATTTAAATGTTTATCTCCCCATTGTCCACTCACTAGGTGACACAGCATGGCTGCTGTATGACACATATGGTTTTCCAGTGGATCTGACAGGTTTAATAGCAGAAGAGCGTGGTCTGAAGGTGGATATGGAGGGCTTTGAAGATGAGAGGAAAGCTGCTCAGGTAGCCCATATTCTATACTGTTTTTGTTATCCATGTTCCATCAACTTTTTTTTTTTTTCTCTCCCCTGTAAGACTGTGTTAAGTTAATATAACGCCCCCTCCATGTGTGGGTCTTATTTGTAGCTCCTCCCTGTCTCTGGGACTTGACGCTGCAGTATTGACCTGACCTCACAGTTGCATTTTCTTGGCCATTCACGTATGCTCTTACACGTATGTTGCCTTTTCTCTAATTTGTATTCTTTGACTGACCTCTCCTTGTCCTGTTTCAGCTGAAATCTCAGGGGAAGGGGGCTGGAGATGAGGACTTTCTGATGCTTGATATTTATGCCATTGAGGAGCTGCGCTCCCAGGGCCTGGCGCCCACGGACGATTCCCCGAAATACAACTACAAATCTAATTCTGAGGGTGTCTACGGTAAGATGCATGTCTGTTGCTCTAGTGGCATCTTCTTGGTGGGAGGGTTCCATGTCTTTTCTCAACCTTTTCAACTCTGGGAGCCCTTGAAAACATTTTCAGGTCTTAGGGAACCTTTGCTAAAATTCTTAGAGCTACAGCTCCTGGTATAGTACATAAGCGTGATCAGTAAGTTGGTGATGGTCAAGTGTGGAAGTGATCCCTTATAATGGTGGTTGGTGATGGCACCCCTGAAAGACCCCCATGTTTAGTGGTCAGTGTAGAATTGATCCCATTGCTCACATCGGTGGTCAATCTGCCACTGCTCTCATGGGGCCCCTAGCAAACTCTGAAGAAAACTTGGCAGATGAAGGATAATGTAAATCTTGTGTGTGAAGGTGCATATAATTATCTGATATTGTGTCCTCTCAGAGTTTGAAAGTGTGCTGGGCACAGTGAAGGCGATCCGCAGAGAGAAGACCTTTGTGGATGAGGTCAGCACAGGGCAGGAGTGTGGCATCGTCCTGGACAAGACTTGCTTCTACGCTGAGCAAGGCGGACAGACTTTTGATGAGGGATATATGGTCCGAGAAGATGATACCAGTGAAGATGTGAGTCTGTATTAGAGTGTTCTCCCTGACATTTCTTTTTTTTAACAGACTTTGCTTATATAACACCACTCTGAGCTGTGATGGCTGCAATTTTGTGTCTTACTTTGCTGTGTCCCTTCTATACCCTCTCCTATGTGAGTAGCTCTCAGTTGAGGCCAGTATGGGATCTGTACATCCCCATAGTCAACAGTCAGAATCTATTCATCAGAATGTTGCGGCTGGAAAGTCTAAATTTGTCTGCTGTGGGCCAACACAGTCTGATGTTCGACACTTTGATAAATGAAACACACATACACACTCTAAATTTTTTTTTTTTTACATTCTTCTGCAGAAAACAGAGTTTACGGTCAGGAATACACAAGTACGAGGTGGTTATATTCTCCATATAGGGACTGTGTATGGAACCTTAAAAGTTGGGGATCGTGTACATCTCTACGTTGATGAGGTAAGTGCTGGCTCCTCCCTGAACCTTGTTACTATAGGGTGAATCCTGTACCATTCAGTCGCGTCATCTGTTTCCTCTGTTCCTCAGCCAAGAAGACGCCCGATCATGAGCAACCATACAGCCACCCACATTCTGAACTTCGCCTTACGCTCTGTCCTCGGAGAGGCTGACCAGAGGGGATCTCTAGTTGCCCCCGACAGGCTGAGATTCGATTTTACAGCTAAAGGTGCCATGACCACTCAAGAAATCCGTCAAGCTGAAGAGATTGCAGACAAACTGATCCAAGAGAACAAAGTGAGTGTGGAAATCCCTATCACCCCCATCAGTGCCCCAGCTTGCCCTCTGCTCTTCTATATTGCTACATTTTTTAATTGGTTCCCACAGACTTTCTAATTTTATCTCATAACCTCTCAGTACACTCAACACGCCAATCGTTTTTCCTTGTAAATCTCAATACTATAATCTCTGAAAGCAATTTTACAGTAGATAAATGCCAGCTTCCAAATACAACAAATCAGTGATGCCTCATTTACTGAATGTGGTCAGAGCTTGATCCCTTAAATACTGGAAAGCCACCAAACGACCCCCAGTAGCCAAATGGGCACCAAGTGACAAAATCTGCTTTATGGAAGGGATTACTAAACTCCAAAAAACACCAATTTCCAAGTGTTTCATACAATATGGGTGGGTGGGTTGTCTTGTTGCAGCTCACTTTCATTAATTCCAAAAGGGAAGTTTGACAGGTGGTGCTGCCTCTCAAATTCAATAAGCCAAGGTAAATTTGTTGCAGCTTTGCAACTGTGGCATGTGTACCAACCCTTCTTTAGATGAGTGATTGGTGGTGAAAAAACAACTCAACTGTCTTTTTAACTCCCCCTTTGCTGCCCATGTAAAAGAGACCTTGGTCTTAGCAGGGCATTACTCCCTCTACTGATAATACCTACGTTGACAGGACTTGGTTTATCTTATGTTGACTTTATTATATCTTTTGTCTGTTTGGAAAAATTTTAGTAACTTTAAAAAAATAAAAACCCACAGGCCATGACCTAAACAGAGTTCCTGGAGTAACTGATCAATAAGGGTCTTTGGGGTCCCTGAGCCACCTTGTCTCTCTATCCCTCCCATCACTGATCAATAACTGGTATATTATTTTCTGCAGACAGTCTATGCATTGGATTGCCCACTGGCAGCTGCTAAAGCCATTCAAGGTCTGCGTGCTGTGTTTGATGAGACCTATCCTGATCCTGTCCGTGTGGTGTCTGTGGGAATTCCAGTGGAGGACCTCCTGGCTGACCCCTCAAGTCCGGCTGGTTCAGTCACGTCAGTGGAGTTCTGTGGAGGAACGTAAGTGGCTTTTGTGTCAAGCTGCCCTAACTCAGGATGGGACATTTCCAATATTCCTCTCCAACCCACCCCAGAACACCTCCCCCCCCCCCCCCCCCCCCCCTTACCTCCAGGCATGATCAGAATTTATAGGGGGAACAGAACAATGAGTAACCAATCTGAATGTTTCAGTCCATATTTAAGGCGCTGAGCACACAGCATGGAGTATGGGGTTCGTGAGGTTCGCTGGCCATACATGAACCTGTATATAGAACAAACTTTTTACATTCAACTCTTGTGATAGTATGCAACATTTCCTTTATACCAAGTAACACCAGTCATTTTTTTAACTAAGCTTCAATATGTAAAACATCAGTGGCTGGAAGTTTGGTTCTTCTAGTTATGCAAACTTGTATTCCAACCACCAGTGTTATCCTTCCAGGCATCTCCAAAACTCTGGCCATGCTGGAACTTTCGTCATTGTCACTGAAGAAGCCATTGCTAAAGGAATCCGCAGGATAGTGGCAGTTACTGGGGCTGAGGCACAGAAGGTGAGTTGGCACAGATAGCCAGTGGCAGTAAACAACAATACAACATAAGATCACACTGACTGTTATTATTCATCACAGGCTGTGCGCAGACAGGAGGCCCTGAAAGCTGCACTTAACCAGCTGGAGGCCAAGGTGAAGCAGCAGACGTCGCCCAACAAGGATGTACAGAAGGAAATTGCAGATCTCAGTGAGGTATAAGTCTCATGACCTGCGTTACTCCCATCTCAGTATTCTCTGCCATTTTGTCCTATCACCTCCCAGCCTCCATCTGCTGGAACTTTAACCATCTGTACTCCTCACCTTCTTCTGGAACTCTCACCTCTTTCACCTCCTTGCCCTCTGTCCTCACTCTCTGCTGAAACGCTTACTTCTTCACACTGCTTCTGTCATCCTTCACCCCCCCTCTGTTGAGACTCTCACCCTCTGTCCTTTCCCAGACTCTGGCCACTGCCGTCATCTCTCAGTGGCAGAAGGATGAGCTCCGGGAACATCTGAAAGCCTTGAAGAAAACCATGGATGACCTTGACCGTGCCGGCAAAGCAGATATCCAGAAACGGGTTTGTAAAATATGCAAGCTAGGTTTTGTTTTTTGCAGATATGAAGTGGCAGTATTTCTATGACAATGTCTGGCAGTACAAGAACACCCAAGTAATAAGTCTGGCATACAGTTCATGCACAACCTAGTAAGGAAACAGTCAGCTTGCTTCCTTAATATTCCTTAAATATCGTTCTTTGCCCTTCAGGTTTTGGAGAAGACAAAACAGCTGATAGAGGAGAACCCCAACCAACCGCTTCTCATCCTGGAGATGGAGAGCGGAGCATCTGCCAAGGTCAGTATTCTAATCCTTTTGTTTATTGAGCGACTTAATGGTTATATCAGAGCACTGATTATTGTGTTCTCTCCTCTCAGGCACTAAATGAATCTCTGAAACTGCTGAAGTCTCAGTCTCCCAAGACTGCCGCCATAATATTTAGCGTGGATAGTGATGCCGGAAAAATCACCTGCCTCTGCCAGGTTCCTCAGGTAAGTGTCCACCTGGTGTGGCGATTACCAGGGCTCCACCTTTAACTGTTTTCTCATTAGCTTAAATTGAAAGGCAAAGCAATAGGTCCACTCTAATGCAGACCTGCAGAGATTTATACTTGCATTTCTTTCTGTACTGCTTAGTTCAGCTGCTGGGGGTGGAAGAAATGCCTTGTGCAAGGTATACATTGCCAGTCACAGCTCACATGAGCTTTGGGTTATCTTTGTGATTGCTCTGATTGTCCCAGTGCTGTTGCATGGGCCCCCCCAGCCAGAAGTATTACCAGCAAGTTACTCATCCAACCAGTCTCCACCTAGAACTGAAATATTTTAGGGCAGACTGACCCTTACTTTTCCTGACCAGTAATTGAACACGAGACAATAGCATGAAGTACAACAAATAAATGATTAGAGTCTTTAATGTGATTATCATCTGTCTGATCTGCAGGAAACCGCTGACAAAGGTCTGAAGGCCAACGAATGGGTGGCACAAGTGTCCGAACTAATAGACGGGAAGGGAGGTGGAAAAGACACATCTGCCCAGGCCACGGGGAGGAATACCTCTTGTCTGTCTGAAGTGCTCAGACTGGCCGAAGACTTTGCCAAACTAAAGTTGGAATCCATGAAGAACTGAGAGAGACGTGTGACTTAACCTCATTCTGCCAGCGACAACAGGCAGGCTTCTTGTCATTCCGTCCGGGAGAAGCCAGGGATTGGCTTAGTGTTATGATGTCGCTGGCCACCCCGTGAATGTTTTCATCTAGTCCCATCTTCATCCCTAGCCGCCTGTCCCCTCCTCTCTAATTTGTCCAGACTAACACGACTATGTGCGTTTTTCACTGGAGCACCTGGGACCTAGCTGCTAACACTCCCTGTGTGGTTCAAAAGGGATCTCTAGTCATGGAAGGGTTAAACATTGGGCTCCTCCACCCTTCTGTGTAACCTGTGTCTGCTTCTTTTAGCTACAGGGGGGCTGATCATGTCCCATAATGTTCACCACTCATAGCATGTAGTGCCTCGTTCATTGTTACAGAATTGTTTTACGGTCGAGGAAAATAAAAAGTTGCAGAATGAAAAGATTTGACTTGTGTGCTGTTTGTTGTTGTTTTTTTTTTTTTTTTAAATGAAGTAGACGTGTATAGCCGTAAGCTAAGATGATTCTAGTCTGCATCTCCCCAAGGTAATACTTAAATTCTGGCCTCTTGGTGGGTCCTGAGGAGTGGAGTTGAGAACCACTAGCTTAGAGATATTACCATTTAAATCCATTTAGGGTGACGATCTAGGAAATGTTGACCATTTAATTGCCAGTTGGTGGATGTCCTATGCCTCACCCGGTCAGATATACCATAACAGTTCTCACATCATGAAACTGGTGTATAAGTGTTATATTGGTGGAGATTCAGTAAGGCATTTACAATGCAATTCTGGCAGTGTGGATTTAATTGGAAGCCTTGCACCAATTTTATGAAACCCCTGCAATGTTTTAATTGGATGTATGAGATTAATTCATGTAATCAGTTACTGTTAATGGCTCCTATTCTGCTAGACGGCTGAACAATCTGAGGGTCGGAAAGTGCACAACTGTGTACAGGCACCAGGGAAGGAAAATAACTCTTGAAGTCCATTGTTACTTCCTTCAGCTTCCATCCGGAGATGGAGGAAGAGTCTGCAGCAGGCAGAGCTGTAAGTGAGAAAAAGAAAATAAGAAATGCACTGTTTTTGCTTTTTCAAATATGGGTCTGTTTTTATTTTATTTTTTGTGCAAAAGATGGAACATCGGTGTGATTTTTATGATGCACATGGTCATCTGCGCCCTTCCTGTTTTGTCCTAATTCTGTCCCCATACTGACCTCGCTGTCCCTGTACTCTCCATATACTGTCCTTGTTCTGTGCCCACACAGACTTTGTACACCCATACTACCATCATTCTCTCACTTTACTGACTTAATACGTTCCCAATATTGTACTTGTTCAGGTCCATAGTGACATTGTACTGTTCTCTATCACCATATTGTTCCCACACTGACCTCATACTGTCCTGAGACTGTCCTTATTCCGTCCCTATACTGCCATTATTCTGTCCCTATACTGACTCCCTACTATTCCTATACTAACCACGTAATGGATTTGTTCTATCCCTGTACTATCCCTATTCTTACCAGTGCGTGGACACTGCTTAGGGACCCCAGGTGCATGGGAGCCTCATGATAACCTTGCATTGGGCTCCGCCACTATAGGCTGACAGAAGACATGACAGCAGTGTCACTCACTCCTCCTGTCCGCAGGGAGGAAAAGGAGCACCACCCAGCCTTGAAAAGTGCAGGCAGGGGAAGGCAGCAGCTTTTTGTAGTGTTCTAGTACAACCTTGACAGATAACTGTCTTTAAACATTGAAATGCAGAGCTGAAGTGGGCAGCAATGGGCTGAGCTGTGAACGGGGAAAGCTGCTTCCCGAGTCTCAACTTGCCCTGCTTTCCTTCCATGCAGTACTGTGTACAGACGCATCTTACTCGGTGGTGCAGGTGCCAAACGCTGGTCAGCCAGGTACAGTAAGCTGTAGTTTTTCAAAAGGGTATGTATTTGTGTGCATATGTATATTTTATATGCATGGCTGTATGTCATGTCATTTGAGATGCAGCACGGACAGAACCTCTGCTCCCAATTTGACATCCATATGGGTGCGGGTCCCCAAACGGAAAGTGTGGATTCAGGGAGCTGTACCCACGCAGATGTCAGATTGCGAGCGGCAGCTGTATCTGTGCAGCTGCTGCTTTGTAACTGATATGAATGGAATTGCCTGTATGATGATGCATTGACCACCTATGTATCTTCATGCCTGTGTGGGCAAACATGGCCCTTGTGCAGGGGTATGCTTAAGTATGCCCATGTGAACAAGGTCTAACAGTAATGTCCAGACATGACCTAAATCCAGGCTGGCAGAAACATTTATGATGGGGGGTAATGTGTACAGGGAGGGAGATGCTGCCCTATACTATCTTTATCCTATCCCCGTACTGTCCTTGTTATGTCCTGCAGGTGTTTCCTAACTGACTAGTGCTGGGAGTCCGAGGGCCCCATGCTGAAAGCCACCATGGGCCAGATAGGGATGGGTTAGAGTAGAAGTGCTCCATTGCAACACAACAGTGCATTGTGGTGCATGGCATCTGTAGTGTATGTTTGATTTGTAATTTCTGGTGCATTAGCAGTACCAACCCAATCATTTCACTGGGCTGCCTTAATGCAACATAATGCACACGTGTTAACGCAAAGGCACCAGAATGGACAGGGGTGTGTGTGTGTGTGTGTGTGTGTGTGTGTGTGTGTGTGTGTGTGTGTCCCGTCCCCCCCCCCCCCGTGCTGCAGATGTGGTGAATGGCATGCTTATAAATTAAGAAGCTGATGTTCTCTGTCGGCTTTTTTATTTTTTTTGAAGGTGCTGAAAATCTCCCACATTACCTTAACTATACATGCATCTGTTAATAATATAGACTAAAGGAGGCGGTTGCTTTTTTTTTTTTTTTCATGTGGTCTATGTATGAGCTGTGTGACCTCTATACGGGACAGTGATGACATCACTGGCAGTGAGTATATATTGCTGCACTGGAGATGGGGTAGTTATTGATAACTGGCAGATCATAGTGTAATATGTTGTGTAGTCAGGTCTATATGGACTGATCTTCATCTTTCTTTCGGAGGTGGACCCCGGGGGCTCCTATATCTTGTGCTGGCAGATGTAACGGTTTTGGGTCTTGCATTGTTGATCATTCCAGTTAAATCCTGAACCGGCTCTCATCTCTACACAGTTCCCAGTCCTACAAAATATAAATGAATAAACCTATGCAAAATAAAAAATATAGATCAGATTATTTAGAACAAATGTCAAATACAAGGCCCCCCAGGCTGAATTCGGCCTGCCAGGATTTGTCATGTGGCCCTTGCACCCAGTTTTGCAGGCGGGAACTCCATTCCGCTACCTCCAGCTCTCACCCTCCACTCTCATAAAAGCCTTCTGTGTTTACAAGGGCCACCTTTTGCATGCAGAAGCTCCTAGACCTAACAGGTCTTTTGTATGCGCACATGATGCAGCATGGTGGGGACAGATCTCCAGTATCGGGGCGAGGGAACAATCTCCCTGCGAGGCAGAACTGCCTAGACAGAAAAGAGCTGTGCCAGGTAGGAGAGAGTAGATGTGTGGAAGCTTTGGGGGGGGGGGGGTTGGACTCTGTACACAGTGTATTCCTGAGCCCTGCACTCTGTACATGACGCACCCCAGAACCCTGCACTGTGCATGTAGCACACTTCCCAACCCTGCGCTCCACACAGCTCACCCCTAAACTCTGTACACCACGTACTTCTGAGTGGATACACACTTACAGATACAACCGGCCCCTTTAAGGATAATCATGATGCATTGCTGATGCAACCCGCAATTAAATTTAGGTTTGACACCCCTGATTTACAGTGTACAGTATGTCTAGGAAAGCTAATATATTCAGTACATCTCTGCAACACAAGCACATTTCCCCCAGTGCTCCTTTACAAACACTTCAAGTACAGAAAATAATTGATCTTGCCAGAAATCCAGTAAGCTTTTCACTTCCTGTGGTGAACTGAACACCCCCTTATGTCAATAAATTTCTCCTAAATGCTATAACCCCTCCCCCCCACACACACACACACTTTCATTTTCATAACAAAAGGAGGTGTAGTCCAGCAGGGGCTGACGGCTGTACTTGGGATTTTAGGGCAGCAGACACAGCATCGTCGGCAAAAAATGTTTTTGAGGGCCTGTTCACACTAGTGTTGTGGTAATGCATACATTACTGCACAATTTGCCACAATGCATATAATGTGTAGGTGCCATTCGTTCTAAAGGGCACCCCAATGTACACTATGTTACCAAAAGTATTGGGACGCCTGCCTTTACACCCACATGAACTTTAATGGCATCCCAGTCTTAGTCCGTAGGGTTCAATATTGAGTTGGCCCACCCTTGGGACAGGACAGGCACTTCCCACTGATTGACGCACATGAGCCCGCTGCTCGTTGGTGTTATGCAAGTTCTACTCTGCTTTATGTGAGTACCTATGTTACAATAAACTTTGGTTTAAAAAATTACTACACTATGAGGCATCCCCTTCTTTTCATTTACGGCCCCTGCACCCTCTGAGGGACATAGATGTTGGGAGAACAAGACCCGGATCCAGGACTATTATGAAAAGGAGCCAGTATCAGCATTGCTGTTACCTCAGTAACATGAGGTAAGGGACCATTACTTATTAGTGTAGGATCTATGTCACGAAGAGGAGCCACTATCTCTTACTGGTTTATACACATCATGGTGTCCATCTACTTCATAGAACGCTGTGTGGAGAAACTTCTTTCTATGTGTGAACTCACTGGATGTTATATTGGCACAACATGGACTGAACCTTTCTCAAGTGTGTATGATACGCACAGCACTGCATTATTTTGCACTGCACTTTCTCTATTTACTTGTATTTTAACATATTGGTTTATTATATTACAGTGTGCCCCTATGTGTGCACAACACGCATATTATTGCATTATTTTGCACTGTTTTGCTTTGCACTTTGTCACTTTCCGAATCTAATATGCACTATTATTTCTAATGTATTAGTATTCAAATACGTTGGTATATATTTTTATTTATACACTGTGTTGCACTTTATCTGTGTTCACTATTAAGACATTCAAATAATTTTTCAATTTAACACTAATAGCTGATGTATTTTCCCATTAGTGACATTTGCACTCTCGCCCATACTGCTACCTTTTAGCATTACTGCCATTTTATTATTGGATTAGCGCAACACCATACTGTATATTGATTTGGCTGTTAGTGTAGGGTTTACTTGGACTCTATTCGGTGCAAGCAGCTTTCCATCCTTTCATATACCTGTACATGATAGCGCGGGAATAACCATTTTCCATTTTGCAAAACTGGACTATTTACCCTATTTTTGGGCTAAAAAGTGGCGCTAAAGCTCTGCTAAAATTAGTGGCACTTTAGAGCTAACGGCTGGAGCTTTCAGTGTGAAAGCAGCCTAACAGATGTGCAATGCACTGTCAAAAAAAATGGTGCACACACTTATGTATTGCGATACCTTGCCAAAAGATGTGCATGCATCTTTTTTTGGCAGTACACTGGAATCGTTTGCGCTCGCACCGTTTTTATTATTTTTTGGCAGCACACAGTGTTTGGGCATGTGCCCTTTTTTAGCAGTGCATTGGGGTGCCAGACAGAATGCCAATGCATGTAACGTGTATGGCTACACATTGTGGTAAACCATGCATTACTGCAACACTACAGTGTGAAAGTCCCATTTACAATGGGTTGATGCATGTTATGTAGAGCATTAATATGCACTGCATTAGGAAATTACATTAATGTATGGGCTGCCAATGCACCCAAAAATCTGAGTTGTGCTTTTTTTCCTGCTGCAATACATTGCTGCACGTTGTGTCGCCCTCAAAAATGGTGCGTTGGGGTATAATGCAAAATTAATGGAGCAGTAACGCATTTTGTTGTGTATTGTGGTAGTATATGTTACCACAATGTGAAGATGCCAATGAGCGCTAAGTCTGGGCAGCAGAAGTCTTGTCGGCACAGTTCTCTCACCCAGGGTTGTCCGGTTGTCCCATGGAAAAGCTCTGGAAGATCAGGGGCTCCCCGGAGTCCCAGCGGTAGGAGGTGAAGCCCATTTTATATGTCAGACCTTAAAGCAAAGAGCATTATGGGTAAGGTCAGGAATTCCCCCATCGCACCAGCACTCTCAAATGAGTTGGAGGGTCTAGAGGGTTCTCACCAATCCAGAATTTCCATTTCTGGGGGTCTCTGTCCATCACTTCATTCATATTTTTCAGACGGGCAAGAAAGAACGCCAAAATGTCCTGAATTCTCTGCGTAGGTATCTGAGCCAGAAATCCCCCCAACCTCTGCAAAACATGAGAGAGGACACACAGGCTGCATTAACGTGCACATTCAGGACTTTTAATGCATTAATATTGATTTTTAATCGGAATTGCACAAGTGTAAAGCCTTCGTACACGCGATTGGATTTCCAGCAGAGAAAGTGTCAGACTTTTGTCCGAAGAGCGCGTGCCTGGATTTTGTCTTGCATGCTAACAGCACGCAATTGTCGACCAACAAACACGAACGTAGTGACGTACTATGTGGAATTTCAGCTCTTTAGCGCCACCCTTTGGGCACTTTCTGCTAATGTTGTGTTTGGTGAGCATTGATTCCGAGCATGCGTGTTTGTACTTTGGACTTTTGCGTGACGGACTTGTGTTCACACGATAGGAAAATCTGACAACAGACAATTTACTAGCCTGCCATCCAACATTTGTTGGCGGAAAGTTGGCCAACAATTGTCTGATGGAGCGTACTAAACGATCAGATTTTAGGCAAACAAGTCCGTCATCACACAATTCCCTGCCGAAAATCCGATCGTGTGTACGAGGCCCTTTCACACGGACGTGTCCGGGCTCCGCTTTGCTCAGCGGGGGATCGCTCTGTCGAAAAAAGTTTCCAATAGCCCTTGTTCACATCTGAGTGTCCTGACGCAAGCTACTTTACAGGCAGAATTGAGCATTTTGGTCCCTATAGACTTCAATAGACAGCAGAACGCTATACCTTTTTAGTTGAAAAACGCCCAAAAAAACACCTGACAAAAGCTGCAAAAACATTCAATTCTGCTCCAAAAAATGCACAACGCTTGAAAACACGACGCTTCAGTATAAATGTAGCCTTAATCTAGAGGTCTGAATCCAGCTGGATGAAAGCCAAAGCAGTCCTGGGCCGCTTTAACACCTGGGTGTAATGAATCGCAGGCAGGATTGCCATGACTCTGCTAGCGATTTCAGAACGCTCTGCTAAAATTGATGAATCGTACAACGCAAATTTCAGAAAGCATTCATTTTTAATGGCAATGGCAAGAAAGCAATGTGGTTCTTCTGCCATAAATCGCGCTGCAATTGCGGCAAACTGCATAGCATGAAGCTTGTCGCCCAAAAAAGGAGCAGGAGCTTCTTTCTGGGCGACAAGCTTTTGCGCCTGCGTTTTTAGGTGCCATTAAAATGAATGGCATCTGAAATTGGCGTTGTGTGATTTGTCATTTTAGCAGAGCGTTTTGAAATCGTGAGCAGAATCGCGGCGCCCAGGTGTGAATGCAGCCTAAGTGCCGGTTCACACTTATGTGAATTCAATGTGCATCAGATGAGATCTGAAATGTATAGATTTGCATGTCATCTAAAAAAAGCATTATTTCCAGTGAAGGCCATTCACATCGATTTGGTGCGATTTTTAATCCTGTGAGTTTAGTGCGGGTGTGGTGCTATCTTAATCTCCAGCTATGCCCAGTCACCTCAGAAATCGCATTAAATTCACACCTGTCACAACAGAATTCGCACAGTGAAATCGCATCAGATTCGCACCACATCAGTGTAAACCGGGCCTAATGGGCCGTACACGCAATCCGAAAATCGGACGACAGATCGTCCATTTTTTTTTTTTTGGGATGCTAGTCGCATATCGAACATGGAGAGGTTTATAAAGTGGCGAAAATTCTCGTACGACAGAATAAAAAATCGGAAGTGATGTCATGTGTTGTAGTGTATACGTATTGTTTTTTCGGACGACAACTGTACTGATTAAACGAAAATTGTCCTAGAAAAATTTTCGTGTTTGTCCATTTGGATAATATCGGATGAACTGTCATGATCGGCTCTCGAAAGCTCTGTACTAACTGCAGTAATATAACTGAACCAAAGTGACTCCATCTTGAATGATTTTAGGTTTATATGACTTTTAGGCTACTTTCACATTGAGGCGCTTTACAGGCGCTACAGCGCTAAAAATAGCGCCTGTAAAGCGCCTCTCCTGTGTCTCCAGTGTGAAACCCCAAGAGCTTTCACACTGGAGCGGTGCGCTTGCAGGACAGTCAAAAAAGTCCTGCAAGCCGCATCTTTGCAGCGCTATAGGAGCAGTGTATTCACCGCTCCTAAAGTGCCCCTTCCCATTGAAAACAATGGGGCAGCGCCGCAAACCCGCCGTTTTAACCCTTTTCGTCCGCTAGCGGGGGTTAAAACCACCCTGCCGAATAGTGCCGCTAAAACGACGGTACTTACCGCCGACGCCCACAACGCCCCAGTCTGAAAGTAGCCTAACTTAACCACTTGCCGCCCGCCATATGGCAAAGTGGTTTCAATATCCTGACCAGATGTCATATGACGTGATCAGGATATTAAGCCGCTGCGCGCCCCCGGGGGCGCGCATCGTGGCGATCGTTGTTGCGGCGTGTCAGTCTGACACACCGCAACTCCGATCTAGGTAAAGAGTCTCTGACGAAGACTCTTTACCATGTGATCAGCCGTGTCCAATCACGGCTGATCACAATGTAAATAGGAAGAGCCGGTGATCGGCTTTTCCTCACTCGCATCTGACAGACACAAGTAGAGGAGAGCCGATCGGCTGCTCTCCTGACAGGGGAAGTCTGTGCTGATTGTTTATTGGCACAGCCCCCCCTCGGATCCCGCCCAGGACCACCAGGATGGCCACCACACTGGACCACCAGGTATGCCGCCTAGACCCCCAGGGAAATACCAATATGTGCCCAGGCAGCTGCCAATCAGTGCCCACTCCAATGCCTACCACTGCCAGTGCCACCAGGGATGCCTATCAGTGCCTCATATCAGTGCCCAACAGTGCCGCCTATCAGTGCCACCCTATCAGTGCCCAGCAGTGCCGCCTTTCAGTACCACCCATGAGTGCCCATCAGTGCTGCATATCAGTGCCACCCCTCAGTGCCGCATATCAGTGCCCGCTCATTGGTGCCACCTCATCGGTGCTGCCATATTAGTGCCTGTCAGTGCCGCCTTATCAGTGCCCATCAGTGAAAGAGAAAACGTACTTATTTACAAATTTTTTTAACAGAAACAAAAGCAAAACTTTTATTTTTTTCTAAATTTTTGGTCTTTTTTTATTTGTTTAGCAAAAAATAAAAACCACAGAGGTGATCAAATACCACCAAAAGAAAGCTCTATTTGTGGGAACAAAATGATAAAAATTTAGTTTGGGTACAGAGTAGCATGACCGCGCAATTGTCATTCAAGCTGCGACAGCGCTGAAAGCTGAAAATTGGTCTGGGCAGGAAGGTGTATAAGTGCCTGGTATTGAAGTGGTTAAGTTAAGGTCTTGGACTTATATAAGGTCTTATAGCTTATTCTGTATTTCCAGCTTTGTAACCGCATTTTGCAAGAGCACACAACAAAACAGCTTGCATAAGCATTTATAAGCATTCATACTATATATATATATATATATATATAATTTGTGGTCTAGTCTGGCTTTCCTGTGCCTTGTTCCTTGTCCTGGGACAGGAAAGTATGACTTATGAGTCATGGTCAGATGGCCTATTCACTTTTGTAACCTGATGTCGACTATGTTTTTAGGGGTTATAAGCCCTGTATAAGCCATATATTGCTTAATTATATACTAATTATATTAATGATATTAATGATATTCAATATATTGCTTTACTAACCACTCCCCCCTCCCCTATTGTGATTGGTAAGTTGAACCAAATATAAGTTGTCTAACTGCCCAATAAAAGGCAGACACTTTTTGAACTCCCTCCTTGTATCTTGTGGTCATTGAGTTGTCTCACGGTTCCGGGGGGTCTTTGGTAGTCTGCAGTATTAACCCTTGGCTGGTCTTTCATGTACCTGGAGTACACTTAAAACCCCTTCACTAACGATCAGATTATCGTACGATCGCTCCGAAATCGGTATTACGATTTTCTGATCGTGTGTACGGGGCTTAAAGGGTTTCTGTTTTTTTTTTCTTCTGACATTCTGCAGTTGTGTATGACATGAAAGGAAGACAGGATCTGGTACTCATACTATCTAGGTGTACAATACTGTGCGGACATGTTGGCTGGTTTACCTGACAATCCTTTTTAGCTCCGTAATGGGAATGAAGATGTGAGGAGATTGTAAAGCAGAGTTCATCACTCAGGATGTCACAGGATGGAGCAGATGACTGCAGCTTCTCTGTAATGACAGACAGACTGATATCTATTTGATATATTTACAATACAAAGAGATTACTGTGTATCCATGAACCCAGAGTGCCTGGGGGAAACATTCATAGGAAATCCAGGAGACACAAGTCCTCTGCATGTTACAGATGAATGGGCTGAAAATGCACTGCACTAAAATCGCACAAGAACGCAAACACAACCCACCCTGCTATTTTGGGAAACGAATCGTATCAAACTTAGAATTCAAGAGCCATTCAGTCCAGTCTATGGCATGACCGTCTGTAGCCCGTCTGACATCTGATGTTTTATTAAGCTGTGGGATAATCCATGGTGAATCAAAAGAAAAAAATGATGGCTGCTGCTCCGACTCTGAAGGATCCTAATCTGCGAGTGCCGGCCAGGACGGAGCTCGTCCCGGGTCCAAGCATCAGGGTACAGTAAAACCTTGGTTTGAGAGCATTTTGCAAAGACGAGCTAAAATTTTAAATCAATTTTGACTTGATATACAAGCGATGTCTTAATATACAAGTAGCGTCATGTTACAACTGAGTATAAAAGAGAAGAGAGGCGCCTCTAAGTGTAGCAATATGGTTACATTTAATGAAGGTACAAACTTTTGCAACATATTGCTACACTTAGAGGCGCCTCTCTTCTCTTTTATACTCTGGAGCTCCTGATGGATTTTGCTTCTAATCCCCTTGTGGAGGCTTCCATTTGTGGATGGACATTTTATGGTTACACAACCTGGTCACATTGCTATAATCTTTTTATGTGGACTATAAACTGAAGGACCTATGAATAAATGGTTGTGGAACGAATCATTTGAGTTTCCATTATTTCTTATGGGGAAATTCGCTTTGATATTCAAGTGCTTTGTATTACAAGCATGTTTCTGGAACAAATGCTCGCAATTCAAGGTTTTACTGTATTGGGAAGTAAATGCCCTGTAAGCTGCACATCCCTGCAAACCCTGTATGAGAGAATATAACAGCCTCAGCCTGAGCTCCAACCAGGCCACGCCCCCAACACATTTAGCTCTGCCCCCGAAGCTTAGTCATGGGGATGTCCCATCTCCATGACTAAGGCCTGGGGGCGGAGTGAAATGTGTTGGGGGCGTGGCCTGGTTGGAGTTCAGGCTGAGGCTGTTATACTCTCTTACGGGGCTTGCAGCAATGTGCGGGATAATCAACTGTTTTTTTTAGTCAACTACTTTGCTGTGACTGAAATCCTCAATTTTATATGTTGGCATGAAGATGTTTGAGGTTTATTTACTACTGTTGCTTTTATTTAAAATAACCCTTGGCGATCCTGCCATTAATTTCCTTGTTCAGGCACTTCCTGTTATACAGTGGGGCAAAAAAGTATTTAGTCAGCCACCAATTGTGCAAGTTCTCCCACTTAAAAAGATGAGAGAGGCCTGTAATTGTCATCATAGGTGTACCTCAACTATGAGAAACAAAATGTGGAAAAAAATCCAGACAATCACATTGTCTGATTTTTGAAAGAATTTATTTGCAAATTATGGTGGGAAATAAGTATTTGGTCACCTACAAACAAGCAACATTTCTGGCTCTTACAGACCTGTATCTTCTTCTTTAAGAGGCTCCGCTCCTCTGTCCTCCACTCATTACCTGTATTAATGGAACCTGTTAGAACTTGTTATCAGTATAAAAGACACCTGTCCACAACCTCAAACAGTCACACTCCAAACTCCACTATGGTGAAGACCAGAGAGCTGTCGAAGGACACCAGAAACAAAATTGTAGACCTGCACCAGGCTGGGAAGACTGAATATGCAATAGGCAAGCAGCTTGGTGTGAAGAAATCAACTGTGGGAGCAATAATTAGAAAATTGAAGACATACAAGACCACTGATAATCTCCCTCGATCTGAGGCTCCATGCAAGATCTCACCCCGTGGGGTCAAAATGATCACAAGAACGGTGAGCAAAAATCCCAGAACCACACGGGGGGACCTAGTGACTGACATTTGGATTTGGAGAGCATTTGGATGATCCCGAAGAGGATTGGGAGAATGTCTTATGGTCAGATGAAACCATAGTAGAACTGTTTGGTAGAAACACAACTCATCGTGTTTGGAGGAGAGAGAATGCTGAGTTGCAACCAAAGAACACCATACCTACTGTGAAGCATGGGGGTGGCAACATCATGCTTTGGGGCTGTTTCTCTGCAAAGAGAACAGGACAACTGATCCGTGTACATGAAAGAATGAATGGGGCCATGTATCATGAGATTTTGAGTGCAAACCTCCTCCCATCAGCAAGGGCATTGAAGATGAAACGTGGCTGGGTCTTTCAGCATGACAATGATCCCAAACACACCGCTCGGGCAACGAAAGAGTGGCTTCGTAAGAAGCATTTCAAGGTCCTGGAGTGGCCTAGCCAGTCTCCAGATCTCAACCCCATAGAAAACCTTTAGAGGGAGTTGAAAGCCCGTGTTGCCCAGCAACAGCCCCAAAACATCACTGCTCTAGAGGAGATCTGAATGGAGGAATGGGACAACATACCAGCAACAGTGTGTGACAACCTTGTGAAGACTTACAGAAACCGTTTGACCTCTGTCATTGCCAACAAAGGATATATAACAAAGAATTGAGATGAACTTTTGATATTGACCAAATACTTATTTTCCACCATAATTTGCAAATAAATTCTTTCAAGAATCAGATAATGTGATTGTCTGGATTTGTATCCACATTTTGTCTCTCATAGTTGAGGTATACCTATGATGACAATTACAGGCCTCTCTCATCTTTTTAAGTGGGAGAACTTGCACAATTGGTGGCTGAAATACTTTTTTTGCCCCACTGTAGGGTGACAACGTTCTGTCCCATCTCCATTTCCAGTGTTGTCACCCAGACTTCAAATGGAAACTGCAAGTGGCCATTTCATCACACATTGCACAGGCCTGGGTCACTGTTGTTTCTCAGGAATCCTGAGAAATGCCATTGATGGAGTGAGTATAGACAGGAAGTGGCTGCAAAGGAAAAGAGTTTTTTAATAAAAAAAATACAATTGTTTATGGTACATGGTGCACAGAACAAAGTAAATGTCATGCAGTTCAGGTTTATAATACAGCAAGTAGTTATTATATTTTATTAATATTATACAGGATTTATATAGCGCAGACAGTTTACACAGCGCTTTACAACATGAGGGCAGACAGTACAATTACAATTCAATGCAAGGGGGAATCTTACATGCCTACAATCTAGGAGTAGTAGTTGGGTCGTTGTGATGATCAGGGCCCTTTGTATATGTGTATGGCTTCTAACCAGCAATCAGTGGCCTTTTTACTGTGCCAGGGACTGCCAGTTACTGTCATCTGTCCAGTTTAGGATCTCACTGACTCACATGGTGCAGGTCATACATGTCATGTGTTACCTGTACATTCTTCTCCTCCGTATCCAGCTCTGCACACGCAGGAACATTCATCTTCTCTAAACCGACCGTGTACGCAGCGTGACCCGCACCGCACTGCCAGAGACACACAAGTATCATTAGTCTAGAAATCCTACACTTGTGATTTCCTAGATTCTGACATTTCGATAATTACTAAACAGCCAGGAAGCCCTTTGTTAAAATGTATCCCAAGGCAAAATTATCATTTTTTTTACTTTTCCATTGGTTAGAGTGATTAGGGGTTGGAGCCTCTGCCTGTGTCCCCGCTGGATAGACTTACCCTCTCTGTTTGTCCTGGTGTCACTGGGAAAGAAGTAGAGTTTTGAGTTGTCACCAGAACAGGAATTGAGGGGAAATCTCCCAACGGGGTTACTGGTTTGGGTTTTTGGGATTTCTTTCCTGAGGCAGATAGGGAAGAAACAACTTTCTCAGACAGCCAAAAAAAGCCTGAGAGAAGTTATAGCCGTTCCGTTCTCCAACAAAGTATTTTGGCTTTAGATACACTTTAAGCTTTCATTGGAGCTGTGAGATTTCCACCCTTTGTATATTATGTCACCCCCAAAAGTTTTCTAGCGTAAACACTGAAATGTGTTCTGATGACATGATGTGGGTGCGTCCCGTCCTTTGCACAAATTTTCCCTGAGATCCCTTACTTCCCAGTATCTCACTCACTTTGGCAGTAGAGGCCGGTGTACCCTGGAGCACAGTGACACTGGCAGTTGGTGGTGTTTAGGCGGCCATAGTTCTTACAGCTGATCCGGCAGGGATTCCGCGGAACCTCTGAGGGGTGGACTGAGAGTCACTGACTTGGCTATGGAGACAGACTCAGGAGCAGAGCATTGAAGAACTCAAAAACAAATATACAATAACAAGTGAGCACCTGAGGGATAGTGGAACCTTGTTTATGATATTGGATCATTATTTAGGATATTGGGCATTTCTGTGGAATATTGCACCCTCTTGTAGGATATCGGGTTTCTATGTAGGATACTGAATACTTATTTAGGATATTTACTGTATTTATTGGCGTATAACACTCACTTTTTCACCATGAAAATCGGGTGCAAATAGCGTGTGCGTGTTATACGCCAATACTTCAATTTCAGCTGCCTCGGAGGCAACGGGGGGGTGGGGGGTGGGACGAGTGCCGTCAGATTACATACAGTGAGAATCTCCTGTTTACTTGGTGGCCTCTGTAATAGGAAGTCAATAGATGGCAATGGCGAGGCTGCTGTATTTATGGCAATGGCTAGGCTGCTGCATTTATGGCAATGGCGAGGCTGCTGCATTGATGGCAATGGTGAGGCTGCTGCATTGATGGCAATGGTGAGGCTGCTGCATTGATGGCAATGGTGAGGCTGCATTGATGTGAACTAATAAGGCTGCATTGATGGCACTTGTGAGGCTGCCGGTGGGCATTATTCAGGCTGCATTGATGGTAATGGTGAGGCTGCAGATGGGCATGGACCCTTATTTTGCTTCAAAGTTCCTTATTTAAAATTTAAGTTTTTTCCTGAAACTTCCTTATTAAAATGAATGTGCGTGTTATACGCCTGTGCGTGTTATATGCCGATAAATACGGGTAATTCTAATTTAGAATATTGGGTTCTTATGTTGGATATTTGGTCTTTATTTAGGGTATCGGGCTCTTATTTAGGATACTGGCACGTATGTAGCATATTTGGGCCCTTATTTTTGATATTTGGCTCTTATGTAGGATATGTGTCCTTATTTAGGATATTGGCCCGTGTATAGGATATAAGGTTCTTATAAAGGATATGGATAGAATCTTTATGTAGGATATTGGATACTTATTTAGGATTTTGCCCCTTATGTAGGATATTGGGTCAACATATAGAATATAGGGCCGTTATGCAAGATAATGAGTCCTTATTTGGGATATTTGACTCTTGTGTACGCTACTGGATTCTTATTTTGAAAGTTCTGTTTTAATTTAGGATACTGGCCCTTTTGTATGATATTGAGGCCTTATGTAGGATATTTGGTGCTTATTTAGGATATTACTACTTGTGACGGGAGTCACTTTGGGTAGGGTGCCCGAGAACTCCAGTCTGATCTGTGCTAGTCGGACTCGCTGTGCAGCCATACTGGAATGTTGTGTATATGCTCATGCTGTTGGACTGTGGTTGTATTCCATTGTTCTATTGTGTCTGTCTGCCTTGGAAGAAAATTATATTATGGGGTGTATGTCTCTGTGGATGGGGGGGGGGATTCCTCCAACAGCTCTCCTTGCTGATTGGACAGTTTACCCCACCCTGAATTCCAAAGGGAGGGGTGATTGTCCCCTGAGTTGTATATCTGTTTGTACATGTGTTTCAATAAAGAGTATGATGTTTTTCACCCTACACCTAGTTACGGCTAGTGACTGGGTGGGCTAAAGGGTCTTGGATTGTGGGGTGCCAGACAGAGAAAGCTTTTACGGTGGACATAGTCCTGTTGAGGCCGGAGGTCCATTACACCACTCATGAAGCATATTTGGCTCTTACGTAGGATATTGGGTTCTTATTAAGGATATTTAACCCTTATTTGGGATGTTTGGCTCTTATGTAGGATATTGGATCCTTTTTAAGGTATTGGCCCTTATGTAGGAAATAGGGCTCTCATCAAGGATATTGGCTCTTTTGTAGGATATTGGGCTCTCATTTAACATATTGGGCCCTTATGTAGGACATTTGGCTTTCATGTAAGAAATTGTGTCCCTATTTAGGACATTGGACCATTATGCAAGATAATTGGGTCCTTATTTAGAATATTTGGCCCGATTGGTAGGAGATTGGGTTCTTATTTAGGATGTCAGGATATGTACATTATTCTGCTGTAATGAACGATATTGGGTTCTTATAATAGCCCTTATGTAGCACATTGGGACTTTATGAATAGTACTGGGTCATTATATAGGTCATTTGAACTTTATGTGGTATATTTGATCCCTATGTTGGATATTGGGCCTTATTTAGGAATGCAGAGTTTTTCAACAATCGTTATTTTTACTCAGCCTCCCCCCTTCCCCTCTGCGATCCTTACCACAGAGGCCTCCACGCTGCTCCCAGGTCTTGAAACATCCTGACCAGGTGGCTGTACAGAAGCTGCACCAGGGGCCGGACTGGTAGGGGCTAATAATCTGTCCTCCGATGTCCCAGTTACCCCTGGAAAGGGGGGGGGGGGGGGGGGGGTTGAGAATGAAATATCTGGAGTTAGTTTCTTAGACACGGACACACATGGAGGACACTGTCTGCTGTGATAGGAAAAGGCAGAGATGTGAACAGATCTCATATGTAACCGTGCAGCTTCTAATAACCACTGCCGTGTTGAAAGATGATGCAGGAAAGTGTGTATAATAGCTCAGCCACAAGACATGTTAGTGCACTGCAGTGTTTTGCTTTAGGATTGCAGACAGAAGAACAGAAGAGAGTAATACGGGTAAAAGAGGGTGTCCGATGGGAGTGATGTAGTTGGTGGATAGTAGTGCAAGGCCAACAGGTGCAGGGTAAAAGGGAATGTGTACAAAGTTCAGGCACAACTGTCTGTTACATGCAGCTATAATTACTGAGTAGTAGTGTTGTCTTTGTGAGTTATGGTAATGGTTCTATAAGGGAAGAGACATCACATGACCTTACCCCGGGGAATATGCACACACCATCATGTCAGTGTCACCTTGCTCTGAGGGGCATCTACTGATAGCGCAGCCCAGCTCCCACGATGTGGCCCATACCATCTGCAGGACAGAGAGGACAAAACCCTACTGAACACCTTTGGGATGAAATGGAACCCCAGTTGTGAGCCAGGTTTTCTCATCCAGCATCCATACCTGACCTCACAAATTCCCACAAACACCCTACAAAATCAAGTGGAAAGCCTTCCCAGAAGGGTGGAAAAGGTTATAGCCACATAGGGGGCAACTCCATTATACTGGCCACGTAGGGGGTGGAGGGCAATTTTATATTAATTTCCATAGAAGAAAGGGGGGGGGGTAAGGGGCAACTCCATGTTAATGTACATGGAGAGGGGGAAGGGGAAACCACAAATTAATGTCTATGAGGGAGGAGCAATTTTATATTAATGTACATGGGGATCAGAAAGGGGCAACTACATATTAATGCCCATGGGGGAGGGGGCAGGTTCAACAACATAATATTGGCTATGGCTTTGTAATGGGATTCCAACAAGCCCACTTTCTGTCTCTGTATTAATGTCCATAGGGGAGGAGAAAGAGGGACAACTGGTTTTGGCCATGGCCAAGGTTTTTGAAGGGTAAGTTCAAACATGTCCACTTTCGGTTTCCAAATTAATGTACATGTGGGGGGGGGGGGGGATTGTGAAGGTAAGTTCCACATTAATGGCAATGGGAGGGGAAACTCCATATTGATTGCCGCCGCGGGGGGGGGTTTGGCAACTCCATAATAATGGCCGTGGTTTTTGAATGGGATTTCCCACAAGCCCATGTATGGGTAATGGTCATGTGTCCATATGTTGTATATACAGTATATATACCATCCCCTCACCTGGGTGTAATGGTGGCAGGTCCGGTTAGGGGCGCACTGCGCTCTCTCAAAGTCAAAATCTTCTCCCTGGCGGTACCAGAAGTGAATCACATCTAGTAAGGAGATCGTCTTTGCTGGGAAACTCTGTGCATTCCACCCAACCTGGCGATCATCCGGAGGTGTGAATCGGCAATAGGAGGCCACAGTCTGGGCCTGAGAACGCAGATCCTCACTCCACATCTAACAAAGCAGAGAGAAAACGGTGACATCACTAATACTTCTCGTTTATTACTCTGAGATGAGACGCCACCTGACAGCGGATCATTAAAGTGACGTCACATATCTGGATGCTGTAAGTGACTTGCATTACATCACAATGCAAAAGCTATTATGAATGATTTACTGTAGTAAGGTCTTACTTTGTGGCTGAACCATTGTGATTACTGGAGCTTCATAGAGACTTTTATACATAAAACTTGAGGTGCTAAAGGGGTGTGGCCACGTGTTAATTAGGATGTTTTTGAGTTTAAATCTTTTTTTCTGCATTCTCTGTAATATGTACAATGTTAAAAATCTAGCAGGAAATGACACTTTTAAGTGGTATTAAACCTGCATTTTAAACTTTGCCTCCTATAGACAAGCTTATTATAAGTCTCAACTGTAAGCACCTTTGAAATAGTGTAAACTGGAGCCATTTAGTAGGTATTTATATGTTCAACTGTTGAATTGCAGCAGTTTCTATGATTAACCTGAATGTGTAGCCAAAACTTTTTTTCTCTACATTTGGGATGTCAGTTTATGTTTTGCTTTCTGTGTTCCATTGGGGATCTTCATATTTTCACTTTCAGATCTATTCTTAATTGCCACTGGAATAGGTGTCCCCGTTGGAAGTTTTCCCTTCACTTCCTGTTCTGGCAACACCTGTAATGATTTGGAATTTCCCAAAACTTGATGTCCCCGTGACACCAGGACAATAGAGGGGTGAATCTCTGCAGTGGGGACACAGATAGCGATAAAAAAAACAGACATAAGGTCTAACCCTATCAAACTCTCAAAAAAAAAAAAAAATGTAGCTATACAAAATAGTTTAAGCTCTGGTGTTCTCTCCTGTCCTTCCCAGAGTTGTGTGGGCCTGATCGCTCATCCCTGGGGTCCAGACTGGCTCCTCTACATAGCAGTAGAGGGACAGATGTGCAATGGCTTTTATGGTCCCTCAGAGAGGAAAGTGAAATAGTTTCCCATCAGATTTCAGCCAGGAATGTGGAGTGTCACAGAGCAGCTGCAATCCACCTCTGGTCCCCATCACCACTCACCATCCTTCTCATGTTGGCAGCTGGAGGATTCACGCGGCCACGGAGCTTGTTATGTAGAGAGACCAACGCAAAGATTTCCCTCTCCCCAACACCTGTAAAACACAGAGAGTCCATTCCAGTGCCATATACCTACATCCAGACGTGGCTGCTGAGGCTGTGCCAGTGCTACATACCTGCGCTCAACTATTGGGGCTCAGAGAGTCCATGCCAGTGCCATATACCTACATCCAGATGTGGCTGCGGAGGCTGTGCCGGTGCTACATACCTGCACTCTATTGGGGCTCAGAGAGGCCATGCCAGTGCCACCTACCTATACGCAGATGTGGGGGCGCAGAAAATACGGGCCAGTATTATACACCTAAACCCAGATGTGGGGGCTTAGAGACGTTGTGCCAGTACCAGTTACCTACCCCCACATGGTAAGGCTCAGAGATGCTGTGCCAGAGCCACATACCTACACTCAGCTGAGGGGGCTGTGCCATGTGGGGGGCACAGAGAGGCCATGCCAGTGGCACTTAACAACACCGGTGATGGCGCAGAGAATACAGGACAGCAATGTGCACCTAAACCCAGATGTGGGAGCTCAGAGAATCCATGCCAGTGTTCTATACCTACATTCAGAAGTGGGAATCAGAGAGGCCATGCCAGTGCCACCCACCTACAGCCAGATATGGGGGCTCAGAGAATCCATGCCACTGTTATGTAGCTGGACACAGAGAGGTCATGCTAGTACCATTTACCCCCCACAGATGGAGGCCCAGAGAGGCTGTGCAAGAGCCACATACCTACATGCAGATGTGGCGGCTCAGAGGGGTTGCAGCAGTGCCACATACCTACACCCAGATATGGGGTTCAGACCGTGGCAGAGTCACCTACACACCCAGAAGAGGGGGCTCAGAGAATCCATGTCAGTGCCACTTACCTACAAGATATGGGGGCTCAGAGGGGCCGTGCCAGAGTGACAAACCTATACCCAGATGTGAGGGCACAGAGAGGCTGTGCCAGTGCAACATATTGAAATGTTGGACCCAGAGAGGCTGCCCAGCTGCTCCATACCTACACTCAGATGTGAACTCTCATCCCAAAAAACAATATTAATCCACCACAAATAATGCCCCAGTATTTTTAGCCTTGCATGTATAAATGAATAGCAATGTTAAGTGGACCTGTCTGTATTTTCACAAGCCTGTATGAGTAATTTCCTGCAAAGTCCCAATATAATTTTTGGAAAAACTCCACCTTTTATCATTTAAAAGTAATGCTGGAGCGTCAGTCTCAGCTGAAATGATATCGTCAGTCTGTTGGAGGAAGCAGTTCCTTTGTCTCCCCTCCCCACAGTGATCAGAATACAAATTGTAACTTTGTAGCAAGTCACATGATGAGAAGATGCATCAGGAGCTGCTCTGTCTCAGACATTTGTGAACACAACCAAGAACTCCACAGACACCAGGATTTACGTGATTGTGTCAGTTCTGAGACAGAATCTCAGTCTAGAAAGTAGACAGCGACCCTGCATGATACCTGAAGCAAGATGGCGCTGTCCTTCTGAAGAGAAAAGGAGATGAATACATTTTCAGAGTGAGTACCGTGATCTCTGTGAGAGATAATACCTGGAAGGGTTACAATGACATTAGTCAGCGTGCTGCACTTATAACAAAGAAAAAGTATTCACACCCCTTGAAATTTTTCACATTTTGTCATGTTACAACCAAAAATGTAAAATGTATTTTATTGGGATTTTATGTGATAGACCAACACAAAGTGGCACGTAATTGTGAAGTGGAAGGAAAATGATAAAATGATGTTCACAATTTTTTACCAATAAATATCTGAAAAAAGTGTGGCGTGCGTTTATATTCAGCCCACTTTACTCTGATACCCCTAACTGAAATCTAGTGGAACCAGTTGCCCTTAGAAGTCACCTAATTAGTAAATAGAGTCCACCTGTGTATAATTTAATCTCAGTATAAATACAGCTGTTCTGTGAAGCCCTCCAAGGTTTGTTAGAGAACCTTAGTGAACAAACCACATCACAAAGGTCAAGGAACACACCAGCCAGGTCGGGGATAAAGTTGTGGAGAAGTTTAAAGCATAAATCAGAGAAGCAGCCAAGAGGCCCATGGTAACTCTGGAGGAGCTGCAGAGATCCACAGCTCAGGTGGAAGAATCTGTCCACAGGACAACTATTAGTTGTGCTCTCCACAAATCTGGCCTTTATGGAACATGACAAAATGTGGAAAATTTTAAGGGGTATGAATACTTTTTAAAGGTACTGTATATCCATTCAATGACATGTCCACTTTAAGAAGGGGGGGCCAAGGCATTTGGGATCTGATGTAGACAAAACTGGAGTAGAGGGAGGCAGCTCATGTTATGGGTGCATACACAGATTTTCTCAGGGTGGTAATTGGACGGTACGCTTCACTGACTGCTGCTATTTTAGGAGCCATGTCCTAGATTATCAAATACACAATAATATGTACAAATTAACACAGCTCCAACCACAACTCTGACCAGTCCAGACCAGTTTGGGAGAAACCAGTGAGGGGAGTCCCACTCTTCATACTTAGATTCTTCTAGCTCACAAATTGGCCAGTGATAGTAGAAAATACAAAAACCACAGATTGGCCAAGCCAGTTCTCTCCTCCAACATGAAGGTGTAATGGCCGCTCAGGAGGAGCCTGCCAAGGCCCGTCACAGGCGTCCACCAATAAAAAAAAATAAATAAATAAAAGAGTGGCACCCATACTCCAAGCTCTCCAGAACTTCAATCCAACACTATTCTACCTGAACAGTACATGGGCCCCAACAGGATCCTCAAACTATAGACCAGAACGTGTGTGGTAAGGTTAGGAAGCAATTCCATACATAGTGCAGGGGGACACTTTATTCTGTGTTCTAACAAAGCAATCTTCTTGCAATGGCCCAGAACAGAAGGTTTACTATATTGGCAAAAACTGGAGGACACCCTACTATATGGCCAGAAATATGAGGACACTTTTCCCCTTCGATGATGGAGTTCAGGTGTCTCCACTGAAGGAGTCTCATAAAATACCTTTGGGATAAATTGGAACATTGATGGTAAGCCAGGTCTTTTTATTCAACAGCAGTACCTGACCTCACAGATTCCCACAGACACCCTCCAAAATCTTGTGGAATGTCTTTCCAGAAGAGTGGAGTAGGTTATAGCCACAAGAGGGGAGGGGGAGGATTGACAACACCGTATTAATGACCATAGTTTTAGAATGTGATGTCAGGGGTACACAAACCTTTGATGGAGCTATACAGTAAAAAGGGGACAAAATGGTGCTCTAATTTACCTGTGTTAATTCAGTTTGAGCTAGTGAACTCTGTAAACAACATACATTTCAAAATACAACTAGAGAGCCTAGAAAACAGAGCACTTTGACCTCAACCCTACTGAGCACCTTCGGAATGAATTGGGCTACTGGTGGATGAGAAGACCTGGCTCACCAACATCAGAACCTGGCCTCAAAAATGGGCAGAAATTACCACAGACACCCTCCAAAATTTTGTGGAAAGATTTCCCAGAAGAGTGGAGGATGTTTTAGCCACAGAGAGGGCAAGTCCAATAATAGCCACAGGTGGAGGGGGAAACTATTTTAACCATTTCCCGCTCACTCTATAGCCAAAAGATGGCTACAAGCATTCAAAAATAAGTTTTGCTAAACACATAATTACTACATTTTCACTATTTATTATTTGAGTCCATCCAGTGAAGTGATATTCAAGTTGATCCCACAATGATAATAAAAGAAAGTGCACCAAGAAATGAGCGATATTCAGAAAAGTGACTTCCACCTCTTATAGAATGGCTGCTTAGCGGCTCCCTATGATCTCCTATTACGGGAGGTCACACTCACTTTCGACTCTATACCCAGCCAGGGCCATTGGTGCATCCAGGGAAAATCTCACTTAAAGAACCTCCACCGCCCCGATTGGGTTTCCTGTACAATCATGCCCAAAGAAAAATAGAAGCCTCCATAGCATAAAATCTTTGTGGCATGTATTGGTTTAAAAATACAGTACACTTACAAGTATACAAGTAGTATCTGGCATAAAAACAAGCCGGCCGGCTCAAAGTTGCAGCCCGTCACTCCGGGACCTGCTCGAACGCAGTGACGTCAGCACGTTGCTCCTCCCTACACATTTCGTCACAAATGACAAAAACAAACTAACTAAACAAAAAATAAAAAACCCAGGGATGATTAAATACCACCAAAAGAAAGCTCTATTTGTGTGAAAAAAAAAAAATACAAAAATGTAATCTATGTACAGTGTTGCATAACCGCGCAATTGTCAAAGTGTGACAGCACTGAAAGCTGAAAATTGGCCCAGGCAGGAAGGGGGTAAAAGTGGCCAGTAGGCAAGTGGTTAAAGGGGTTGTAAACCCTCTTTTTTTCACCTTAATGCATCCTATGCATTAAGGTGAAAAAACTTCTGACAGTGACTGCCCCCCCAGCTACTTACCTGAGCCCTTCGTTCCCTCGGCGGGGACGCGCTCCTCCCCTCTGCCCAGGGTTCTTGGCTCTTGATTGGAAAGATTGATAGCAGCGCAGCCATTGGCTCCCACTGCTGTCAATCAAACCCAATGACGTGGGGGCTGGGGGCTGGGGCCTGAGTCCAGCATTCTGTGTCTATAGACACAAATGCTGGACTCGGGAGCGCGCCCGCAAGGTAACCCCCTCAGGAGAGTGCTTCTCCCAGGGGGTTTACTGATGCGAGGAGGAGCTGTGAGAGCCGCCGGGGGACCCCAAAAGACGGTGATCGGGGGCCACACTGTGCAAAACGAACTGCACAGTGGAGGTAAGGATCATATGTTTGTTATTTAAAAAAATAAAAGAGGGTTTAAAAACCCTTTAATGGCCATGGTTTTGGAGTAGAATATCCAATAAGTTCATATAGGGGTGATGGAAAAGGACTAGAGGTCCACAGACGTTTGGCCATATAGAGCATCTCCAGTTCACAAGTAGGCAAATTGGATAGAATATACTTGCTATTAGAGCAAAATGATGAATGAACGAATAAAGACAATATTAAAAAAAAATATTCAGAAAAAAGCCTAAATTCTCTAGGATGATATGCAGTGTTACACACAGCAGGTTCCTCAACCCCGACTCCCCAGAATAAGCAAAATGTACATCAGTTGTGGTCACTTACCCTGGCCAGTCCTGGCATGCTTGAGGGTTGTCTGGGGTGACATAGTGGCATGGCTCACCATGGTACAGAGAACACCAATGACCAGGTGCCATTTACCTACCATGCTTCCCATCGTCTCCTCTGCCACCATGCGATGATCTGGACTGCAGCTGTCTCATCTCCGCTGTCATGTCACACCACTCCTCCTCCTGCCCCAAGAGACCCAGTCA
Source organism: Lithobates clamitans (assembly GCA_037952925.1). Taxonomy (NCBI): domain Eukaryota; kingdom Metazoa; phylum Chordata; class Amphibia; order Anura; family Ranidae; genus Lithobates; species Lithobates clamitans. The sequence continues at coordinate 733,003 of JBBGZY010000890.1, forward strand.
CTGTTCCACACTCCTGGCATAAGACCTATTCTTGGCTGCTAACTGGATATGCTGAGACTTGTAGTTGCACAAGCACAGCTGCAGAGATCCTTCTCACCTTCAAGACCCCAAGCAGTATGGCTTCGTGCAAAGAGCTTACACTTGATGAGCTACATCCTTGTATTTCACCCATAAGAGATGCTCACTTGACTACTGCCATTATCTGTCTGCGCAACGAGACCTGCTCCGGCCCCATCCCAAGAGATCTACAAATCAAGACTCAGAATTCCACCCACCAGATCTCTTGAGAATGTCACAGCTACTTTAAATAAATTGGCTAAAATGAACACAATACTGTTGCAATTACTAAAGCAGAACCTGGTTAAATATTCAAATTATTCAGTGCCTTGAGAAAGTATTCATACCCCTTGAAATGTTCCACATTATGTTATGTTACAACCAAAAACGTAAATGTATTTTATTGGGATTTTATGTGATAGACCAACACAAAGTGACAGATAATTGTGAAGTGGAAGGAAAATTATAAATGGTTTTCAACATTTTTTACAAATAAATATGTGAAAAGTGTGGCATGCATTTGTATGGCACCCCCCTGAATCAATACGTTGTAGAACCACCTTTATTCAGGTCTTTTTGGGGATGTCTCTACCAGCTTTGCACATCTAGAGAGTGACATTTTTGCCCATTCTTCTTTACAAAATAGCTCAAGCTCTGTCAGATTGGATGGACAGCGTCTGTGAACAGCAATTTTCAAGTCTTGCCACAGATTCTCAATTGGATTTAGGTCTGGACTTTGACTGGGCCATTCTAACACATGAATATGCTTTGACCTAAACCATTACATTGCAGCTCTGGCTGTATGTTTAGGGTCGATGTCCTGCTGGAAGGTGAGCCTCTGTCCCAGTCTCAAGTCTTCTGCAGATTCAGCAGGTTTTCTTCTAAGATTGCCCTGTATTTGGCACTATCCATCTTCCCATCAATTATGACCGGCTTCCCTGTCCCTGCTGAAGAAAAGCATCCCCACAACATGATTCTGTCACCACCATGTTTCACGGTGGGGATGGTGTGTTCAGGGTAATGTGCAGGGTTAGTTTTCCACCACACATAGTTTTGCTTTTAAGCCAAAAAGTTCAAATCCTGGTCTAAAATGACTGGTGCACCTTCTTCCACATGTTTGCTGTGTCCCCCACATTGCTCCTCGCACACTGCAAACAGGACTTCTTATGGCTTTCTTTCAACAATGGCTTTCTTCTTGCCACTCTTCCATAAAGGTCAGATTTGTGGAGAGCATGACTAATAGTTGTCCTGTGGATAGATTCTCCCACCTGAGCTGTGGATCTCTGCAGCTCCTCCAGAGTTACCATGGGCTTCTTGACTGCTTCTCTGATGAATGCTCTCCTTGCTCGGCCTGTCAGTTTAGGTGGACGGTCATGTCTTGGTAGGTTTGCAGTTGTGCCATACTCTTTCCATTTTCAGATGATGGATTGAACAGTGCTCCATGAGATGTTCAAAGCTTGGGATATTTTTTTTTTTAATAACCTAACCCTGCATTAAAACTTCTACACAACTCTATCCCTGACCTGTCTGGTGTGTTACTTGGCCTTCATGATGCCTTTTATTCACCAAGGTTCAGAACAGCTGTATTCATACTTAGATTAATTTACACACAGGTGGACTATTTACTAATTAGGTGATTTCTGAAGGCAATTGGATTCATGTAATTGTATTTAATTGTAATATGACAAAATTTGGACATTTTCTAGGGGTATGACTACTTTTTCAAGACACTGTATACAAAAACTATTTAAAAAAATAAAACTCATCTCCCCAGGGCATGGGATCAAACACAGTGAGCCCATATTTACGGGCCACCTGGCCTACAGCAAACTCATTCATACATCCAACTGAGGGTACACCCGCTCTACCAGGAGATCGCGGTAACTGGCTTACAGCCCTACGTATGTCCACTTTTTGCTCTGACCCGTTTTCCTCCGGCCACATACATAGACCCCTGACTGGCTATGAGCAGCTGTGCTCCCTTTCGGAAACACCTAAACATTTACTCTCCACTATTTACAAACTACTACACTCACTGACCCATGATCAACTTCCACCTTACACAAGGAGGTGGGCTATGGATCTGGGAAGGGACCTTTCGCTAGTTGACTGGCAAAAGTCATTCCATTTCACGCACAAACCCTCCATCTCTTGTAACACACAAGAGAAGAACTTTAAACTTTTGGCTAGGTGGTACAGGGGCCCCCAATCACTCCATAGAATTTTTCCATCCACCCCTACCTCTTGTTGGAGATGTGGAGAAATAGATGGAAGCTATCTCCATATATGGTGGGACTGCAATGCCATACAGCCCCTTTGGTCCCAGGTTTTTGCCATATATAGTAGCCTTTATGATAGGCCAACGGTACCAACGCCAAAAGTAGCACTGTTGTCCATGCTTCCGGGCTCCATACCCTCGCAAAAACGTACCCTACTTCGATTTTTTCTTTCGGCAACTAGACAACTTATACCCTTCTTTTGCAAAAACCACTACTACACCACCTTTGTCCGCATGGGTCTCTATAGTCAGCGATATTATGCGAATGGAAGAGATGATAGTCCTGGATAAAGATACATATGATAAATTCAAAACCCTATGGCTTATCTGGATTGATTATTCCACTTCAGATGCCCTAAAAACCTTGCTAACGCCACCTAATTAATCGGACTCTGACCAGACCCTCCAATGTTCTGCACCAGGGCCTGCTCGTCTGCCTCGATCCTCCTCACACCTACCTATTCTCTCCTCTCGATTCACTCCCTCTCTATCCTCTTCTTCTCTTTCTTGATTCATGTAACAAGGCCTTAAAACAAGTGATTTTTGGTTGTGTCATAAAATGGATATTTTATAATTTACTGCATAGAAATCAAGCCGAACTAGCATACACTTATGTATCTATATTGTACCGGCCTATATTCAAAGTATGCTAACTAGGCAGACTGTTTTTTTCATGTTACTGATATATTGAACGTACTTATGCATTATGTTTGGCATTGTTTTACCTTGTAAAACTTAATAAAAACATATTTGACTCTAAAAAAATAAAACTCAAAATACAAATACTGATAGTATAAGGTTATTGAATTTTATTGTAACCATACCGGTCTGCCCTCATGTTGTAAAGCGCTGCGGAAACTGTTGGCCGCTATATAAATCCTGTATAAGAAGTGATTGAAAACAGTCTTCATATTATCTTCCCACAAGAGTTATACAATTATCTAGATCTATACATTGTATCACAATTTAAAATGCCATCTTATTGCACAGAAGAATGAAAGGAAAAAAAATATATGAGACGGATGACAAGGCTTTCATTGTTTATTACTTCAAAGAGCGCTGTTCACCCGCCACACGGGGGCAGCACAAATGACAATCATAGAAAGTGCACAAATAATAATACTGATAGGACAGCAGGAGGGTGCTGTGTGATGTCATGGCCAATCACAGAAGTCATATATTATACAATGTAACAAGTTTTATCACTGAGAATTCAATGCCACTGTGACCATCCACTCATTGACAGATCTGTCATCTGACCGCATGGTATGGACCTATCCCGGGACAGAATATACAAAACTGGGAGGAAAAGCCCATTGTTCTCAGCAGCCAAAAGGGATTCCAGGCATGGTTTCCCTAAAGGGGCTCCAATGTAGTTTAAAAGCCAACTCCACCAATAACTCATGCTTCCATTTTGCATGGTCTCTTACAAGCTGGCTTTGAATATTTCTGGAGGATATTCCCAGTTCCTCAGCTGCTGCAATATAAAAAGGAAAATAATGGTATCACCCACTCAAGAAGGATTACCCATCATGTGTCATTTCTGCTGTGGGCCCAGTAAAAGAATTGCATTCACTATGGCCTTCTGTTAGCGGTGGAGCCACAACCTCCCCCCATCACTAAAGTCTTCAAAATGGTGGAGTTGGCTTCTAGAAAACCCTACTCAAATTCATATAAAACAGTTACCAATACTTTAATTAGCCAATATTTGATCGTTGGCTTGTTCATTCTTCCATATAGTCAGCAGTTCTCTGATCTGGCATTTTGGGTTAAATATGTGGCAGACAAGTAACAATTGGCATTTTTTCAGTGGGACTCCCAGACAGGAAGTCTGCTGTGTGTAGGAAGATATTCCACCCCCCTAAATATAAAACCTTCATTATATTATTATATATATAATTCAGTTATGATGTAGCTTCTATATATTTACCAACAGGAAAAACATTTGTACCATTTTACTGCTGGTAATGTCAAGTGACGGCTCAGAATTCAGTTACAGGCAGAGTGTTTTGGAGTCTCCTCTGGGTTTTTGTTCAGCGTGGGCTCTTTATATTGCATGGGCTGCTGACTCACCAGCAACAAGTGGAGTTGTTCCTCAATGAGTGTAATCAAGCAAGAGAAGTAGGTACATAGATGGCAGCTCGGCCCTTGGAGTCCAGTCCTCACCCAACATCAGGGACTCACAGGTCACCATGGATAGCACCAACATTTAAGAGGGCAACTGTCTTACTGGCACTAAGGCCCTAAATAGACTTTACAGCATGCCAGAATGGTAAGGTAAATTCTGTGAATAGGATAGGGATGTGCTTGACTCCAGGCTCTGAGGTGGTTCCGATTGCTGGAGTGTGACAGCTCTCTCCTGCCTTGTGGGGTCCCACCAGAGTCCCTGCCAAAATTGGCTTGTATAGCAAGAAAGGATGTAAGCACCAAGCTGTATGGATTGGTCCAGCGATTTTTTTTTATTTCTGTCAATAAAAAAAAAGTCCCATCAAGAGTTGGTATCCAACACATTTCAGGGGTTGTACGCACATTCCCCTTCTTCAGGGCTGCAATGTGACTTGGTTTGATTGTGCAAGTAAAATATGGACAGATGATTACCCCAAGTTCTAATTCTTTGTGAACTGTGGTTAGGATCTTGCTCAGTAAGTTATCTAACGCCTAACCTTGGACCACAAAGAATTAGAACTCTTGAGTGATCACCTGTCCATAGTCCATAGTCAACAAGAAAATACGATTTTCAAACTCTCCAGATATCTTCTTCTTGGAGATCATTAAGGGAGATGGAGGTCTTCACTACTGGGTCATACTGTCGCTTAAAGGAGGACTGAACATTGGCAAGCAAAAAAATAAAAAATTGCATGTCTACATTTTGTACCAAAGCTGTATCTACAGCACGTACAAACATTTTGCTTTAGTTTGAGGGACACAGGAATTCAGTGACTGTTGGGAATGTCTAAAAGATCAAAAGTAGTCCATCCGAGAGCAACAAAGTACTAACTGTCCCACCAAATAAAAACACACAACTAAGAAACTGCCTGCAGCTCAAAGAGCTGTCTGAAAGCCCTTACACCTGAAGCTGGTATTCTAATAGACTCCAAGAAAAGGAATTTACAGTGAGTACAAAAAAAATGCAATTTTCTGTCGCATTCATTGAGGCACACAGAAAGCCTTCTCCATAGGTATGTTCAAAGCTAGGCCAACCTAGGGGTGGGCAACAGCAAACAACCGCTAAATGGCCCAACATGAAACAAGAACTGGGGCACGCCTGCTGCTCAAGAACTACCTGAAGGATCACCACTCAAAACTGGCATTTAGTGAGGCTGAATCCCCGACCTGGCAAGAGGAACATAAGAAGACCAGGAGAAAATATCCGACATCAGACGTGACTCCCCATAACTAGTAAGGAACATGTCAAAATGGGAGAGAAATGCTGAAACGGACCACAAGTGGGGAAAAAGTGGTCAACCTAATCCAACCATAGGGGTGAAACAAAAAACAAGAACCAGAGGAAGGCAAGGGGGCCCGAGAACAATGTCCTGGTAAAAAAAAAAATTGAAATAGAGAAAGCCCTAAACCTCAACTCACCTGATCCCATAATGATCAGAGTAACAAGGAGTCCAAATGAAAAAGGATTTGTCAACACAGACAGTAACCTCTGTTCATCTAGAGAAGCTAAAAATTGGTTAGGTTCCTAGCAGAGTTGAGGAAATAAGCAAACACGAGGCATTCTGACTAGAGAAAGGGTTATCCTGGGCTGGCCAACAATTTTGTTTAGGTTAGTATCCAATCCTCCTGAAGTGTCAGTAGAACTTGATGGTAAGGACGTTTTGTGTCCCTCAATTGTCGAGAAAGAAAACCAAGCCACTTTGTAGCCCTGATGAAGAAAGATGTGTGCAAATCACTAGGTGTCAACCCACTACAACAGTGGTTCTCAACCTCAATCCTCAAGTACCCCTCAACGGGCCAAGTTTTCCTTTACTTTGCATAGCTGCTTTAAATCAATGTCAATAACATGGTATTGATAAGAGCTATTTTATCTAAGGGAAGGTCACAAAACATGGCCCGTGAGGAGGCTGAGAACTACTGCTCTACGAGATCCTTTTATTGGGACAAAAAAAATATATCTGGATTGATCCCTATGGCTTTGCACACTCATCCTTTCACTCTAAGACAAGGTAAAAGGCGGCCCCCAGGTGGGGATGGGGTTGGGGTTGTCTATCTACCATTTATGTACAGGCTTCTCTTACTAGGTTATATTAATAAAAAAAAAAAAAAAAAAAAAAGAAAATCTTTATACTGCTGCCTCAGTTCCCTAGGTCTGCATTAGGAGAGCATAGCAAACATTGGCCACATCTCTGACAAGGTCGGACCGCAGGAGAAGGATCACACAATTGAACAGCATTGTACGACCTCCGGCACATGTTCTGGATGTTGGGAGCATTTTACATAAAAACAAACACTGGTGTGTGAAATGGGGTCCGGACCAGGAGCCCATTCTGTTCAGCACCAATAAGCACAAGTCCAGTTATAGTTTTCTCCCCATGGGATCCCTTCCAACCCTCCGCCCTCTCCTGTGACACTATAGAGGCTCCTCATTCTCGTTGGCCTTGGGGAATTAACACTGTTCAATATAAAACAAAAAAACAAGAAAACATTTCTTCTGACTCAAAATACAGATGCGGTATAACACTGTGGGGCCCCAAGGGGTCCCAGGAATCTTTTTACAGAACCAAACCCTTCCTATAGAGTTTAGACAATGAACTTTCAATGTTCAAAAATGAATGAGCTGCCGTTAAACTATACAAACTAACATGGCGGCTCCATTCCCAGGTTGACCAGTATGCTTACTGGAATCTTCCACGGGTGACCAGGCCCACTCATGGACAGCTCCACCTCTACCGCAAAGAATGGGTCTCATCACCGCCAAGACTATCTTTATTCCTCTTGGAGTGACCGCTTCACCCTAACGTAGGGCTTAGTCGTAACAAATGGTCACCTCTCACGGTTCTTTGGAGGCGGAGCTGCCCTTAAGGTCAGGGTCCTCTCCAGATAAATCCCCGGTCAGTCAACGCCAAGCAGCAGACACGGAGCATCAAATCCTAAGGCCTACAAAAATGATTGGCTGATGCAGTAATGAGGATTGTACAAGCTCAGCTAGATACCCTCCAACAGATTGTCAGTATAGTGAACAAAATAAAAACCCCTGTTAACTGCCCTGGGAACCCGGGGCGCCCCTTGTTGGGTGGATTATGTACAATACAGGTCCTGCAAATTACAAATGTGGAAAAATCCAGCCTGCAGAGCTCATAGTTACTAGGATTTCTGTAATTCGTGCACGACAGTTAGCTTAATGAAGACTGAGGCCAGTTGGCTGAGATGCATTAGCTCTTCTCCCACATCAGTGCACAGGATTGGTTTGAAAGAGATGTACCTAATCTTCCAGTTTGAAAAAAAACCAAAACAAAACGTAAAGACAGAATAATGGCAGGAAAATAAAAAGTGCCTCTGATGACACCAACACATCTCACGGTGATCCAGAATTTGGCATCTAAGAAAGAAAATCATACACAGTGGCATAACAACCGCAGACAGCAAATCCTCGGGTGGCCACGGTAACAAAATGGCAGCTTGCTGCGATCCTGGTTGGTGAAGTATTCCTGAGAGGCGCGCCGCCCCGGGTATATCTTGTCAGTCATGTGGGCTGGTAGAAGTGTGTGTGTGTGGCCCAGATGGGGCCTCATGTACTACGATACACTTTGATTTTCCCTTCCCGGGCCAAAGTGTCGATCAGCAGCGCCTCAGAGTCTGCGTCGTGTACCCCGGTTTTGCGGAATTCACCTGCGTAGCGGTTGTTTTCCCAGTAGTGATGCCAGTTACCACGATTGTCCGCACCAAAACCATAAACATTCACCTGGGAGAGAGGGGAACAAAACATGGGAATATAAAAACCTCCAAAAAAGGAACCAATAACTGCATATCAACCCTTAACCCGTTCCGCTCTCCCCACTGTACACACCCCATGGAGCAATTCTGCAATAAACCTGTTCACTTTAAGACCAGGCCCTTTTCTGACACTTTTGCTTACAAGTTAAAATCAGTTTTTTATAAAAAATTACTTGGAACCCCCAAATATATATATATATATATATATATATATATATATATATATATATATATATATATATATATATATATATATATATATATATATATATATATATACACATACATACACACACATATATATATATACATATACACACATATATATATATATTTATCTTGAGCTTTTCTTGCGCTAAAGGTGCCAATAATGGCCGACAATAAATACATATTCGTTTAAATTCATGATATTAATTAAAAAGGCCGGAAAAGGGGGTGGGCAGAAGGGACGGCTGCCCTTGGCGCAGCGTGTGTTGTAGGGATGGGGGTGTCACAAGTTCCTTCTACTAAAAGGCTCACAGGAGTAGTGACAGCTGCATCACTACTTCTGTCAATCCAGCGTTGGAAGCAGCAAGAGGAGCAGGAGACTTCCTATAGTACTGCGACAACCCCCACCCACTGTTTTGTAACTCAGAGCTTGCGTTATCACCCCATTGTGTGCACTCCTGCATTAGGACTATGGGAAGCCATACTGATGCACAGTATAGATCTTTTCACCCCGCTTCTGAAAGCAAAGGGGTAGCTTCAGTCAGCCACCATCCCCTGCCCACAGCAATAAGAACAAGTATAGGCGTAACAAAACAGAAATCATATAAGTCCCAATGCAAATCTGCCAATAATGGATGTTCTAAATAGAACTGAGGGTGACAATATAGTCCATATAGCATACACAGGCAGATCAGTCTATGTAGTAGTATTGGGAGAGGGGAAAAAAAAAAACATCCAAAAAGGAAGCACACAGGGCTGCCATCAAATTGGGGAAGAAACCATATTTCTAGGAACTGCAAAAAACACAAGTGAAGAGGCGCCTCTGGGTGCAGTCATTTTTTATAAAATCAGTTTAATAAACAACATAAGGTCTGCTCACATGTAGTATAAGAATAAAAAGCGTGGTATCAGATGATGACGTTCCTGAGTCCTGTGACATGATCTGTGCTGTGTCACGGATCATGTCACAGGACTCGGGAACATCATCATGACTATCTGATACCACGTTTTTTATTCTTATACTACATGTGAGCAGACCTTATGTTGTTTATTAAACTGATTTTATAAAAAATTACTGCACCCAGAGGCGCCTCTACACTTGTGTTTTTTCCACAGTAATAAGAGGGGCAGAAGGACTGCTGGAACTTCATACAGCTCTCTGCTCAGGCCACGCACATCAGTGATAAGCCGGAGGTGGTCATGTGACGTCAGAATTAAAGAGCCCCTGTCACCAGACCAATATTTTAACAAAAAGTCTTCTGATCAGAATATTTGTGCATTTAAGATACAATATTCATGTTATTTACCTGTAAAATCCTGCCTTGGGTAGACATACAAAAGCCCCAACACTGCAATTGGGTGCCACCATGATGGATGTGATGTTAGCACCCCTGGCAGATTCCAAGCTGTCACTAAAGACGGAATGGACCTAATTCGCTACGGTCACAAAACTGGGTGGGCTCAGGGTGCAGCACACCCTTTTTTGAAGCCTATTAGAGCCTCAGCTCTAATCGCATGCTTAAAAAAAAACAAAAAAAAAACAAAAAAATAAACAAAAAAACACAACAACAACAAAAAACCCTCATTGGAATTCATGCGTCCGACGCCCTGTATGTAGATTAGGGGGTTAACGCATGGATAGGGGGGGGCGGCACCCCTAATGGACAGGCCGCCACAGATGATTAGATAGAAAGTAGCAACACTGATGAAGTTGCTGGGACTTTACCGAGTGTCCAGACTTCACCAGTTGGGATCCATTAACTCACCTCATCGCATACATGAAGGGCAAAGAAAAGGACCAACATGCCGGTGGAGGGGTAGCGGCCTTTATGTTTTGTCCAGTTGTCATGGATGTATTTAAAGAAAGCTGGATTGTAGATTTGGACCTGTGAAGATCAAAACAGAAATCTGAGCGACAAACATTTTCCCAGATACATCATCACACTTACAGTATATGTGACCATGTCTTGTCACCACTGAGGAGATAAACGGTCTGTGCTGCACATTACATATATTTCAAGGGAGAATCTGGCCACTATGAAGAAGAGCCAGTCCTCATGGTGGTCCCTGACTTCTCCAAAGTGCTGCACATAATATTTAGTGAATGTGATGCTTTGGGAGATCGTCAAAGACTACAGACATACCACAGGAGATGGTCAGAGACTACAGCAGCTACAGGCAAACTACAGCTGTTTACCATCTAAGGGTACAGGTTGACTTTGCCGCATTGAGGGGGCAATGGATGGGTCCATGTATTGTAAAATATTGGATGAGAACCTTCTTCCCTCAGCCAGAACACTGAAGATGAGTCTTCCAGCATGACAATGATCCAAAACATACAGCCAAGGCAACAAAGGAGTGGCTCAAGAAGAAGCACATTAAGGTCATGGAGTGGCCTAGCCAGTCCCCAGACATTAATCCTATAGAAAATTTATGGAGGGAGCTGAAGCTTCGAGTTGCCAAGCGACAGCCAAGAAACCTTAAAAGGAGTTGTAAAGGCAGAAGGTTTTTTTATCTTAATGCATTCTATGCATTAAGATAAAAAGCCTTCTGTGTGCAGCAGCCTCCCCAGCATTCCCTAATACTTACCCGAGTCCCCTCTCTGTTCACCGTCCCTGACTCTCCCCCCTGATTGGCTGAGACAAAGCAGCGACGCCATTGGCTCCCACAGCTGTCAAAGTCAGTTAGCCAATTGGGAGAGAGAGAGGGCGGGGCCGAACTTCAGCTCCATGTCTGAATGGACACAGGGAGCTGTGACTCAGTTCAGGTGCCCCCATGGCAAGCTGCTTGCTGTGGGGGCACTTAACAACAGGAGGGAGGGGCCAAGTGGGACCCGTGAAGAGGAGGCTCCAGGCTGCCCTGTGCAAAACCAACTGCACAGAGGTGGTGAGTAGAACATGTTTGTTATTTTTTTTATTTATTTTTTTATTGGACTTTACAATCACTTTAAGGATTTAGAGAAGATCTGTAAAGAATGGACCAAAATCCCTTCTGAGATGTGTGCAAACCTGGTAACCAACTACAAGAAACGTCTTACCTCTGTGCTTGCCAACAAGGGTTTCTCCACCAAGTACTAAGCCATGTTTTTCTGGGGGATCACATACTTATAAAAATTGAGTTGCAGCTCAGTAAGCAAAACAACATTTGTATCATTTGCTTTTTCTGGATTTTTGGTTGATATTCTGTCTCTATAATTTGAAATACATCTATGATAAAAAAATAAAGACCCTTCATTTCTTTGTAAGCAAGCAAACTTATTATTTTCCCCACTGTAGCCATTAAAAGACTGCTTAAAACCAAAATGTACAAATTAGCCATCCGAAGGTACTGTATATATGGCCTTGAGATCAGCCTATGAGGGTCGACCTGTTTTGCGGAAACCCCATTTCATCAGGACCTGTGATTCCAGGTCGAAACACGATGACCACCACAGGTTGATATCAAGGCCATATATATAGTAACTTCGGATGGCTAATTTGTACATTTGGTTTTAAGCTGTCTTTTAATGGATATGTCCAAATAAAAAGTGTTACTATTTTAGAGCTTTATTTTGTGTCTGTATCATATCTTTAGAGGTATAATTAAAGTCCCAGGTTCGATGTCTCGCTCTTTTTGTACATTATGGTAGGGATGATACCGCCAAGGGCAAGAGTTGATTTAACACCCTGTCCTCGTATACAATACATTTCTCTCAATGTAAGGGGCATTTGCCCAATGACCCTCGATAGACTAATCTTAACTGGGGTTCCCTGAGACCTTAAAATTGTTTTAAGGGTTCCTCTGGGGTAAAAAGGGCTGAAAAAGGCTGGACTACAGACATACTACAGGAGATGGCCAGAGACTTTGGGAATGCTAGAACAGTTGGTCAGAGACTACAGACATGCCACAAGAGATGGTTAGAGACTGCAGACGTCAAAAAGTTGCAGGGGACATGGGGTATGCTTAAAAAGAGAAGTACAGGTTTGCACTTTTTTCTCCCCATTATACTTACCTAGGTGGATGCTGCATCTGTCCCCCGGCGTCTCTGCACTGAGAACTGAGCGATCGAACATCGCCGATGGCTCGGTCCTCTTGGCTCCCCGAGCCGAGAGCTGCTGACTGTAAATCAGCGGCTCTCCTGCTTTGCTCTTCCACGCTCACTGGAGCGCTGAGCTGTGGAGGGGCAGGGAGCGGCCGTCTCAGGCTCTCAGTGGCCCGCTGACACCCTGGGATGGGCATCAGTCCTGGCACCTGGCGGATCCAGACTCCCAGAGTAAGGATGACACGGTGCCTGGACTGATATGTGTGACGTCAGCAGAGAGTGGACTTCAGACGGCTCTGCTGAAAACGGGTCACAGTAGTTTAGAATGAATTGCACTCCCGTGACCCATAGGAGAAGCCCCGCCAAACAAGCTCAGGCTGGACGACTTCTTTAAAGAGACTGTGGACATGCATCAGGAGACAGTCAGACTGGAGACACATTACTTTAAACTGTTAGAGATCACGGCTATTAGTTGATTTTCAAAATGAACGGCTTTCACATTTCTGTTCCCTACATCCACCTTAAAAAATTACTTGTGAAACATTTGATATTCAAAGATCTGAGAAAAAAATGTTATGGACAACACAGAAATATGATGAAAGAAAAAAACCCATTTACCTACTAGAATTCAGTCTACAGAATATTTTCCCCTCAGTTGTAAAGCACCTAAAACACAGACCATCTGCAGGGGTCCCGACGGTCACACAGAGTACCAAAGGGCGGCAGGTTGAGCACCAGGGCTAAAGGGTGAACAGTGTCACATGGGTTTATTTCAGCCTGGCTTCCCCTTTAAATAGGTTTAAGATGAGCTGATCCATCATTCTCTGTAATCTGGGATCTAATAGGGTTATTCGGTCAACACAAGATGATATTCTATAAATACAATCTCACCTTATCCTTATCCACCCGCAGGAAGGCCTTCACTGGAGCGTATGTGCTGCAAAAAGCAGAAGAGACTGTCAGAAACTGTGTCTGAAACCGCCATATGGAGGGAGTCTCACCCCAAATATACATTCTGTGCATCACAACCAGACATATAGACGTCCCATGAACAGAGATCCGACATTCTGCACCTTCACACCTCAGATCCCCCAATTCCTGCACCTTCACACCTCAGATCCCCCAATTCCTGCACCATCACACCTCAGGTCCCCCAATTCCTGCACCTTCACACCTCAGATCCCCCAATTCCTGCACCTTCACACCTCAGATCCCCCAATTCCTGCACCTTCACACCTCAGATCCCCCAATTCCTGCACCTGCACCCAATTCCAGCACCTTCACACCTCAGATCCCCCAATTCCTGCACCTTCACACCTCAGAACCCCCAATTCCTGCACCTTCACACCTCAGATCCCCCAATTCCTGCACCTTCACACCTCAGATCCCCCAATTCCTGCACCATCACACCTCAGGTCCCCCAATTCCTGCACCATCACACCTCAGGTCCCCCAATTCCTGCACCATCACACCTCAGGTCCCCCAATTCCTGCACCTTCACACCTCAGGTCCCCCAATTCCTGCACCTTCACACCTCAGATCCCCCAATTCCTGCACCTTCACACCTCAGATCCCCCAATTCCTGCACCATCACACCTCAGGTCCCCCAATTCCTGCACCATCACACCTCAGGTCCCCCAATTCCTGCACCTTCACACCTCAGGTCCCCCAATTCCTGCACCTTCACACCTCAGATCCCCCAATTCCTGCACCATCACACCTCAGGTCCCCCAATTCCTGCACCATCACACCTCAGGTCCCCCAATTCCTGCACCATCACACCTCAGGTCCCCCAATTCCTGCACCTTCACACCTCAGGTCCCCCAATTCCTGCACCTTCACACCTCAGATCCCCCAATTCCTGCACCTTCACACCTCAGATCCCCCAATTCCTGCACCTTCACACCTCAGATCCCCCAATTCCTGCACCTTCACACCTCAGGTCCCCCAATTCCTGCACCTTCACACCTCAGGTCCCCCAATTCCTGCACCTTCACACCTCAGGTCCCCCAATTCCTGCACCTTCACACCTCAGGTCCCCCAATTCCTGCACCTTCACACCTCAGGTCCCCCAATTCCTGCACCTTCACACCTCAGGTCCCCCAATTCCTGCACCTTCACACCTCAGGTCCCCCAATTCCTGCACCTTCACACCTCAGGTCCCCCAATTCCTGCACCTTCACACCTCAGGTCCCCCAATTCCTGCACCTTCACACCTCAGATCCCCCAATTCCTGCACCTGCACCCAATTCCAGCACCTTCACACCTCAGATCCCCCAATTCCTGCACCTTCACACCTCAGGTCCCCCAATTCCTGCACCTTCACACCTCAGGTCCCCCAATTCCTGCACCTTCACACCTCAGGTCCCCCAATTCCTGCACCTTCACACCTCAGGTCCCCCAGTTCCTGCACCTTCACACCTCAGGTCCCCCAATTCCTGCACCTTCACACCTCAGATCCCCCAATTCCTGCACCTTCACACCTCAGATCCCCCAATTCCTGCACCTGCACCCAATTCCAGCACCTTCACACCTCAGATCCCCCAATTCCAGCACCTTCACACCTCAGATCCCCCAATTCCAGCACCTTCACACCTCAGATCCCCCAATTCCTGCACCTTCACACCTCAGATCCCCCAATTCCTGCACCTTCACACCTCAGATCCCCCAATTCCTGCACCTTCACACCTCAGACCCCCCAATTCCTGCACCTTCACACCTCAGATCCCCCAGTTCCTGCACCTTCACACCTCAGATCCCCCAGTTCCTGCACCTTCACACCTCAGATCCCCCAATTCCTGCACCTTCACACATCAGAGCCTCCAATTTCTGCACCTTTACACTTAAGATCACCCCATTTCCTGCATCTTCGCCCCTCAGATCAGTTCCTATTCCTGCACCTTCATACCTCAGATAACCCCAATTTCTGCACCTTCACACCTCAGACCACCCCAATTCATGCATTACCAAGAAACACAGGAGTTTTCATACCTGCTGCAGATGATCCCACTAAGAGGAGGAAGAGTGTAAATGGTTGGGTAGTTCTGTTCACGTAAAGGTGCCCACAGCTGCGCTTATGCTAATGCTGGGAGGAGGGCCAACACCTGGACATCTGAGATGTCAACTTCAGCCCACCCACCTTCATGATGTGTCAGAGGGGCAGCTAGGCTTTGAATTTGAAAGCCTAAGCGGTTCATTATTGCCTATGGCAGTGGTAACTAAAGAGTGGTGGGGTATCCCCTGGGCTCTCGGTGGTCCAGTCTGAACCCATCCCACAAATTGCTCTCTTTCAGGTGCTACTAAAAAATGGCACCCTTGTCTTAGGTTGCCTGTCCCCGTTATGTATTATACTAGTTTGTGTCACTCTGATTATTTCATTGTTCTCGTTGGACACACATCTGCACATGTGAAACTTTGTATAGAGATTAGACCCTTATGATGTCACCATTCCACGGCCAAGTGATTCTTTCCTTTAGAACTTCTTAGCTGGCCTTTCCTACACAAATTAGTTATAACAAATACCAACCAATTATTCTAAACTGTTATACCACATGATTGGGGTACTTACAAGTGGATTTGCCCCGTGGAGAGGGCGCTGGTGATCCACAGCAGGTCCAGAGCTTTGAATGGGATCAGGACGAAGCTGACGTTGGCTGGAAGGTTTTTTGCGCTTTCGGGGTACATGAAATGGTGAGTGGTCTTCGAGCCGACGTCGTTCTCAAAGCCGAGTGTCGGGGCCTGGTTTATCCTGCACCAAAACACAGAAAGGGTTCACAAGTGACGAGGACTGAATGTCCTCCAAAACTCCGCTAAATATACAGATGTAATACATATATGGGAGCCTTTTCTTCCTGCCAATGGATCTCTGTCCATCCATTCCTGAGATTTTTACAGCTCTGGCACAAAGCACAACCCTGTTTGGCGGAAGAGAAGACCTGCTGCCCAACTACCCAACACGTCTAGTGTATTTTTCCCCCCAAAAAAATTGCGTTTGAAAGAACACTAAGCATATACCGTGTGATATAAAATATTGCAACAACCGCCATTTTATTCTGTAGGGCCTCTGCTATTAAATTTCTAATATATATATATGTGTGTGTGTGTGTGTATGTATATATATATATATATATATATATATATATATATATATATATATATGTGTGTGTGTGTGTGTGTGTGTATGTGTATGTGTATGTGTATGTGTATGTGTATGTGTATGTGTATGTGTATGTGTATGTGTATGTATATATATATATATATATATATATATATATATATATATATATATATATATATATATATATATATATATATATATATATATATATATATATATATATATATATATATATATATATATTCCCTAACTCGCATTCATACATACACATACACATCGCATTCATACATACACATACTAGGGCCAATTTAGTATGTATACATAAAAAGCGCTGCGTAAATTGACGGCTCTATATAAGTACCTGAAATAATAATAGACACTTCATCATCACTGTGAAGGAACCTCTGGATTGGTTCATTGGAGTGGAGCTATGGCAGGGATGTTAGCTTTTCCCCCCCAGCAGCCTGCAGGGGGCAGCAGTGCTCCACAAAGGCCAAAACATTACTGAACACGGTGATGATCTGCAGATTGCGCTATAATCACGCCTCGGACAGCTGCGTCCATGATACAACCGCTAAAAGAAAAACCACACAACTGCCCCTGATTAAAGGGATTCCTCAGTTGTCACAATAGGACAATGGCGGCAGATCTATTAGGTGGTGGTGGTGGTGGTGGGGGGGGGTGTTCATGGTAAGAGGCGGAAGGCAGACAATCATTTTTACACATTACGGTTTTATTAGAGAAGTGGTGACCGCCGTCCCATGTGTAGCGGTTTCAGAAGATGTCTACACTGTACGAGGGGCTGGAAGGAGGCGGACCGCGCTTTATTATTAGGAAAAATTGCAGTGCGTTATATCATTGCCATCAGCCTTGATGTGACAACCGCTGGAAGACAGACGGAGCACCAAGGGGTGCCTAAGACAACACACATCACATGGAATCCATTACACAATCATGACATTATATTCCTGCTAAGGAACTAGAAGTCCCAGCATGCTAATAAAAAAAAAAAGTCAGAAGTGTCATCCTTTGTGCTCGCTCACCCCAGATGGGCTTCAGCACTGTGGGGTTGATTTGCTTAAACTGGAGAGCGCAGAATCTGGTGCAGCTGTTCATGGCTAAGCCAATCAGCTTCTAAAAATTTCAGCTTGTTCAATTAAAGCGGAGGTTCACACAAAAATTGAACCTCCGCTTTTTGGAACCCTCCCCCCCTCCGGTGTCACATTTGGCACCTTTCAGGGGGGAGGGGGGGGGGTGCAGATACATGTCTAATACAGGTATTTGCACCCACTTCCAGGCGTAGACTCCCACGGGAATCTATGCCACTTCCTGTCCCCTCCCGAGCTGTCTGCTGGGGGACACACACGGGTCCCAGAGACAGCAGGGACCATTCTGATTGCGCAGCGCGACTTGCGCATGCACAGTAGGGAACCGGGAAGTGAAGCCGCAAGGCTTCATTTCCTGATTCCCTTACAGAAGATGGCGGCGGCAGCACCCGAGAGCTGAGCGACGGTTTGGCCTCGGGTGCCGACATCGCTGGACCCTGAGACAGGTGAGTGACCTTATTTTAAAAGTCAGCAGCTGCAGTATTTGTAGCTGCTGACATTTAAGTTTTGTTTTTTTGCGGGACTCCCTCTTTTAAGTGTTACTAAACCCAGGACCCTGCATTCACTATATCTGGTCTACCACAGAACATAGAAATGCAATTACTTTAGTAAATACAATTGTGCTCAAAAGTTTGCGTACCCTGGCAGAAATTGTGAAATTTTTGCAGTAATATTGAAAATATGACTGATCATGCCAAAAAAAAAAACCTGTCTTTTATTTAAGGATAGCAAACACATGAAGCCATTTATTATAATATAATTTTTTTGACCCTTTTTAAATCATAACAACAGAAATCACCCAAATGGCCCTGATATAAAGTTTACATACCCTGGAATGTTTGGCCTTGGTACAGACACAGAAGGTGGCACACACAGGTTTAAATGGCAATTGAAAGGTTAATTCCCACATTGTTGGCTTTTAAAATCACAATTAGTGTCTGTGTACAAATAGTCGATGAGTTTGTTAGCTCTCACATGGATGCACTAACCAGGCTAGCCCCTCCCGACGAGCGCACGTCGATATACGTTGGCACAATGGCACGCTTGGGCAAATGAGCGTACAGGTACGTCCCATATAAATCGTGGCATTGTGGGCGCGTGCGTGCCCGTGGGTCCCGCACACTCCATGTCCGCCAGGGGCCCAGGTGTCACGGAGCGGCAGAACGGGGAGATACCTATGTAAACAAGGCATTTCCCTGTTCTCCCTAGCAACATGACAGAGATCCACTGCTCCCCGTCACCGGGAGCAGTGATCTCTGTCATGTTCTAGTGAGACCATCGCCCCTACAGTTAGAATCACTCCCTAGGACACACTTAATCCCTTCATCGCCCCCTAGTGTTTAACCCCTTCCCTGCCAGTGTCATTTTGTCAGTAATCAGTGCATTTTTATAGCACTGATCGCTGTATAAATGACAATGGTCCCAAAATAGTGTCCAATGTGTCCGCCATAATGTCGCAGTCATGATAAAAAAAAAAAAAAATCACAGATCGTCGCCATTACTAAAAAAAATAAATAAATAATGATAACAAAAATGCCATAAATATATCCCCTATTTTGTAGACGCTATAACTTTTGTGCAAACCAATCAATATACGCTTATTGCAATTTTTTTACCAAAAAATATGTAGAATACATATCGGCCTAAACTGAGAAAAAAAAAAAAATTATATATTTTTGGGGGGATTATAGCAAAAAGTAAAAAAAATATTGCTTTTTTATTTTTCAAAATTGTCACTTTTTTTGTTTATAGTACAAAAAAAAAAAAAAAAAAAAAAAAAACAGGTGATCAAATACCACCAATAGAAAAAGCTCTATTTTTGGGGGAAAAAAAAGGATGTCAATTTTGTTTGGGAGACACGTCGCACGACCGAGCAATTGTCAGTTAAAGCGATGCAGTGCCGTATCGCAAAAAGTGCTCTGGACAGGAAGGGGGTAAATCCTTCCGGGGCTGAAGTGTCTAGACACTGAGCCATGAGGAGGTAGAAAAGAACAGTCAAAAGACCTGTGTAACAAGGTAATGAAACTTTACAAAGATGGAAAAGGATATAAAAAGATATCCAAAGCCTTGAATATGCCAGTCAGTACTGTTTAGTCACTTAAGAAACTGAAAATTTGGGGATCTCTTGATATCAAGCCAAGGTCGGGTAGATCAAGAAATATTTCAGCCACAACTGCCACAGGAACTGTTCGGGATACAAAGAAAACCCCACAGGTAACCATAGGAGAAATACAGGCTGCTCTGGAAAAAGATGGTGTGGTTGTTTTTAAGGAGCACAATACGATGATACTTGAACAAAAAAGAGCTGCATGGTCAAGTTGCCAGAAAGAAGCCTTTTTACTGTACAAGTTCCACAAAAAAGCCTTGTTACAATATGCCCAACAACACCTTGGCATGTCTCATTGGCTGTTTTGTGGCATTGGCGCAGTAATGGCTTCCTTCTAGCAGCTCAACCATGGCGCTCTTTTTTGTTCAGGTATTGTTGAATTGTGCTCCTTAAAAACAACCACACCGTCTTTTTGTAGAGCAATTCTTCCGCCAGTTGTGGCCGAAATCTTTCTAGATCTACCCGACCTTGGCCTGGTATCAAGAGATCCCCAAATTTTCCACTTCTTATTAGATGGTTGAACAGTACTGACTGGTATATTCAAGGCTTTGGATATCTTTTTATATCCTCCTCCATCTTTGTAAAGTTTCATTACCTTGATATGCAGGTCTTTTGACTGTTCTTTTCTGCTCTCAGTAGCTTAGTATCTAGCCTGCTTAGTGCTATCATTTGAGAGCTAACAAACTCATTGACTATTTATACACAGACACTAACTGTGATTTAAAAAGCCACAAATGTGGAAGATTAAATTGCCATTTTAACCTGTGTGTGCCACCTTCTGTGTCTGTACCAAGGCCAAACATTCCAGGGTATGTAAACTTTATATCAGGGCCATTTGGGAGATTTCTGTTATCATTAAGATTTAAAAAAAGGATCCAAAAAACGATGTGATAATAAATGGCTTCATGTGATCGCTATCCTTAAATAGGAGAGACAGTTTTTTGGCATGATCAGTCATATTTTCAATATTAATGCCAAAATTTCTCAATTTCTGCCAGGGTGTGCAAACTTTTGAGCACAACTGTATAAACCGCTAATTACCTTTTCTCATCAGCAGTACATATCAGTCCTGTGACTTTTATCAGTGTCTGGTTAAAGCTTTCATTGGTAGATTGTCCTATGAGGCTGAAAGACCCCTGACCCTCAGTGTTGATTGGCTCTGTGCTAGCAATACACACCAAACGGAGTCCACCCGAGACTCCCACAAAATGACAACGCTGCTTTCAGTTCAGAACAACCAGCGTTGTCACCCTATTGCAGGAGGTGGAGGAATAATGGATCTGCTCATAGGATGATCGGGTATTTACCACTAAGCACAGCACAGAGCTTCACTTTAACAATATTTATAATGTTGGTGCTGGAAATTGACGAGAATGCACCTGTTGTGCTCTTTATAGAACTACAAGTCCCAGCATGCACCTCTGGCCCACAGTCTACCTTTGCATGATGGCTGACCCCCCTTCAGTGGATGTCCTGAAGACCCTGCCCCCACAGTCGCATGTCCCAGCTATTGCCCCATCTATCAGTGCTGACCTGTGCATTGTTTCAGGGGGCAAAGACTCACCAGCCCCCCCTGGGGTGAGGGGCCTGCAGCTAATTTTACACACACAGCTGTGTCAGAGAGAAGCCGTGATATTCCGTCAGAGGTACAAATATCACTGCGAGCGCAGTCTCCGACCATATCTGGGATTATTCTGAGAGACGGAGAATGGGGGGGGGGGGGGAGGCGACATGAGGCTGCTTGGGGTGACGGCTCACCGACTCATGAAATCATATTATGCTGTATGGGGCCTGTGGATGTCTGGCGGAAGCACAACGTGTCGTTTCTGGGCTCATGCACACAAGACATCCCCCGGGGGCAAAACTGGCTGATCTCCAAATGGAAACCTCCAGAACCCCCAACACATCTTGTTCTGTGAGCAGTTAAAAAAAATTATTGGAGGGGGGGTACATTTTTGGCCTCCATCCATTCTAGGGACAATGTGCTTCCCCCCCCCTTAAAACTACTTTCACACTGAGGAAGTTTTCAGGCATTTTAGCGCTAGAAATAGCCTCTAGATAGCGCCCGAAAACCGCCTCCCATTCATTTCAGTGCGTCTTTTCACACTGGGGCGGTGCGTTTGCGGGGCGTTATAAAAAGTCCTGCAAGCAGCATCTTTGGAGCGTTTGGGAGCACTGTATTTAGGGCTCCCAAAATGCCCTGCCCATTGAAATGAATGGGCAGCGCTTCCAAAGAGCCTGAAAAGCGCTTAGAAAGTGCCGCAAAATTGTACTTTTTACCCCCCCCTTTTTTTTAAAGGTAAAAATACGATTTTTTCATCATACTTACATGTAAAAAAAAAAAAAAAAAATCATTTTCTTTGAGTACATAATGGGACACAGAGTCAGGCTAATATTCATTACCTTGGAAAGAAAGAAATGGCTGCACATCCAGAACTTCCGATTGCCTTTTATTTTGCTTCACAAAGATAACACTTAATCATTACAATGATTAAGCACAAGAAGTATGTGTGAAACGCGTCTACGTGACCACAGTTTGGTGTCTCTGGTGTTCTCTTTGTGAAGCAAAATAAAAGGCAATCAGAAGTTCTGGATGTGCAGCCATTTATTTCTTCTTTCCAAGTTTCCCACGGAGGCGGGCCGGGGCTACAAGATACTCCAATCAGCCTTATATTTATACACTTAGAGCAGCGGTTCTTTCTCTTGCATAATATTCATTACCTGCTGGGTTATACTTCATCATCAGGTGAATGGACACTGGTAGACCAAAGATCTTCAGACAGGAAATGATCCCCTATATAACCCCTCCCATACATGAAGTACTTCAGTTTTTTAGCAAGCACTGAATCCCCCCCCCAAAAAAAAAAAAAAAAAAAAAAAAAAAAAAAAAAAAAGGAGGGGAGGGACCTCTGTGTCCCATGATGTACTTAACCACTTCAATACCAGGCACTTAGACACCTTCCCGCCCAGGCCAATTTTCAGCGATCAGCGCAGTCGCAATTTGAATGACAATTGCACGGTCATGCTACACTGTACTCAAACAATTTTTTAATCATTTTGTTCCCACAAATAGAGCTTTCTTTTGGTGGTATTTGATCACCTCTGCGGTTTTTATTTTTTGCGCAAATAAAAAAAGACCAAAAATTTTGAAAAAACAAACAATTTTTTGGAAATAAAGTATGTTTTCTTCTGCAATGACGGGCACTGATATGGCTGCACTGACGGGCACTGATAAGGCGGCACTGATGGGCACTGATGGGTCAGATGATGGGCACTAATAGGCGGCACTGGTATGCGGCACTCATAGGTGGCACCGATGGGCATTTGTAGGTGGCATTGATGGGTAGCACTGATGTGTACTTATGGGTGGCACAGATGGGCACTGATAGGTGGCACCGATG
Organism: Lithobates clamitans; assembly: GCA_037952925.1. Taxonomy (NCBI): domain Eukaryota; kingdom Metazoa; phylum Chordata; class Amphibia; order Anura; family Ranidae; genus Lithobates; species Lithobates clamitans. Next base: position 756,240 of record JBBGZY010000890.1, read on the forward strand.
GACACTGATGGGTGGCACTGATGACACTGATTGATGGCACTGATGCCCCTAAGGGTGGCATTGCTGGGCATCACTGCTATATAATGGTGCCAGTGCCCATTTGTGGGCACAGATTGGGCACATGTGGATGGCCATGGGGTACATACCTGGCCATCCACATGTTGCCCCCTTCCCTGGTGGTCCTAGTGGCAATCCCTGGTGGTCCAATGTGGTGATCTGAGGGGGGGCTGCGCTAACAATCAGTGCAGACCCCCCATCAGTAGAGCCGCCGATCGTCTGTCAGACGTGAGTGAGGAAAAGCCGATCAACGGCTCTTCCTATTGACATCGTGATCAGCCGTGATTGGACATGGCTGATCACGTGGTAAAGAGCCTCCGCTGGATTTTACAGGTAAGTATGACGAAAAAAATCCTACTTTCTTTTTTATACATCATGGGACACAGAGTCAGGCTAATATTCATTACCTACTGGGATGTCCCAGAGCAATAGCCTTGAGGGGAGGGAGACACCCTGCCAAACAATAGCCATCAGACCTTACATATGGCAGCCCGCAGTACACTGCGGCCGAAAGCCGAATCCTCGGCTGCTCGAACTCCCACTTGATAAAATTTTGTGAACGTATGTACTGAAGACCGGGTAGCAGCCTTACAAATCTGAGCCACAGATACCTGATGGTGAAAAGCCCAGGAGGTTCCTACACCCCTGGTGGAATGAGCTCTCACCCTAAAGGGAGGAGCTTTAAGTTTCAGGCCTGTCAGGGATGGGCTCAGCCCTTCCTTCTCTGAGTTGGCCGCTCAGCTGTCGGTTAATTGTCAGCTCCTATCTCTCCACAGTGACTCACCTGTTGATGATATCCTGCTAGTCAGTCCTGCCTACTTAACCACTTAAGCCCCGGACCATTTGGCTGGCCAAAGACCAGAGCAATTTTTGCGATTCGGCACTAGGTCGAGGGCCTACGTGTGACACGACACCGATAACCGCTCCCGATCACAGGGAGCTGTGATCAGGGTCCTGTCACTAGGCAGAACGAGGAAATGCTTGTTTACAATCAGCATTTCCCCATTCTTCCTCTCCGTGTGATGATCACGGGTATCCCCGCGGCGGCAAATTTAAAGGGACATACCTGTACGCCCATTTGCCTGTCCATGCCATTCTGCCGACGTAAATGTTCGTGCGGCAGTCGGCAAGCGGTTAAGCCATCCAGCCCAGATAATCTCTGCCTTCACCTTGGTCACATCTCCTGTGTTCCTGTTAAAGACTTGCTTGGCTGACATTCCTTCTGGCTCCATATCCTGCTTGCTGTTCTACTACGCTCATCTCTGGCTCCCTGACGTTTTGGCTCATCTGACTATCCTTTCCAGTTCCTGAACTCTGGCTTTGTTTTGACTACGTTTACTCTATTTTCCTTTTCTTTATTATTAAATAAGTGTGATTTAACTGTACTTCTGTCTCAGTCTGATTCATGGTTTCTTTTTTTTTTTTTTTAAATTCTTTATTTTGACACTGAGCAAATGCAGACAAATACATTATCTGTTGTAATACAGTGTAATAGACAGGTAAATGTGATACAGGTAAGTGGTTGCAAACAATTATGACAAAAAGAACAACTGACTCGACATTTCAGGTTATTAAAACAAGCATTACAGTCAAAATTTGTGGGGAAGGTTCCCTGAGATATCAATACTGTCCATAAAAGAGGCCTGAAAGGCACTCTAGGTTCTGAGTTGTTTGGTTGCTAACTAACTTCCTTGTCTGTGAGTAGTTGTCACTCAGTGAGATATAATGTTTTCTATGTATTTGGTAAGGTGGGGACTAAAGCACTGTAAAACCCATACATGGGACACAATGAGCAGGTAATGGTTGACAAGATTTTCTTTATATCTGTGCCAGTAAGGAACCCAGGCATGAGAATGCATTATACAGGAACGGGGGTCCCCCGGGGTAAGAGGAAAAAAGTAAAGGGAAAAAAGGAGTTAGGGATGGTTCAGGAGGGGGGGAGGGGGGGGGAGCAGGGGAAGAAGTAGAAAGGATATAGGTGATTAGCTACAGAGAAAGGGTAAAGACAGAATGAGTAGGTGCAGTATGACAGGGCAAGGGGTGGAGCCCCCTGCCTGTGACAGGCGCCAATCTGCTGAAATTAGATTGACTGAGCCATTTCTTGAAGATAGACTTCTGTGTATACAAAATGCTGCCAGGGTCTCCAGGTCTCTCGAAAGGTCCCCTCTCTATTGTGCAGGGTGGCAGTGAGATCCTCCATGTCCCTTAATTCGTTTACTTTAGCAAACCACAGGGATAATGTCGGTGGTCTCTCCGATCTCCAGCAGAGAGGAATACAGGCCTTTGCGGCATTCAGCAGCTGAATGGTGAGGGAGGTCTTATATTTCTTTATGGGTCGTTTTGACAGGTGGAGCAGGCAAGCCGCAGGATCACCCTCCAGGGAAACACCAGTGAGATGTCCGACCGTGCGTGCCACCCCGAGCCAGAATGGGGCTAGCTTGGAGCAGGCTGATTCATGGTTTCTGATAGTAGGCAAAGGCCATGAATTCAGAAGATGCAGTCAATCCACTTGTTGTTAATATTTTTTCCAAATTGGATGAGCAGGATCACCGCATGGATCAGTTTGCCATGGCGTTACAAACGCTCCTGAGTCACACGGCTCACCTGGAATCTCTCACTGTGGTTGCTCCGGTACAACCTATGTTGCAGGCCGTCCCTGCTGCTGCTTCAGTCTCTGTGCGGGCACCCGCCTCGAGTATTACCTCTATAAGAGGTATGTCTGGTTCCGCTCTGCTTCCCCAGCGATTTGGGGATGATCCAGTCCAATGCAGAGGGTTTCTCAACCAGGTTGAAATCTACTTTGAGATGCTGCCCCAGGCGTTTCCCGCTGACAGAACCAAAGTAGGTTTCGTGATTTCTTTGCTTTCAGAGAGAGCCTTGGCCTGGGCAAACCCTCTATAGGAAACGCAAAAACCTGTTGTCTTGCATTACCCTGACTTTGTGGCTTCCTTTAAAAGGGTATTTGACGTTCCCGCACGCTCCTCTTCCGCTGCCAAGTGCCTCATGTCCATCCAACAGAGTACGAGAACTGTTGCCGATTACGCCATTGAATTCCATACTCTGGCAGCAGAGGTTGCTTGGAACAATGAGGCCCTTGTGGCTGCTTTTTCTCATGGTCTCTCGGATACCATCAAGGGTGAGATAGCAGCCTGAGATATAACCACTGAGCTGGAGAAGTTGATCATGTTTGCCATCCTCAATGACTCCAAACTCAGAAAAACTTGCAGAAGCCTCCTGTATTTTTGTCTCCAAGCTTTGCAGTCCCACCCTTGCCTCCTATGCCTCCTGGTACCGAGTCAGTCAGTGAAGGTGAACCCATGCACTCAGGCTTTACGTGTCTCTCTGTGGATGAGAGAACCCTTAGGAGGAGTGAGAGATTGTGCCTTTATTGTGGCCAGGCAGGTCACTTTTTGAAGTCTTGTCCTACCCGTCCAGGTAACGCCCAAACCTCAAGGTCCTGTCACGGACAGACCTTAGGTGGCGTTGTTTAGACCCCAGTTATCCAGAAGGATAAGCCCCTGGTTTTGGTTACCCTTTCTTGGGTTGAGTTATCCGTCGAGATACAGGCTCTAATCGACTCTGGGTCTGCAGGCCTGTTCATTGATGCTGCCTTTGTATCAAAGCACTCGATTCCGCTGCAGCTGCGTGATACTCCACTTGCCATTGAAGCACTTGACGGGAGGCCTCTACAGCCTGCCCACATGACTCATGAGACTGTTCCGTTGTCCATGGCCATAGGGTCTCTTCACCATGAGATAATCCGATTCCAAATTATTTCCTCACCTAAATTTCAGCTGGTTATTGGTTATCCTTGGTTACAGAGGCACAACCCCTCTTTTGATTGGCTTCGTGCTGAGGTTCTCTCCTGGTCGCAACAATGCAGTGAGACATGCTTTCAGAAGGTAGCCAAGGTCCTGTGCACTTCTCTCTCCTCCCTGCCAGAGGAATAGTGCGATTTTAGTGATGTCTTTGACAAAGGTCAAGCAGTTAGTTTGCCTCCACACCGGTCGTATGAGGATATGGAAAATAAGGCCATGGAAGAGTATGTTGCAGACGCACAAAACAAAAAAAACCGCTTTTTTATATTGTAGGGGTGGAGGAGAGCATTTTCGATTTTCGGATTGTGTGTATGGGGCATTAAAGAGAGTGGTGACTGAGGCACAGTAACAGCACGAGACAGCGGGTTTGTTTGTAAACAAACCCCATGCAATCAGAATGTCACCACTGATCAGATGTTCAGAACACCACTGACTAGATCCCAACTGCTAAGGGAGACCTGGAGTTGTCACTTGGCAAGCGGGTCTGAGGAGCAGCAACATGCACAGATGCGCATTCCTAGTTCTCACCTGGAATGACAGTTAAAGCTTTCACAGCGAGGGACGCTGCATCTGAGAAGCGGGAGAGTCAGAGTGCAGTTCTGATCTATCTGCTTTACCTTAATGATTTAGTAAATCTATTTTCAGGACGGCAACCCTGTCAGTCCCATTTGGAGATAGACTGAGCCCCATTACTGCAGCAATGTCTCACTTTCTAGCACAGCCATTGTGGCTACTTGAGGTCTTTGTTAAAAAGCTGGACCCTACCAACCCAAACAACTTAAGACCCATCTCATTGCTCCCATTCACCTCTAAACTTCTAGAACGCTTAGTCTACAACCGTCTTAGCTCCTACCTCAGTGAAAATAACATTCTTGACCCCTTACAGTCTGGCTTTCGCTCACAGGGTACTAGGTGTAATCCTAGACTCCGACTTGTCATTTTAGCCTCAAATCCAATCCTTGTCAAAAGTTTGTAGAATTCACCTCCGTAACATCTCTAAAATTCGCCCTTTTTTAACAAATGAAACCACCAAACTCCTCATTCACTCTCTTGTTATCTCTCGCCTTGACTATTGCAACTCCCTTTTCATTGGCTTACCTCTCCATAGGCTCCTCCCCTCTTCAGTCTATCATGAATGCTGCTGCCAGACTTATCCACCTTACCAACCGCTCAGTGTCTGCCAACCCTCTCCTCCAATCCCTACACTGGCTCCCAATCACCCAGCGAATTAAATTCAAAATACTAACCACAACATACAAAGCCATTCACAACTCTGCCCCGAGCTACATCACCAATCTCGTCTCCAAATATCACCAAAATCGTCCTCTCCGTTCTTCTCAAGACCTCCTACTCTCAAGCTCTCTCGTCTCCTCCTCTCATGCTTGTCTCCAGGATTTCTCCAGAGCCTCTCCCATCCTCTGGAACTCGCTACCTCCATCTATCTGGCTATCCCCTACTCTTGCTACCTTCAGGCGATCCCTGAAAACTCATCTCTTCAGGAAAGCCTATCGCGTCTCTAACTAATCTTTTTCCTCTTCCATCAGCTCATTCCCTACAGTTACAACCTTTTGTACCACCTGCCCCATCCTATTAGATTGTAAGCTCTTCTGAGCAGGGCCCTCTTAATCCTCTTGTATTTTATTGTATTATAACTGTATTGTCTCCCTTTTATATTGTAAAGCGCTGCGTAAACTGTTGGCGCTATATAAATCCTGTATAATAATAATAATAATAATAATAATAATAATAATAAAAAGCAGAAATAATCCATTTCATCTTCTCTACGAGAGTGATGGGTCCATACAAAACCAATCATGTAACTAGAAGGGCGATCCCCTTGTTTTACAGCAGTCTTGAAGTAGGCATGTGCTGCAAGGAAACACACGTGTGTGAATAAGGGGATGGGGCTCAGCAGATATTGAGGACTATTTATTACACTGGTGATATGATAACGTTACTTTGTGACATGTACACATTATAGCCTATTTCTGACCAGAGATAAAAACGATTGTCTGGAATGCCACTTGTTTCCTGCTGGAGGTCAGTTTAGCCTCCCTCCTTCCAGGACACACACACACACAACACTTCCTACCTCATGATAAAGTCGTGGCCGTCAATGTCCTTTCCATAGCCGGAACCTCGCAAGTTGCCCGAATTACCGACCACAGCGCAGCGGCGGCACACTAGCGGATTGCGCTGCTTGTACGGGTTCTTTCCGGGGATGATCTGGAAGAGCTGTGACAAGATCTTCGGCGTGGTGGGAGACCTGAACTGTGGCTGCAGCATCTATACAGGGAGAAAAGTCAAAAAGGTCATCGACACAAAATTACCTAAAAGGAACAACTAGATGACCAATCAGATTCTCCCGTTCTGCACTAAAAACCATGCTAAAAACGGAAAATAAGAGGACTAGTCTAAATCCTGCATAGATAGAAAACTGCCAGATTCCGCACTTCATTGATAAAGAAAGAGAAGAAGAATATGTTTAATAGTTTAAATGACAATATTAAGTGCTTATGTGCGAATATTCTTAATTATGTAATAACCCGTTCGCTTGCTAGAATGACTTTGTAGAAATGTTGTTCTACAGCAAAGCATTTCAGAGTATGGATCATGGTCAAGCTATTCCAAAATAACAGAAATGAATGTCTCATGTTTTATGTGTTCTGCTATTTGGAAAAGAATGAAGTCACATTGGGGGCTCCAAGTAAACTTCCCTTCCCTGCCTGATAACTTCATAAAACCCCCGTATCTCTAGTGGGGATCATCCATATGTTCCTTCCAGCAAAGAGGTCCCTCCATGATATCCCTCCAAAGTATGGTACCGGATGTAATGGCTGCCATGCACCCAAACAGCCAATCAGAAAAGAGTACAGGGAAAGGGCCAGCTTCCATCCAGTTCTTCTCCAATGAGTGATAGGATCGTACTTCCTGTTTATTCCTTTTCTTCAGTGCTTTGTTGGAGGAAATAAGAATCCCTGAGCGGACAGGTCTCCCTCCATTCGCCATCATGGCTCATTCCACTTGGGTGGGGGAGCACTTCATGGACCTCCCAACACCAGCCTTCTGTCTCCCAGGTCTGCAATGCTACTACCTGGTTCCCAGTCCCCAACTTTTACTAAATTTACAGCAGTGGTCCTCAAACTGCAACCTACCATCTGGATGTGACCCTTTGCTTATCTTTAATTGGCTCTTTCCTCTGACTGACACTAACATCAGGGTAATATTCCACCCACTGACACCAACAAGGAAGCACGATTCCCTCCAGTGACACCAACAATGGGGCACTATTCTTCCCTCCGACACCAACGATGTGGTGCTATTCCTTTCACCAACACCAAGAATAGGGCACTGACACGGATAGCGAAATTTCCTGCAACCACTTACAATAGTGCACTATTCCTCTCATTGAAAACAACGGGGCACCACTCCTTCCACCAACAATGGGGTACTATTCTTTCCACTGACACGATGAGGCACTATTCCAGCCACTGACACCAACAATGGGGCACTATTCCTTCCAATGAAACTAGAAATGGGGCATTATTACTTCTAGTGACACCAACGATGGGGCACTATTCTGCCTCCTCTCATAGAAGGTGCTAGGGTCATTTTTTTAAATCCAACTGACCACCACCTGGAGTCATTTTTTACTCCCAATAACTACTGAACCTGGGGGATTGTCCACTCCCACTGACCACAGTGTGGCTCCCCCTAAAGGAAAGTGAACTGGCCCTTTATTTAGAAGGTTTGTGGGCCCCCATTCTACAGGGTGGATATGGCTGCCTTGGCAGATTGCTAGGTTTGGACAGAAGGTCACAAAAGATGGCAGAGAGAGTTCACCATACTACTTTTTCAGGGTTACAATGGCAGGTTTGCCCGGCTTTGTTGTCTTTGTCCACCCCTCATTTTTGCTTCTGGAGGTCTCGCATATTGATTTAGGATTTTTTGCACTTGATGTAAACTCAATTTCTCAAGAATTTCACTGGAAGACTCAGCTCCCTCCCTTTATTGGCACTCCTATATTGTTGGCCTGTTGCCTCAGTTTGGAAAGTACTCCACATTCTGGAATGAACCTCTCCAGTTACTGCTTTTCTATTACCAAACTTCTATGAAGATGAGCCTCTTGATGTGCATAGCGTCCAGCTACCCAGAGGTAAACAAGGACAACCTCCTAGAATAAAAGAGGGGCAAAATGCCCTGGGGGCTCTCTAAAGTAGTAATATTACACTGCTGCCTGTATGAACTATATGCCGAAGCAGCCAATAGAATAGAATATAGGTGTGCATGGAGGACCAGACGGAAGGTTCACAGACCCAGGAGACAGAAGTCCGGAGATGGAAGGTCCAAGAAGTGCTCAGACAGACCTAACAGAGAAGATTCTCAGCTGGAATGAATCCGCCAGCAGTACATAAAGCTAGGCTCAATTTAAAAAGCATTGCCTGTGCCCAATCCCTCTCCTCCCCCAGTTGCCCCTTTCCCTACTCTTCCCCTCCCCCTTAAGATTTCTCGCCATCCTACCCCTCCATTCCCCTCTTCCCAACTCTTCCTCCCTTATCCTACCCCTCCATTCCCCTCTTCCCTATGTTTCCTCCCTATCCTACCCCCCATTTCCCCCTTTCCCTACTCTTCCTTCCTATCCTACACCTCCATTCCCCCTCTTCCCTATGCTTCCTCCCCATCCTACCCCTCCATTCCCCCCTTCCCTACTCTTCCTCCCTTATCCTACCCCTCCATTCCCCTCTTCCCTACTCTTCCTCCTTTATCCTACTCCTCCATTCCCCCTCTTCCCTATGCTTCCTCCCCATCCTACCCCTCCATTCCCCCCTTCCCTACTCTTCCTCCCTTATCCTACTCCTCCATTCCCCTCTTCCCTACTCTTCCTCCCTTATCCTACACCTCCATTCCCCTCTTCCCTATGTTTCCTCCCTATCCTACCCCCCCATTTCCCCCTTTCCCTACTCTTCCTTCCTATCCTACACCTCCATTCCCCCTCTTCCCTATGCTTCCTCCCAATCCTACCCCTCCATTCCCCCCTTCCCTACTCTTCCTCCCTTATCCTACTCCTCCATTCCCCTCTTCCCTACTCTTCCTCCCTTATCCTACTCCTCCATTCCCCTCTTCCCTACTCTTCCTCCCTTATCCTACACCTCCATTCCCCCTCTTCCCTATGCTTCCTCCCCATCCTACCCCTCCATTCCCCCCTTCCCTACTCTTCCTCCCTTATCCTACTCCTCCATTCCCCTCTTCCCTACTCTTCTTCACTTATCCTACACCTCCATTCCCCCTCTTCCCTATGCTACCCCTCCATTCCCCCCTTCCCTACTCTTCCTCCCTTATCCTACTCCTCCATTCCCCTCTTCCTTATGTTTCCTCCCTATCCCACCCCCCCATTCCCCCCTTCCCTATGCTTCCTTCCCATCCTACCCTTCCATCCCCCCCCCCTCTTCCCTACTCTTCCTTCCTATCCTACCCCTCCATTCCCCCCTTCCCTATGCTTCCTCCCCATCCTACCCCTCCATTCTCCTCTTCCCTACTCTTGCTCCCTTATCCTACCCCTCCATTCCCCTCTTCCCTATGTTTCCTCCCTATCCTACCCCCCCCCCATTCCCCCCTTCCCTACGCTTCCTCCCCATCCTACCCCTCCATTCCCCCTCTTCCCTACTCTTCCTTTCTATCCTACCCCTTCATTCCCCCCTTCCCTACGCTTCCTCCCCATCCTACCCCTCCCTATCCTACCCCTCCAATCTCCCCTTCCCTATGTTTCCTCCCTATCCTACCCCCCCCCCCTATTCCCTACGCTTCCTTCCTATCCTACCCTTCCCCCTCTTCCATATACAACCCCTCCATTCTCCCCTTCCCTACTCTTCCTCCCTATCCTACCCCCCCATTCCCCACCCCTCCATTCCCTTCTTCCCTATGTTTCCTCCTCCTTATCCTACTCCTCCATTCCCCCCTTCCCATCTTACTTTCCTCTCACTCATCTTCCCATTTCTCTTCCAGAGTGTAATCTACAATTTACTGACCCCCACCCCCCATAGTTACAGATACCTAAACTACCTAGCAGTACAATAGGGAGCCGGGTATTTTCACACTATCAGCTCTACTATTTGTACACCATTCCTTATCTTACACATTCCACCACAGGCGGGTACAATATTTAGGCCAACACATGAGACTCTTAGCAGCGACAGTAAACAAAGAGGGTATTTATACAAAAATCACAGGGCTGTTCATCATGTGAAACTGCAAATATGTGTGATCTGTTCAGATAAGAGCAAAATCGAATGTTATTAGGCTATTTTCTGTCCAGGTCAAATTTCACTCATTTATACACAAATCCAGTGAAACATGAAAATACCGCATTATGGTCACTTGAAGAAAGCGACGATCAGTGGAAATACTATGATCAGGAGCTCCATCTAGTGGCCATAATGGGGTATATTCCGGGTGCACAATTTTATCATTGAATAACATTCGACCTGGGGGGGGGGGGGGGGGATAGCCTAGTAACATTCGGTTTCACAGGAAGTAAGGCTTTGAAAATTTTATTTTTAAAAAGGTTTAATATAAAGAGTGATATCCATCAGACTGTATAGGAGGCACTCAGACGTCCGGTTGGACAGATTACATCCAGGATGTGACAGGAGCCCTTCACACGGGAGGGGGGGGGGGGTCGTCTTATACCACCCACAGGGGAAGGGAGGCCCTATACCACATCACATACATCTGTTCAAAAAGCTTCTGACCTCCATATTGAGTTCTAGATATACAATCACTGGCCGCTTTATTAGGTACACCTCGCTAGTCCCGGGTTGGACCCCCTTTTGCCTTCATTCTTCGTGGAATAGATTCAACAAGGTGTTGGAAAGAGATTTTGCTCCATAGTGACATGATAGCATTACGCAGTTGCTGCAGATTTGTCGGCTGCACATCCATGATGCCAATCTCCTGTTCCACCACATCCCAAAGGTGCTCTATTGGATGAGATCTGGTGAGTGTGGAGGCCATTGGAGTACAGAGACCTCATTGTCCAGTGGTGAGATGATTGGAGCTTTGTGACATGGTGCATTATCCTGCTGGAAGGAGCCATCAGAAGATGGGGACACTGTAGTCATAAAGGGATGGACATGGTCAGCAACAATACTCAGGAAGGCCGTGGGGTTTAAACGATGATCAATTGGTACTAAGGGGCCTAAAGTGTGCCAAGAAAATATCCCTCCCACCATTACACCACCACCAGCCTGAACCACTGATACAAGGCAGGATGGATCCATACTTTCATGTTCACGCCAAATTCTGACCCGACCATCTGAAATCGAACATCGTCAGCCCAGGCAATTTTTTTCCAATCTTCTATTGTCCAATTTCGATGATCCTGTGCAAATTGTAGCCTCAGTTTCCTGTTCTTACGTGACAGGAGTTGCACCCGGTGTGGTCTTCTGATGCTGTAGTCCATCTGCTTCAAGATTCAATGTGTTGTGCGTTCAGAGATGGTATTCGGCTTACCTTGGTTGTAACGAGTGGTTATTTGAGTTATTGCTGCCTATCGATCATCTTGAACCAGTCCTGTTCATTCTCCAACGACATCAACAAGGTGTTTTCGTCCACACATCTGCCGCTCACTGGATATTTTCTCTATTTCGGACCATTCTCTGTAAACCCGAGAGATGGTTGCGTGTGAAAATCCCAGTAGATCAGCAGTTTTTGAAATACTCAGACCAGCCCCGTCTGGCACCAACAACCATACCACATTCAAAATCCCCTTTCGGATGCTCCCTTTGAACTTTAGCAAACCTAAATGCAGAGAGTTGCTGCCATGCGATTGGCTGATTAGCAATTTGTGTTACCAAGCAATTGAACAGGTGTACCTAATAAAGTGACCGGTGAGTGTAAAATGATGCAGAAGGAAAAACATTTTGCACATGCTCCGTCACCTCCCTGTTGGTGCTCTTCCCTTCCAGTAGGGGTCTACACTGAGTCCAGGGGTGAGTCGGCCCCGTACAGGACAAAAAACACAAAAAAACTTTAATTTTATAAATCTGAACTGAACATATTCTTTGTTTTAAAAAACAAAAACAAAAAACAACAACATATATTTCACTCACCATCCACCAGCGCTGGACGTCCGGCGACAATTCCGGATTCTCCAGCGTCCACACGGGCGGGATGGAGGCGTTGTAATGGCGGTCAAACCAGGAGGAAGAGCCGGGCTGCCTCAGACACTGGCGGCAGGTGCAGTTCCTGGCGAAGCGAGCCGTCGGAGGGTGATGCCTCACCCCGGGGTAACCCGGCACCAGGCGCACGGGGTGCCCCTCGGCGGACGCCCACCCCGCCAGCTCCGAGTACGCGGGGGTTTCGGTGCCGTTGTGGGAGAAGGTGAACAGGAGGGACATGACGAACAGGAGGGCGGTGGTGCTCAGAAGCCATATCCGTAAGGAGCACCTCATCCTGACGCGGTCCTTAAAAGGGGTCCCAGACAGCGAGTCCCTCCTCTCCGCAGCATGGGCCTCCACCCTGGACCTGCTAGGGCTTCTTTCTTCTATGGCTGGGCAGCTTGGGGCTAGTGGTCATAGGAGGCGCGAGCCCTCCGGCGAGGATGTGGAGGTGACCGGGCGCAGCGGTTATCATTAATCTCGGTGTCCAGCCCGCCCGACGCACGTGGCTTCTGTTCATGTGTCTCCGGCAGTCCTGAATCCTTTATGTGGGTCACCGAGCCGTCAGCGGTTCATCTTACAGCTTAAAAAGGGACATCACCTGAAACGAGAAGCAGAGACGTGGTCAGAGGTGGCGCTCGCTGTAATTAAAAGATGAGCACCTGTAATAGATCGTCTTTCGCCCCGTACATGTGTTCTCAGGACTAGACGGTGCAGGGACAGACTAAGGACAGGCTTGCTCCCTGGCTGCACAGGGGGGGGGGGGGGGGGGGAGGGCTCTGTGATAAGGAGGTCACATGACACCTAATCCGCCCCCATAGCACATGCCTTACAATAATACGCTGATCTGCCAGTGCCCCGGACGCCCCTGAACATCTGTCTAGGGAGGAAGGGAGCCGCACACAACAGGCAACCGGGGCGCAAAAACCGCAGCATGCTGCCGCTGCAGGCACCAGGGGGTTAAATACGCCAAGCATGAAAAAAAAGGCTGATCTGCAGGGAGCACAATGAAGGGATTTCTATGTATCGCAGTCCCTGGCCTTCCCTGGCTGTCAGCGGCTACAGTCAACAATGTGAGCCTGGACCGAGCGTGTCAGCAGACAGGCGGGGACCGATCGTATTCACCGATGACCCACTGCGCTTCAGCCTCTGCGCACCCCAATAACCCCCCGACAATTCCACAGACAGACCACAGCACACTCAGCACAGGATCAATGGGAAAGGAGAATCAGAATACAGAAAATAAAATGCTGTACACAACTGTCATTTCATTAGAGAGGACCTGTCAGTAACTTCACAAGTCTGCATGAAAAATCCCTGACATGTCACAATATACAGAAAAAGAATCATTCCTCATCTTATCATTAAAAGTCATCCTTCACTTAACTTTGCTTAGGCTAAAATGTCATCAGTCTGCTGCAGGCGGGAAATAGCATTTTGCTTGGTCTCCTTTCCCCCCATTGATCAGTCTGCTGCAGGCGGAAAGAAGCATTTTGCTTAGTCTCCCCCCCCCCCCCCCCAAGTGATCAGTCTGCTGCAGGCAGGAGGAAGCATTTTCCTCAGTCTCCTCTCTCCCCTGTGATCAGTCTGCTGCAAGCGGAAAGAAGCATTTTGCTCAGTCTCCTCTCTCCCCTGTGATCAGTCTGCTTGGTCTCCTCTCTCCCCTTTGATCAGTCTGCTGCAGGCGGGAGGAAGCATTTTGCTCAGTCTCCTCTCCCAGCAGTGATCAGTCTGCTGCACAGCATTTTGCTCAGTCTCCTCTCCCCCCAGTGATCATTCTGCTGCAGGCAGGAGGAAGCATTTTGCTCAGTCTCCTCTCCCCCCTGTGATCAGTCTGCTGCAGGCAAGAGGAAGCATTTTGCTCAGTATTCTCTCCCACCAGTGATCAGTCTGCTGCACAGCATTTTGCTCAGTCTCCTCTCCCACCAGTGATCATTCTGCTGCAGGCAGGAGGAAGCATTTTGCTCAGTCTCCTCTCCCCCCTGTGATCAGTCTGCTGCAGGCAGGAGGAAGCATTTTGCTCAGTCTCCTCTCCCACCAGTGAGCAGTCTGCTGCACAGCATTTTGCTCAGTCTCCGCTCCCACCAGTGGTCATTCTGCTGCAGGTAGGAGGAAGCATTTTGCTCAGTCTCCTCTCCCCCAGTGATCAGTCTGCTGCAGGCAGGAGGAAGCATTTTGCTCAGTCTCCTCTCCCCAGTGATCAGTCTGCTGCAGGAAGGAGGAAGCATTTTGCTCAGTCTCCTCTCCCCCAGTGATCAGTCTGCTGCAGGAAGGAGGAAGCATTTTGCTCAGTCCCCTCTCCCCCCAGTGATCAGTCTGCTGCAGGCAGGAGGAAGCATTTTGCTCAGTCTCCTCTCCCCAGTGATCAGTCTGCTGCAATTTCTCAGTCTCCCCTCAGTGACTAGACCGCACAGTGTAATTTTGTAGCAAGCCAAAAAGGCAAAAGGAGGCAGTAAGGGCTGATCTGTGCCAGATATTTGTGAACACAGCCAAGTACTGCACAGGCAGCAGGATTTACACAATTGTCATCCCTGAGCCACCATTTCAGACTATATGGTGACCCTGGATGATGCCTGAACAAAGATGACGCTGTCTATCTAGGGAAAAAAAATAAAAATGAAGGCGTGGTCAGTGGGTGTATCGTGATTGGTAATAAAAACCTGGAAGTATTATACAGAACGTTACTCAGCCTGATGCACCTTTGAAAGATATAACCAATGACAGGTCCACTTTAAGATTCCAGTGTACATATAACGATGTTCTCAGAATTAAGGAAATGATGGGCTGTGCTCCGATCTCTCCAGAATTCTTACAAGTTTCCTCCCAGGAAAGTTCTTGTGTAATAAGTGATCACACGGCTCTAATTTATCACGCTCTATGACCACATTATCATTAAAGCCTTAAAGCTGGATTAAAGGCAATGACTCTGTACTGCTCAGGATTTGTTTTCTGGAACTTGCTACACAATACAGATAGATAATAAAACCACTAATCATCCCGGAGTTCACAGCACTATAAACAGAAGATGATCCGGGCCCCTCAGTGATTATTATATAATCCTATAACCTATTGGCTGCCGATTCTTTGTCCACCAAGACAAGGTCAACATTACATTAGGGAATGAAGTGGGGGGGGGGGGGGGTGCCTTTCTGTTTTCTGGACTCCCAAACACATTACAGGAACTTCTGGCCAACTGCGCCATAGTGATCCCCCCCCCCCAGGCCAACTGCGCCATAGTGATCCCCCCCCCCCCCCCGGCCAACTGCGCCATAGTGATCCACCCTCCCGCGCCATAGTAAACCTCCCCCCCCGGCCAACTATGCCATAGTGATCCCCCCCGGCCAACTGCACCATAGTGATCCACCCTCCCGCACCATAGTAAACCCCCCCCCCGGCCAACTGCGCCAATGATCCCCCCCCCCCCAGCCAACTGCGCCATAGTAATCCCCCCCGGCCAACTGTGCCATAGTGATCTCCCTCGGCCAACTGCGCCATAGTGATCCCCCCCCCCCCGGCCAACTGCACCATAGTGATCCACCCTCCCGCGCCATAGTAAACCCCCCCCCGGCCAACTGCGCCAATGATCTCCCCCCCCCCCGGCCAACTGCGCCATAGTAATCCCCCCCGGCCAACTGTGCCATAGTGATCCACCCTCCCGCGCCATAGTAAACCCCCCCCCGGCCAACTGCGCCAATGATTCCCCCCCCCCCGGCCAACTGCGCCATAGTAATCCCCCCCGGCCAACTGCGCCATAGTGATCCCCCTCGGCCAACTGCTCCATAGTGATCCCCCTCGGCCAACTGCGCCATAGTGATCCCCCCCGACCAACTGCGCCATAGTAATCCCCCCCGGCCAACTGCGCCGTATAGTACAGCATACTATAACTCCAAAGACATGCTGGTGGGTTAATTGGCACCCAGGGGCGGACTGACCATTGAGCCACTCGGGCACTGCCCGAGGGCCCTGGGCCACTAGGGGGCCCCATCAGGTTTGCCAGCCTCAGTAAAACCAGGGACAGTATGTATAAATCTGTGTTTATTACATCGGTCTGTGTATACATGTATGTGTATACTGTGTGGCCCCATAATCTCCTATTGCCCGGGGGCCCCATGAGTTATCAGTCCGCCCCTCTTGACACCTGTCTAAATTGGCCCTAGTATGTGTATGAAGAAATGTTAGTTAGGAACCTTAGATGATTGTAAGCTCCTTGAGAGCATAGACTATAACCAGGGCTGCTGAGCCCTGACCGCCGTGGTCAGTGTACATTCCTCCGTCATCCACAGCCTGCGCTCAGCTCTCCCCCTCCTCCCTGCCTGTCAGCTCCGTGTTGTGTGTCTCTGTCTCCGCACCCCTCCCTGCTATTAGTAGAAATCCAAAACTTTTAAATTGTCACTGGCAGCCCCTCTATGATACTCAGGCATACCACACTGTATATGTCTTTTCTAAAATGGAGGCTTGTAAATACCTATTTAGAGCCATCTTCCGGTCGGTCACATGACTCGCGGCCGCTGTACAGCTCCAAGACAGGGCTAGTGCAGGAGGGGCCGAGCGGCCATGTGATCTCCCCGGCTGACCTCAGAGGGAGATTTGGGCCCCTCCAGCAGAAGCCATGTATCGGAGCTGAAAAGCAGCCGCGAGTCATGTGACCGGCCTGAAGATGGCTCTAAATAGATATTTACAAGTCTCCATTTTAGAAAAGACATCTACAGTGTGGTATGCCTGAGTATAATAGGAGGGGCTGCCAGTGATTTCTACTTGTGTCTTAAGCACCTTTAAAACCTTCCACATGCTGCCATAGAACTTTAAAATGTGTAGAATTTTTTTTTTTTTTTTTTTTTTTTTTTTTACAAACAAACAGGGTTTTCAGGCTCGTAAATTTTGCAAAATATGTTCCAACTGTGTCAAAGTGACCAAGCTGGAGTCTAGCTCCATTCCAACTGTGTCTACAACGTATTGGCACTGGATTACCATTAAAGTATGAGCAAGGAAGGATTTAGTATTTTGCACAGTAGATTTGGGACCGGCAGAGGGACAAGCAGGCGGACCAGAGACGGGACTTCGCCTTCGGGGCGGGGCGACCAGAGACGGGACTTCGCCTTCGGGGCGGGGCGACCAGAGACGGGACTTCGCCTTCGGGGCGGGGCGACCAGAGACGGGACTTCGCCTTCGGGGCGGGGCGACCAGAGACGGGACTTCGCCTTCGGGGCGGGGCGACCAGAGACGGGACTTCGCCTTCGGGGCGGGGCGACCAGAGACGGGACTTCGCCTTCGGGGCGGGGCGACCAGAGACGGGACTTCGCCTTCGGGGCGGGGCGACCAGAGACGGGACTTCGCCTTCGGGGCGGGGCGACCAGAGACGGGACTTCGCCTTCGGGGCGGGGCGACCAGAGACGGGACTTCGCCTTCGGGGCGGGGCGACCAGAGACGGGACTTCGCCTTCGGGGCGGGGCGACCAGAGACGGGACTTCGCCTTCGGGGCGGGGCGACCAGAGACGGGACTTCGCCTTCGGGGCGGGGCGACCAGAGACGGGACTTCGCCTTCGGGGCGGGGCGACCAGAGACGGGACTTCGCCTTCGGGGCGGGGCGACCAGAGACGGGACTTCGCCTTCGGGGCGGGGCGACCAGAGACGGGACTTCGCCTTCGGGGCGGGGCGACCAGAGACGGGACTTCGCCTTCGGGGCGGGGCGACCAGAGACGGGACTTCGCCTTCGGGGCGGGGCGACCAGAGACGGGACTTCGCCTTCGGGGCGGGGCGACCAGAGACGGGACTTCGCCTTCGGGGCGGGGCGACCAGAGACGGGACTTCGCCTTCGGGGCGGGGCGACCAGAGACGGGACTTCGCCTTCGGGGCGGGGCGACCAGAGACGGGACTTCGCCTTCGGGGCGGGGCGACCAGAGACGGGACTTCGCCTTCGGGGCGGGGCGACCAGAGACGGGACTTCGCCTTCGGGGCGGGGCGACCAGAGACGGGACTTCGCCTTCGGGGCGGGGCGACCAGAGACGGGACTTCGCCTTCGGGGCGGGGCGACCAGAGACGGGACTTCGCCTTCGGGGCGGGGCGACCAGAGACGGGACTTCGCCTTCGGGGCGGGGCGACCAGAGACGGGACTTCGCCTTCGGGGCGGGGCGACCAGAGACGGGACTTCGCCTTCGGGGCGGGGCGACCAGAGACGGGACTTCGCCTTCGGGGCGGGGCGACCAGAGACGGGACTTCGCCTTCGGGGCGGGGCGACCAGAGACGGGACTTCGCCTTCGGGGCGGGGCGACCAGAGACGGGACTTCGCCTTCGGGGCGGGGCGACCAGAGACGAGACTTCGCCTTTGGGGCGGGCGACCAGAGACGAGACTTCGCCTTTGGGGCAGGAGACCAGGGAGGCACCTCTTTTGGCACAGGCGGCCAGAGAGGAACTTACTTTGACTCACTTGGCCAGAGAGGGATCACTTTGAGGCAGTTGGCCAGCGTGAATGTATGACATTATATGTGAACCAAGAATCCCTGTTTTTATGTAAAGGTTGCTAGAACTATGCATGGTTGTATAGCGGAGTGCAGAGAGTTAATTCAAAATCATCACCAACAAAGTCCCGACTAAAATAACCACTCATGGTAACAGACTGCACAAAACGATAAACTTTAACATTCTACACTTTTATTTGAATGAGAGGAAGATACGCAAACTGCACAGGATTCCTTCACATTCAAACCACAGAGAAAGATTTACCTGTGTATGGGAACGGGTCACAACGGCTGACACTCATCAAGCAGCTCTCTGTGCACCAACATTGCATAGAAAGAGGGAGAAAAAAAAAAATTAAAAAATGTCCCAAGCCCCCCCTGGCCAGCCCTGATGAGAACGCCTGGGGCCCTTCCACTTCCTGAGGCCCAGGGTTGGAGATAAGGCTCCACCAGATGCCACAACATAACATTTTAGCAGCTTCCTCTAATCCCGAGCTCAACCACAGCTTGCACATTGCACCCTATACAATTTACATTGTTTTCCCCATAAACACGATTTCTCACCCTTTTACTATCCCAGTGCTACTGATCTCCTGCAACTGCTGCCTGCCACTTCATGTCTACATACACTTTCTCCTGCATCTGCTATGCATGGCTCTGGACCGGCTTCCAGACTGTGACAATGGTGCGCCATGCCTGCTCGATGTGTGCATAGCAGCTCATAACTTCTACCAAGGAGAGGTGACAACACAGGAACACAATTGGGAAACAGCCACTGAGTGTTGCCACCTAACAGGAACTGCCTGAACAAGAACCTTTGTGGCAGGATCGTCAGGAAATATTTTAATGAAAGCTACAGATTTATAAATATTGAAGACAACTTTTTAAATAACACGTTCAACTTTCTATAAAAATTTACCGATTGTGATAATATCTGCTTAAAGATATCAAGATTCCACCCCCATCGCCACAAATACCGTTAGAGCCACCATGAGGCCAGTAATAAAACTGAGACTGAAGAGGTGGGGGGTGGGGGGTGGGGGGGTGGGAGGGGACGGACACATTAGAGTGTAAGCTTTTCTGGTGCAGAGACTGATGTGACTGGCTCAGTGTTCTCTGTACAGCACTGCAGTATATGTCAGAGCTATATAAATGCATAATAATAATAATAATAGCGTGTGACTGCAGGGGACATTAGAGTGTAAGCTCCTCTGGTGGAGAGACACGTGACTGTCTCAGTGTTCTCTGTACAGCACTGCAGAGCTATATAAATGTATAAATAAAATAATAATAATAATGTGTGACTGTTGGGTGGCAGGGAGGGGGGCGGGGGGGGGAGGGACATTAGAGTGTAAGCTCCTTTGATGTGACTGTCTCAGTGTTCTCTGTACAGCACTGCAGTATATGTCAGCGCTATATAAATGAATAATAATAATAGTGTGCGACTGCGGGGGGCATTAGAGTGTAAGCTCCTCTGGTAGAGAGACATGTGACTGTCTCTGTGTTCTCTGTACAGCACTGCAGTATATGTCAGAGCTATATAAAATGTATAAAAATTAATAATAATAATAATAATAATAATAGTGTGCGACTGTTGGGGGGGGGGGACATTAGAGTGTAAGCTCCTTTGGTGTGACTGTCTCAGTGTTCTCTGTACAGCACTGCAGTATATGTCAGCACTATATAAATGAATAATAGTGTATGATTGGGGGGGGCACATTAGAGTGTAAGCTTCTCTGGTGCAGAGACTGATGTGACTGGCTCAGTGTTCTCTGTACAGCACTGCAGTATATGTCAGAGCTATATAAATGCATAATAATAATAATAATAATAATAGCGTGTGACTGCAGGGGACATTAGAGTGTAAGCTCCTCTGGTGGAGAGACACGCGACTGTCTCAGTGTTCTCTGTACAGCACTGCAGTATATGTCAGAGCTATATAAATGTATAAATAAAATAATAATAATAATAATAATGTGTGACTGTTGGGTGGCGGGGAGGGGGGGCGGGGGGGGACATTGGAGTGTAAGCTCCTTTGATGTGACTGTCTCAGTGTTCTCTGTACAGCACTGCAGTATATGTCAGCGCTATATAAATGAATAATAATAATAGTGTGCGACTGCGGAGGGCATTAGAGTGTAAGCTCCTCTGGTGGAGAGACACGTGACTGGCTCAGTGGTCTTTATTCAACACTGCAGTATATGTCAGAGCTGTATAAATGTATTATTATTATTATTATTATTATTATTATTATTATAATAATGTGTGTGACTGTTGGGGGGGACATTAGAGTGTAAGCTCCTTTGGTGTGACTGGCTCAGTTTTCTCTGTACAGCAATGCAGTATATGTCTGAGCTATATAAATGTATAATAGTGTATGATTTGGGGTGGGGGGGGGTGACATTAGAGTGTAAGCTCCTCTGGTACACAGACTGATGTGTCTGGCTCATTATATATGAATACAGTAATCTGATTTACTAGGACAGATGACATTCCTCTCCTATCACTACACTTTCCAGCTGCTCCAGATGAACAGTGGATAGTAGGGGTGGGCGGGTGGGGGGTGCAGACAGACATGACACAGCTGCAGTCACCATGTAAGATGTAGAGGAGGCTGTACTGAGCATGTAACACAAGCTTCCCCCCCCCTCCCCTGCTGATCAGTAATGTAGGGTACAGTTGGCGGAATATTGCCCACGCTGCATTGCTCTGACTACCATTCACGGATCTAATAGATAATGGAGGAAAAGTAAATGTAACAAGCTGAGAACATGAAGAAGAGGAGCAGGGGGCATGTTAGCGGTGACTGTGATGTCACAGGTGATCATCAATCTGCCACACAGACAGATACAAAGGGAAGGTCGATCAGATAGTCTCCTTTGTTCTACACAGCAGTCAGCACGATCTCAGCCCCAGAGACACAGATAATAGAGGAGGCCAATGGTGGTGATTTATCACCTGCTGTACAGAACCGTCTGCGCAGCAATATTACTGCATACAGCCCTGCCAGGCCAGCAAGACTCCTCCGAGAATAGATCTCATACCCCAAATTCATATGGAATTCATTGGGCAGACATTTAAATAAAAAAAACTACAACATAACGCAGCGTAATACAGAGAACACCGACACAGTCACATCAGTCTCTGCACCATAGGAGCTTACACTCCAATGTCCTCCCAGTGTCACACACTATTATTATTACTTAGGGATGCACCGATATATCAGCGGCCGAAAATGATCAGCTGAAAGGGTTATTGGTGATTTGTCGATAGGAAAAAAAAAAAAAAAAAGAAAAGAAGAAGTGCCGATAATTGCCACCGAAAAACGTGCGCAATTGTACAGAGATTTTCAGATGTCATGTGCCTCAAAAACCGTACGAAGAACGGGCTGCGTTTTCAATGCATTTCAATGGGGAGGTGCGTTTTGGTGCACCAAAAATGCAACAAGCACGATTTTTAACACCGCAACGGATGTACAACGGACCAGTGTGAAGAATTTAAAAAGGGATTCTTTTAGACCCCTTTCACACTGGAGCGGTTTTCAGGCGGTATTGCGCTAAAAATACCGCCTGAAAACCGCCCCTAAACAGCCTCTGCTGTTTGTTCAGTGTGAAAGCCCTCGGGGCGGTGAAAAAAGTCCTGCAAACCGCTTTTTTGGAGCGGGGAAGGAGCGGTGTATTCACCGCTCTTTCCCCGCTCCTGCCCATTGAAGTCAATGGGACAGCGCGGCTATACCGCGGCAATACCGCGGCTATAGCCGCGCTGTACGAGGGAGAGGGATTTTAACCCTTTTTCGCCCGCCAGCGGGGGGTAAAACTGCACCGCTAGCGGCCGAATACCGCTGCAAGAACGACGGTACAGCAGCGCTAAAAATAGCGCTGTTGTACCGCCGACGCCCCCACCGCCCCAGTGTGAAAGGGGCCTTATTGTTGAGCTTTTCTTGCGCTTTTTTTTTGGGTGAGCCTGACACTTAGGGCGTATGGGTGAGTCTCTTCTTCCCCATTGGTGCAATTGTACTGGAGTCCTATACACTCAAATAAACAGGTGACACTAGGGGTCCAGCTTTTAGTATTTGCTCCCATTGTTCTCCATCAATAGGACCAATGTCTCTTTTTTTTTTAAAACCCAAAAGTGCTTCAAAATCTGCTCACTGAAAGCAGCCTATCGACAGAAAATTAATGATGTTAATTAAAAAGTCGAATACAATACAATTCTATTTAGGCCAAGTGCATCCTGAATTTTCGATTTCAGTCCAGAATTTTCATTTCGGTGGTCCACTAATTTTTCTTTTTAAATCAAAAGGATTTTTTTTGTGACAAAAGCAAAAAAAGGCACTTCCAATATAAATATGTAAATTTACAGTCCAAACAAAACACAGAAACAGCTTTACATATACAGGGAGTATCTTATATAAATTCACAGTACATCTTCCATATTGCCTTTTGCAGAAACTTCAAAAAAGGAAAAAAGAAAAAACATTTCAACCGAACAATACCAGTGTACTCTTCTCCAGATATATGACCCTATAGCTATATACCTTCTACCACGAAAGCATCTTGTCCACTGTATCTCGCCATAATGTGTGTCAACCATTGCATGCCTCTTTATACTGTAAGCACATCTTCACTGGGCCATCAACATTGCAGTAGCCTGGTGAGGACCAGTTGTGGAGGAGCTACTTCTGGGGCACCCAACCAACATGGCCATATTTTTTCGAACTTCTTAGGTGATTTTCTATGATAAATAGGTATTTTTTTCACGAATAAGAATGTTGTTAACTGCTTTGATCCATTGCTGGTTCGCCGGAATCTGGGTAGACAACCAATACCTCGCTATAAGCTTTCTGGCCAAAAAAAAGTGGTCTAATAAGAGCAATGTATACAGAAGGGGAGTACAAGTACTTGTCCAGACCTCCCAGCAAGCACACCAAGGGATCCACAAACAGCTGAACCTGATAGATCAGGGGTCTTCAAACTACAGCCCTCCAGTTTTTCAGGGACTACAATTCCCATCATGTCTAGTCATGTCTGTGAATGTCAGAGTTTTACAATGCCTCATGGGATGTGTGGTTTTGCAACAGCTGGAGAGCCATAGTTTGAAGATTCCTGTGATAGTGTTAATGGTCATGACAACGTTATTCCAATATCTAACGAGTTTGGGGCATTTCCACAGCATATGTATGAGGTCTCCTGGGTGAGCCTGACACTTAGGGCATATGGGTGAGTCTCTTCTTCCCTATTGGTGCAATTGTACTGGGGTCCTATACACTCAAATAAACAGGTGACACTAGGGGTCCAGCTTTTAGTATTTGCTCCCATTGTTCTCCATCAATAGGACCAATGTCTCTTTCCCACTTCTCCCTGCAAGGCAGAAGATCAGGCGCCTGTATATGAGTCAACAGTTGTGTATAGGTTCTAGAGATAATACCCTTTTTTTCCCCGTTTCCTCGCATACAGATTAATAAAAAAGACGATTCCAGCAGACGTAGGGACGAATAATTGCTCTGACATCCAACTGCGTGGCTCAGCTGGATATACGGGTAGTGAATATTCCCTAATAATGGAAACTCCTCTCTCAGTTTAACATAAGATTTCAGGCGTGTCTCCTCAAAAATTTGGTACAGATATTTAACCCCTGCAGCCTCCCACCATGCATGACCACTAAGTTTGGCCATCTCGGTGTAAAATCTGTTCTGCCGGGGCGTGGTTAAGATGGAGACCTGAGAGGACGTGTTTGTCAGGAGCTCCGCATCTGAGAGGCTAAAATATCCGTCTGAAATAGGAATATCACTCGTTATCCTGACTGCGTGGCACAGGCAGACCCCGGGCATGAGAAAAGGCAACTCTGGTTCGAATCGCAAGCGGAATACTACCTTTAATTCCCCGCCGCTGTCCCGGGCTACACGTGCTCTCACCAAAAGCAACATGGCGTCTCAAACAGACCAGGCAGACCCGTCCGCCTTGGGGTCTGAGCAGTTCAGTGCCCAAATGCAAGCCATCACGGGCTGCCAGACAACGCTTACGGCGAAAATTGAACAGATACAGATGGAGATGGGACTGGTGAGGAGAGACATGGACAAGTTCCGCGACAGGCTATCTGAGTCTAAGAAGGATTGGGGACACAGAAGACACAATCCGGGAACATGGTGCCTCCCTCCGCACGCTGCAACTAAAGATGAAAGCTGTGGAGACGCGAGCGGAAGATCAGGAGAATAGGAATCGGAGGAACAACCTCCGTATGGTGGGCCTTCCTGAGGGTGCCGAGGGCCGTGACCCGGCTGCATATACGGAGAGGCTCCTGCGTGAATTGCTGCCACAGGCCCCTTTCTCCCCTTATTTTGCGGTGGAAAGGGCGCATAGGATGCCATCCGTGAGGGGTCCACCGGGAGCTCCCCCTCGGACCTTTATTTTCAGGCTCCTGAATTTCAGAGATCGGGATCCGGTGCTCCGCGAAGCACGTAAACTCGAGGAGCTGCGATATGAGAATGTTAAAATTATGATGTTCCCGGGCTATTCTATCGAAACGCAGAGGCGTACCTTCGACCATGTAAAAGCCCAGCTGAGAGCGAAGGGACTGAAATATAATATGCTTTTCCCGGCCAAATTGAAGGTGGTGGATGGTAAGTCGTCTAAGTTTTTTACATCCCCTGAAGAGGCAACCCGCTGGCTGGAGTCCCTCCCGGGGACTCGCTAATCCAGTTCTACGCCCTACGTTCCCCTTCACTTTGAGTTCCCGGTCACATGTTGTCTTTGCCCGCATAGCAGCCACTAGTCTCAATGTTCTCCTGAGGCTATAATCCCTCCTCGTTGGGTGAGACTCCGCAGCGAAAGAAGTGCCTTCCCCTCACCCCCCCCCTCCCGGAGCACGGTGGCTTAGGTTTATTTGACGAACGGAGAGTGCAGCCCCGATGCTTGCGGAGGGGCAGAGAGACCTTATGGTGTGTAGATATGACAAACTCTCCCCCGCGTCCTGAGCTGTTTCCCATGAACTGTCTAAAGGGGGCGTGGGCGGGCAGCGACAACCGGATCTACTGGACACCTTCTGTGCTCTATCTCCCCTGCCGGCTGGAGTTGAGGATCCTCCTGTGTCTCCCGAAGGGACTTTCTTTCAAAGGTTCCCCTCCCCATGATGTTCGACCGAGGGGGTGAGGGATGGACTCCGGATCTATTGTTTCTACAGCTGCGAAACCCACATGTAACTATACCTGGTTCTATGATCGAGATTTAGGTTTTATGGCTGTGTCGGGTCTTACTGTCACATGCTGTGGTTCCTCTGGGGACTTGGGGTGGAGGTGTGCGTGGAGAAGATGGGGAGTACTCATCATCCATTTGTACTCTGAGTTTCAGTTATTTTTGCAAAGCACTCACTCTGTCATAACAGGGTTATATAGTAACTAAGTTTGTGCCCTTAGCTTGCTCTAAGTGTAATATGTTACGGGTGTTCTGGATAGATTAGTTCCTATCTAAGTGAATTACTGTTCTAGTGAGATATGTTCCTATATGCGTGGTTTATTATCACATGCTGCCTCCAGACATAACGGTCGGCGGAGCGTCCTGTTCCCGCCTTTAGGGAGAGGTCCTGGGTGTGTTCCTTCTTACGCACTTCCCCCACAGGAATTTTTCCTAACCTATAGTTAAGTGTTTGTTGGGAAAGGTTCGGGTACGCAGACACCCTGAGATATGTTTATCAGGATGTGGGGTGGGTCGGGTGGGGTTTTATGTTTTCGGTTTGGTTTTTTGATTTTTTCCTTTTTTTTCTTTTCCATTTTACTTTTATGTTTTTGTTTAGTTTGCTCACACTTGTTCGGACAGAGTGTAACACTGTCACATAAGTATAACCTGTGGTGCTCCATGATACTAAGCTGCATACTATGGGTCAGCAGGCCCTCCATGGTTCTAGACTCGCGGGATGTGTCAGTCTCTTCGGGTCCTGGCCACAAGGATCTCCTGTTACTTATCCCCCCCCTTTTCTCTATAGTATGGCTCCATTGAAAATCCTATCATGGAATGTTAGGGGTCTTAACAATAAAATTAAACGCTCCCTAGTCTTTGAAAATATAAAAAAATATATAACCCCCAAATTTGCATATTTCAAGAAACCCATTTAGTAGGCAGCAAAATTATGAGTCTTAAACGCCCCTGGGTAGGGCATCACTACCATGCCACCCACTCGAGCTACTCTCGTGGGGTTAGTATCTTGATACACAAATCCCTGGGATGTGAGGTCCTTGGGGTAAAGCTGGACCCGGAGGGACGATATGTGCTGCTCCATGTGCTGGTTGATATGATTGAACTGGTAATCATGGGGGTATACTTGCCACCCCCTGCTAATGTGTCCCTCCTCCAATCTATTGCTTTGCTATTGTCACAATTTCCCACAGATAACGTACTCCTAGTTGGAGATTTTAATATCCCACCCAACCCCTCTTTGGACAAGTTGTCGTCAGACCCCCAAACAGAATCTGTCCTCTCCAGATGGGCGCGGGTGATCGGTGGATGTCTGGCGCTGGAAGCATCCCTCAGATCGCATGTTTTCCTGCCACTCATCATCATACAACTCGCTATCCCGTATAGACATCCTATAAGTGTTAGTATGCTCCCCAAAATACAGGATATCACCATGCTCCCGCGCGGTATATCAGACCACTCACCGTTACTTTGCTGCATCCAAACTACAACGCCCGCAGCGGATAGGATTTGGCGCCTATCGAAATTTTGGATAACACATCCCACTATTGAGTTTGAAATAAATAGCCTAATTAAACAATTCTGGTCTCTTAATGCAGGCACCACCTCACCGGGGAATGAGTGGGAGGCATTTAAGGCCTATATTAGAGGTTGTTATATCTCCTCAATTGCCACTGAACGCAAAAACGATATGATTACACTGGAACAGGCGGAGGCAAAAGCTCAGGCCCTTGAGGCTCGTTATGTTCAGACCGCCAATCCCATCACAGGTCAGGACATGAAGGTGGCATATAGGGAGGTGATGTTACTCAGGGTGGCCAAGGTAAACAAGCGTCAACTAGCCCAGACCCAGAAAATTTTCGAACCGGGGGATAAAACGGGAAGACTGCTGGCCTGGATTTCTAAGGAGCAGTCCTCAGTCTCCACTATAGCATGGCTTAGGAGGGAGGACGGGACTTTGGTAGCTGCCCCGGTGGAAATCAATGCCAGTTTTGTAGAATACTACTCTAATTTGTATTCCTCCAGGGCGAGCTACACTATGGAGGAGCTATTTGAGTTCCTAAATAGGGTGTCGTTCCCGGTTCTTTCCTCTTCAGCGAGAGAAAGTCTGGAGGCCCCGATCACCCTGGAGGAGGTACAGATTGCGCTGGCCTCAATGCAGGCGGGTAAAACCCCGGGGTTGGATGGATTTCCATCAGAATTCTATAAACAAAATATAGAGGCAGTGGCACCCAGGCTACATTACATGATCACCAAAACATTGCAGGAGGGGGCCCTTCCGTCCTCCATGGCTCAAGCTATTATAATAGTGATTCCCAAGGCGGGTAAGGACCCTCAGATCTGCTCGTCCTATCGACCAATATCCCTCCTTAGCTCGGACGCTAAAATACTGACAAAAATCCTGGCTAGGCGCCTAAATGAGGTGATTCTCACCTTGGTGCATGAGGACCAGTCAGGCTTCATGCCTGGCAAGGGTACGGACATCAATCTTCGTAGGCTGTACTCGGTCTTGGCCTCGGGGGCTGGGGACGACTGCCCTGCGGTAGTGGTCTCCGTGGATGCAGAGAAAGCCTTTGACTCTGTCGAGTGGCTGTATCTGTGGGAGGTCCTCCGCAGGTTTGGATTTGGTCCGATCTTCATCTCCTGGGTCAGGGCCGTGTATAGGGCTCCGACTGCAAGGGTCCGCACTGGCACTATCCTGTCTACGCCCTTTTCTTTGAGTAGGGGTACGAGACAGGGGTGCCCCTTATCCCCGGGGCTCTTTGCACTTGCTATAGAACCCATGGCAATCCTCCTTCGATCTGACCCTGCGGTACAGGGTATTCCTCTTGGTCCCCTCCATGAAAAAATATCACTGTACACTCTTCTATATCTTAAGGATGATTGCATCTCTCTGCGGACTGTGCTCTCGGCGATTAATGAATTCGGGAGGTACTCAGGGATCTGCATAAATTGGGGTAAATCTATACTATTCCCACTTCATTCCGGTACTGATCCCCCCCCCCCCCCCCCCCCCCCCGGATGAGCAGCTTCAGATACACAGGGACCTAAAGCAGTTCATCCCTCTGAACTTGACCCCGGTGGTGTCCCAACTGTCCCATAGATGCATAACCTGGAAGAACCTTCTGGTTAAGATGACCGTCCTGCCCAAGTTCACTTATCTTTTTAGGCACACTCCTATACCTATACCAGGTTCATTCTTTAACAAACTAGATAGCATAATTACTTCTTTCGTGTTGAGGGGAGCGATGCCTAGGATAGCTAGATCAACGCTGCAATTACCAGTTACCTTGGGAGGTTTGGCTCTACCATGCTTCATAAAATATTACTGGGCAGCAGTCCGGGTTACTGTTCAGTGGTGGCTGTCCAAAACACCGATGAACCCCGCGTCCAAATTGGAGGCGGCACCGTTGGGCTCGCATGAGGAGCTTAATGTCTTAATACAGAAGGGACCTAAATCCAACCCCCGGGTGACTACACTCATAAGGACAACGGTCAAAGTGTGGGACACAGTTGCCTCAAAGATGGGGAAACTGAATACGTGGTCCCCCTTGACCCCACTGTGGGGTAATCCCCGTTTGTCCCACTTTGCTTCTGTACCGGACCCGAGTGTGTGAATCAGGTGTGGAATCATAAGTCTAGGTGACATTGTTTCCGAAAGACAGTTACTTACTTTTGATGCCCTAAAACACAGTAGAGACCTGCCGAACCACATGTTTTTCCGGTATCTTCAACTACGCCATGCATTCCGGTTCCAATTCCCCATGGGGTTAGATCTACAACTATCTGATTTAGAAAACATGCTGCAGTCTCTAGATGGGGGTGGTACTCTCTCTAACATTTATAATAGGCTGGTAGTGCTGGATACCTCTAAAGTCTCACAATTGTACACAGCATGGCAGAACGATATCCCTGACCTAACGGATGAGGATTGGGAGGAGGGGATTCAGCAATACCTACCCCTAACGATTTCAGCTAGAGACAGATATACCCAGTTGAAATTTCTTCATCGGGCCTACTACTCCCCTGCACGCCTAGCGAGGATTTACCCGGGTAGATCAGCAATATGTCCTAAATGTGGTTCGGACGGTGCAGACTTCATACATGTGGTTTGGTCCTGTCCTGTGGTAGAGGGATACTGGCGGGAAGTCCTGTCTGAGATTAACTCTATAGGTGAGCTATAGGTGAGCTCATGGTCCCACTCAGTCCTATTCCGCTCCTGTTGGGTATTTGTGATTTCCTTGAACCCCCCGAGGAAGAAACTATTTGTCTTTTATACGTCCTTTTATGCGAGGAAAGCTATTCTTCTACAATGGAACCAGACACAACCCCCCACTAAACAGATCTGGCTGTCCCTGGTGAATGCTGCTCTGCCCCTCTTTAAATTAACGTATCTAGGAAGAAACTGCCCACGCAAATTCGATAAGATTTGGGCCTGTTGGGCTAAGGCGAGACATCTGTCCCTAGAATAATTGAGGTTAGCTATACTATAACCATGCCACCTCTCCTTTGGCAACCACTTTCCTCTACGATCACTACAACTCCAATTTAATCATAGGAAGCATGTGCTACACGGGACTTGGAGAGACCCGCCCTTCCCCCCCCCCCCCCGTTGGGTTAAGTCGAGACATCTATCCCTAGAATATTTACAGTTAGCTATACTATCACCATGTCATCTCTCCTTTGGCACCACTCTCCTGTGCGATCACCTTAAAACTCCAATTTAATCATAGGAATCAAGTGATACACTGGACTGGGAGAGACCCGCCCCCCCCCCCCCCATTTCCTCTCCCTCCCCCCATTTCCTCTCCCTATCCTTTCTCTACCCCCCGGTCCCCTCTTTTACTCGGCTGCCAATGGCACTAGTTTAAAAAAAAATATACAGTATTCAGAATCGCCGCAAGCTTGCGCAGCAAAAAAAAACGCATACAGAAGCCGCGCCCGCATATGTAAACGGTGTTCAAATCACACATGTGAGGTATCGCCGCGATCGTCAGAGCGAGAGCAATAATTCTAGCACTAGACCTCCTCTGTAACTCAAACCTGGTAACCGTAAAAAAAAATTTAAAGCGTCGCCTAGGGAGATTTCTAGGTACCGTAGTTTGTCGCCATTCCACGAGTGCGTGCAATTATAAAGCATGACATGTTTGGTATCTATTTATTCGGCGTAACATCATCTTTCACATTAAACCAAAAAAAAAAAATTGGGCTAACTTCACCGTTTCGTTTTTTTTAAAAGTTTCATGAAAGTGTCCCTTTTCCCAAAAAGTTGCGTTTAAAACACCGCTGCACAATCGAGATTATATTCTCTACTAAAAAAAAAAAAAAAATTATTATATAATATATATATATATATATATATATATATATATATATATATATATATATATATATATATATATATATATATATATATATATATATATATATAGTGTGTGGGGGCTCCAAGTAATTTTCTAGCAAAAAATACGGATTTTAACTTGTAAACCCAAATGTCAAAAATAGGCTTAGTCATGAAAGGGTAAAAAATAATACTGGATATAAGTTAAAGAAAACCTGCCGTTTGAACTACCCTTTTACCCCAGGGAAGGTGATGCTCATTGGAGCTAACCCCCACAATTTGTTTTAGATATAGAATTTTTTTTTTTAATTAAAGCACAGGCATGGACTATCTACAAGGATTCTGTCTGCCAAAGTGTGCCCCATCCCAAACAATGTAAAATGTGAAACAAGGAGGCATTGTGGACATTTCACATCATAAGAGCCTGCACAGAGCTGTTTTCAATCAGACAGCCCCTGCCTGGTAGGCCTGTAATGAGTTATAAGAATCACCAACAGGCAATCTCTATAAAAACAATAATGATAAAAAAAATAAATAAAAGGACTGCAAGCCTTACAGGTATATATGGCTGCCCTCCTTGAACACTGGGGGAAGATTTACTAAATGCAAACGGTTCAAATTTGTAAGGGAAATTTCCCCAGAGCTTAGTGAATGAGGTGAAGCTTAGATCATCCAACCAAGTGCAGTGCATGTTAGCTCAGCTTGCATTCATTGAATGAGTTTACCAAAAATGTAAATATTGCAGAATATACGGCCTCATGCTACATAACTAATCTCCATTTCATGTATTAATGCATTTTAAAAAGAAAATTTTTCATTGGAAGAACATTTGTTCATTTTTCTAATCATAAGTCGGTTCAAATCGACGTTTGCTTTGGATGGCGGCGATGAGAAAATTGGAAGGAGTAGGACGGAAAGTTTTTTTTTTTTAATGTATACATTTTTATCGGTGTATGGTGTTATTGTTTGGTAGTCCATTCATTCCAAAATTGAATGTTGGGGCTCATTCACACTGCAGCTCAAAAGGAGCAACTCCTATTGGCTTGAGCAGGGGCGGCCTGTCCATGAAGGGTGCACGGGTGCCGCCTCCCCTTTCCGTCCCCACCCCCCTATTCATGCATCCGGCCCCTTTCAGGATGCCGGGGCACATAAATTACAGTGGCGGGGTTTTTTTTTTTTTTTTTTTTTTTAAGCACCTGATTAGAGTCAGAGGCTCTAATAGGCTTTAAAATAGGGTGGGCTTTGGACGCAGAGCATTGCGCTCGGAGCCCACCCAGGTGTGTTAGAATGGTCTAGTACGGAAAAAGGAGCGCCCCCCACCATAGCACTATGTGCTTTCCTTGCCCTGCTCCTGCATGAGGCATGCTCTCAGTGACAAGAAGTGAGCACAGACACGACATCTATAATAGAGTCCCGTCAGTCATATTCCTGCTCTGCAGCTGCACAGAGAGGAGCTAAGAAAAGAATAATTTCGGTTAGATTTTGTGTTATCAGCACTTCCTCATTATAGTTCCTTATCCGAGTTCATTCCGGAATCTGTGTCAGTGGGGGGAAAAAAAAAAAAAAAAAAAGCGCTGATTCCGCAGAATGTGAATACGGCAAAACACAGAGCGAGAGCTTTAAATCCCATTTATTGCCGTAGAATACTTGTTCAGTGCTGGACCAGTCCAGACAATTTCTATTTTATATACATTAGTGAAAGTGGCAAACGACACAGGTGCGCGGCCCCGGGCAGCGCCGGCAACATAGGTGCGCAGCGCCAGAAACACAGGTGCGCGGCCCCAGGCAGCGCCGGCAACATAGGTGCGCAGCGCCAGAAACACAGGTGCGCGGCCCCAGGCAGCGCCAGAAACACAGGTGCGCGGCCCCAGGCAGCGCCAGAAACACAGGTGCGCGGCCCCAGGCAGCGCCAGAAACACAGGTGCGCGGCCCCAGGCAGCGCCAGAAACACAGGTGCGCGGCCCCAGGCAGCACCAGAAACAGGAGATACGGGACCCCAAAGTTAGGTCGCAAAATGTCATTCTCTGATTTTCGGGCCCCGTATCTCAGGGTCACTTGGTGCTAGGAACTCCAGCTTTGGATATGTTGTAGTGTTAGTTCCACTGTGTTAGCACACCAAATTTGGGATTCCTAGCACCAAGTGGCCCTGAGATACAGGGCCCCAAATTTGGGTCTTAAAATGTAATTCTCTGATTTTGAGGCCCCGTATCTCGGGGTCACTTGGTGCTAGGAACCCCAAATTTGGTGTGCAAACACAGTGGAACTAGCCCTACAACACATCTACATTTGGGGTTCCTAGCACCAAGTGGACCCGAGATACGGGGCCCCAAATTCGGGTCGCAAAATGTCAAGCACTTTTCTGCAGCGTAACGAATGCCGTATCTAAAACTAATGGAACGTAACAAATTAACAAACAACAATAAAAACTTTTTATTAATAATTCGTTATGTTCCATTTGTTTAGACGCAGCATTCGTTATTTCAGATAATTCGTAACTTCAGATAAATTCGTATTCGTTACGTTCGCTAACAGCCAAATTTGAAAGGAATTTCCAATACCTATAATTTAATATTTTTTAGTTAGTTATTCTTTTGAATTTTCTGTCTTAATTTCGAATTTATGAATTGCAATCATAACGAAAAACCTGAAAAACAAAAACAAAAAACGAATAAAATGAAAACAAACGAATTTTTTGGCAGTGCACATGTCTAGAGCCTAATAAGGAATCTATGTACGGATTGCCGCATTCTTATACAGCATTTCCGTTTCTAAAGCCCTGATAAAGGGAGAGGGGTTACAGCACCTGAAACATGTTGGCTCTATAAACAGTTCGTCATTAGAATTAACTTGGATTTCAGATCTCGGTTTACTCATCCCTACCGCATCCCAAGGTGATGGTGGAAAGTCTTTTATGTGTAGAAGCTGCCGGACTCATATTTACATTCGCCTCCTTTACCCCGCGCCATAAATATAAAAACGCAGCACTCCAGATCCGTTCATCCACCTTCCCATGAGATGCAGTCTATCCATGTATGAAAGCTGTGGTGGCAGTAAAAAGGCAATGCATTGTAAAGCGCACGTGAAAACCCACGCACGTACGTGCACACAAGCGTCACTGCGGCCTCACTAAAGCAGGAAGAGGAGCGGAGGGATGCGGTGCTAAAAATTTTGACGACAGAAGACGTCACCAGTTCATAAACGTTCAACCGATGAATGTTCATTGGCTGCAGGAAAATATCGATTTCGTCAATCCACAGTTCATATTTATATATCTCTGAGCAGAACACGATTGGAAATAAAATACCGATAACGCGTTCAATGCGCCGTCTGATCAGAGAACAGGAAATGGAGCATCAGATCTTTCATGGAGTGAGCCTCAGGAATAGGGGAGTGGGAATGTAGAGGGGCTCCAGGGGGCGACAGGACGCCCACAGTCCAAAATTACAGAAAGCGTATATTGTTTGGTTTGCGCAAAATTTATAGCGTCTCCAAAATAGGGGATAGATTTATGGCATTTTTATTATTAATTTCTTATTAGTAATGGCAGCGATCTGCGATTTTTATCGTGACTGTGACATTATGGCGGACACTTTTGACACTATTTTGGGACCATTGTCATTCATACAGCGATCAGTGCTATAAAAACGCACTGATTACTGTGTAAATGACACTGGCAGTGAAGGGGTTAACCACTAGGGGGCGATCAAGGGGTTAAGTTTGTCCTAGGGAGTGATTCTAACTGTGGGGGGGGAATGGGCTTCAATTTGCATGACAGCAATCACTGCTCTCGATGACAGGGAGCGGTGAACGGGGAAATGCCCTGTTCTGTGGCTCTGTTACACGATCGCAGGTCCCGCAGTCACGTTGTACACAGCGGGCACACGCTCGCCTGCTAGCCCCGCCAATTAAAGGGGACGTACAGGTACGCTCATTTGCATCGGTGTGCAGCGGTCGGCAAGTGGTTAAGATAGCGCAGCATGCATCCTCTTTGGAGTGTGGAAAGGGGGGGGGGGGCAGCAGGGTCAGTCGCCCCATGTTTGGGTGGGGCGCAAGGTAGTACAGCTAACTACATCATGCGTCAGAGCACGCGGGTGGGGGGAATACAACCTTGCCCTGAGCATTGGCTGAACCTGTCCCAGCACTGGACGCAGCCCGTTCCCATTCAAAATGAATGGACTTCTTAATGCAATGTACACAGGATAACGCGTGTTCAATGCGCATGTAACATTATTGCTGTCTGTGTCCATATTAAGGAGATTCACCTCTTTATGTGCCCTCTTCTCACTGAGAGTGAAAGCAGATCCCAATTAACAGATTGTTGCCAGAAATAGGGGAGAATTGGGGGGGGGGGCACTAATTATGGGAACAACCTGGGATTTCCTCTCACTTGCTGTTGTGGCTGTGGGACAGGAAGTGAAGGGGAATCTCCCCAATGGGACACTGCCAGGGGTTCTAACCCTCCCGTACTGTTGAAAAAGGAAAGAAAGTTTGCCTTTAGTTGTACAGTGCATCCAGAAAGTATTTACAGCGCTTCACTTTTTCCACATTTTGTTACGTTACAGTCTATTCCCAAAATGGAATAAAATTATTTTCCTCAAAATTCTACAAACATTACCCTATAAGGACAACGTGAAAGAAGTTTGTATGAAATCTTTGCAAATTTATTAAAAAAAAAAAAAAAAAAAAAATTAAAAAAAAAAGACAAAAATCCCATGTACATAAGTATTCTCGGCCTTTGCTCAATACTTTGTTGAAGCACCTTTGGCACCAATTACAGCCTCAAGTCTTTTTGGAGTATGATGCTACAAGCTTGGCACACCTAATTCTGGGCAGTTTCTCTCATTCTTCTTTGAAGGACCTCTCAAGCTCCATCAGGTTGGATGGGGTGCGTCAGTGCACAGCCATTTTCAGATCTCTCCAGAGATGTTCAATTGGGTTCAAGTCTGGGCCACTCAAGGACATTTGCAGAGTTGTCCCGTAGCCACTCCTTTGTTACTTTAGCTGTGTGCTTGGAGTCGTTTGTCCTGTTGGAAGATAAATCTTTAACCCAGTGTGAGGTCCAGAGCTCTCTGCAGCAGGTTTTCATCAAGGATGTCTCTGTACATTGCTGCATTCATCTTTCCCTCAATCCTGACTAGTCTTCCAGTTTCTGCTGCTGAAAAACATCCCTGCAGCATGATGCTGCCACGACCATGCTTCACTGTAGGGATGATATTGGCCAGGTGATGAGCGGTGCCTGGTTTCCTCCAGACATGATGCTTGCCATTCAGGCAAAAGAGTTCATTGAGAGATGTGGCCTGTTCTCTGGGTTCTCCATCAACTGGGGGAAATCTGCTCTTCTCCCGGTTGATGGAGTAACGCAGGGAATACCAGAGAACGTTAGATGCCTACAGGTGGTGGAGAGTTTTAGATACTTGGGTGTAAAAGGGAACAGTAAATCCCAGGCGGTAGATAGAGAAGTTGGAGCCTCTGTTAAATGTATTCAGTGTAAAATGTGGTACATGGAGAGGTCTCCCTTTGTTAGTAGTAGGACGATGTAGCCTCATAAAAATGATATGGTTGCCTCAACTCCTGTACATCCTTCAGAACTCCCCAATATGGATCCCTGGAGTAGTTGGAGGGTCTCTTCAGGGACTTATACTGAAGGAAGGGGAAACATGGAATCGTTTGAGGGTGTTGCAGCTTCCGAGCGAAAAAAGAGGGCTGTACCACATCCCTGGAGCTACTTCTTGGATGCTCCGCTACAGCAAATGGGGGTATGGAACACAATAAAATCAATTTTCAAGTACTCGGAGTATAGCGAGTTTACACCAATTTGGGATAATGCGAAGCTGTCATGGCTTGCGGGTCTGGATAACTTCTCAAACTGGAAACAGAAGGGAGTGGTCAGACTGGCACAGTTATACACAACGGGGGTATTGAAGACCTTCCAAGAACTAGAAGGAGAAATTTGGTTTCCTAAATAGTATTTTCTACCAATACCTGCAGCTGAGACAAGTGTTGATGACACATTTCAGGGAAGAGAGAATGGAATGGAGGAACATGCCCTTATTAGTAACCTTAGTGAACGCTACCTCCCTTAAAGGGTGGATCTCAAATCTACATTCAAATATACACTCCAAGGTCCTAGAAGAGGACTCCCACCTGGCAAGTAGAGTAACATGGGAGGAGGACGTGGGAAAACTCACAGACAAGCAATGGAGTGGCATTGTGTCCTCAGTAGACCAGTTGTCCCTCTCCGCAGCCCAGAAGCTTACCCAGTTATATATTATACATAGAGCTTATACCCCGAAAAGATTATTCCGGTTGGGAGGACTGCCAGATGCACTTTGCCCCAAGATGTAGAAGGGCAACGGGAGACCTGATTTAGATGCTCTGGAGGCGCCCCAAACTATATAGATATTGGAAGGAGGTGGTGGATAAAATTAATTCAATCTTTAGTATAAATGTAGGGCTGGAGCCAATAACATGAATATTGGGATATTTGGGACAAGGTGTGGAATCTGGACTCACGAAAATAGCAGTCTTAAGATGTCGGTATCAAGCTAGAAAAGCGATCACCTGGAAAAGGCTGGACCCTAAACCCCCATCAATAATGGACTGGCAGAGGCTGGTTAATAACGAGAGAGAGATTGGCTTACACAAGAAAGGGCAATAGAGGTAGACTTGAAAAAATATGGAGCAAATGGTTAGAAATTTCAGGTCTGATACCAGAGAGAATATATCTTCAGTACGGATTTTTCTTTTTTCTGAAATATTTTATTCCTAATTGTGATGGGAAATATGGGGGGGGGGGATGGGTAATTAAGGGGATGAATGTCAATTTGTGGAATGTATTTTTCCGGGGTTTTTTTTGCAAAAAAAAAAATAAAAAAATAAAAAAATAATGTTTGTTTATTGGAAAAAAATCTAAAATAAAGTGGAATTATAAAAAAAAATTAAAAAAAAATGGATGTCTCTGTACATTGCTGCATTCATCTTTTCCTGGATCCTGACTAGTCTCCCAGTTCCTGCTGCTGAAAAACATCCCCACAGCATGATGCTGCCACCACCATGCTTCACTGTAGGGATGGTATTGGCCAGGTGATGAGCGGTGCCCGGTTTCCTCCAGACATGAGGTTTGCCGTTCAGGCCAAAGAGTTCATCCTTTTTTTTTTAGACCAGAGAATTTTGTTTCTCATGTTAAGAGTTCTTCAATTGCCTTTTGGCAAACTCTAGGTGGGCTGTCATGTGCCTTTTACTGAGGAGTGGCTTCTGTCTGGCCACTCTACCATACAGCCCTGATTGGTGGAGTGCTGCAGAGATGGTTGTTCTTCTGGAATGTTCTCCACAGAGAAACACTGGAGCTCTGCCAGAGCGACCATCGGGGTTCTAGGTCACCTCCCTGACTAAGGCCCTTCTCCCCCGATCGTTCAGTTTGGCAGGGTGGGCCGCTCTAGGAAGAGTCCTGGTGGTTCCAAACTTCTTTTATTTACGGATGATGGAAGCCACTGTGCTCATTGGGACCTTCAATGCCGCAAACATTTTTCTGTACCCTTCCCCAGATCTGTGCCTCCATACAATCCTGTCTTGGAGGTCTACAGACAATTCCTTGGACTTCATGGTTTGGTTTGTGCTCTGACATGCACTGTTAACTGTGGGACATTATAAAGACAGGTGTGTGCCTTTCCAAATCATGTCCAATCAACTGAATTTACCACAGGTGGACTCCAATCAAGTTGTAGAAACATCTCGAGGATGATCAGTGGAAACAGGATGTACCTGAGCTCAATTTTGAGTGTTGTGGCAAAGGCTGTGAATACTTATGTACATTTTTTTTTTTTTTTTTTTGATAAATAACCGTGAGAGTGAACCTCAGGAGACCCTCCCAAATGTCCACAATGCAGGAAAAACATGTAAATTATTAATATGTAACATTAGCCAGCCTCTGACCCCAGATTTCTTATAATATGTAACATTAGCCAGCCTCTGACCCCAGATTTCTTATAATATGTAACATTAGCCAGCCTCTGACCCCAGATTTCTTATAATATGTAACATTAGCCAGCCTCTGACCCCAGATTTCTTATAATATGTAACATTAGCCAGCCTCTGACCCCAGATTTATTATAGCATATAATGTTTGCTGACCCCGACCCAGATTAGAATATGTAACATTAGCTGGCCTCTGATGTGCTCAGTAAAACATTGTGTTACTATATACAGTATAATTAGCGCAGTGCTGGAGGTCTGGGAATGCTCCTCTTAGGGAGAATACACAGGAGAGGGCTAATGACGCCTCATAGATATCAGTGCATTATCGTCCGCACTTCCCACTCATCGCCCTGTGGTGTATCTGGTGTAACCGTCTAACCACAACACTCACCAAAATAAACCACTTCCTCCTCCGGGGTGACACAGAGCGGCTAATCACTGCACTCCCTGAGTAATACACTCTATATACACTGTGGGGCCCCGAGGAATACATAGGGCCTATTGACATAAGGGAACAGACAGAAAATCTCTGATCTGTGATGGGATTGGTTCAGAGATAAATAAAACTAAATGTTCTTCTATAAAGAGAAACAGTAAACTAAGACAACCAATTATAAGTGAAGGATCATCCAGCCATCATCTTATTGGATCACAGATGTTTAAAACACTTCTCCGAATAACAGATTTGGTGTCAGTGATGACTGGCGGTTTGGTGGCGGTGATGACGGTTTGGTGGCGGTGATGACGGTTTGGTGGCGGTGATGACGGTTTGGTGGCGGTGATGGCGGTTTGGTGGCGGTGATGGCGGTTTGGTGACGGTGATGGCGGTTTGGTGGCGGTGATGACGGTTTGGTGGCGGTGATGACGGTTTGGTGGCGGTTTGGTGGCAGTGATGACGGTTTGGTGGCGGTGATGACGGTTTGGTGGCAGTGATGACGGTTTGGTGGCGGTGATGATTGGCGGTTTGGTGGCGGTGATGATTGGCGGTGGTGATGATTGGCGGTTTGGTGGCGGTGATTGTATAGAACATCTGACCGGATTCTCTTGCAAATCAAACATGACCTATTGTGTCCAGAGTGAGCGGGGGAGACGCGGCTCACAACTGTCACCTCATCAAATGGGAATCTGCTGAACTACATCACATCAATGATGTCTGACATCACAGCCCAGCCTCCCGATGACATCAACCAATCACACACCGATCTCCTACCAACATCCCACACTGTTCTGAAAGTTATGTCACATAGAGCAATATCAGTGTATGGGGGTATGAGGAGGAGGGTGTAGGGATATATCAGTGAATGGGGGGGTATAGGGTTATATCAGTGTATGACGGAGAAAGGGGTGATAGATAAGGTTATATCAGTGCAGTGTTTCTCAACTCCAGTCCTCAAGGCGCCCCAACAGGGCATGTTTTCAGGATTTCCCTCAGATGAAACTGCTGTGGTAATTACTAAGGCAGTGAAATTGATCAAATCACCTGTGCAAAATAATGGAAATCCTGAAAACATGACCTGTTGGGGCGCCTTGAGGACTGGAGTTGAGAAACACTGTATCAGTGTATGGGGGGGATGGGGGGTAGGTTTATATTAGTGCATGGGGAGAAGGATGGGGGGGATATGGATGTATCAGTGCATGTGGAGAAGGGGGGGGGATATACTATATCAGTTTATGGGGAGAAGTGGGGGATAGATAGGGGTACATCAATGTATAGGGGAGACAGGTATATATCAGTGTATGTAGGGGGGGGGGTGTTGTATGGGGTTATATCAGTGTATGAGTGGGGGTTATAGGGGGTATAGTAATGTGTGGGGGGATAGGGATATATCAGTGTATAGGGAGAGGAGGGATAGGGATATATCAATGTATGGGGGGAGGGGGGAATAGGGATATATCAGTGTATGGGGGGAGGGGGGAATAGGGATATATCAGTGTATGGGGGGAGGGGGGAATAGGGATATATCAGTGTATGGGGGGAGGGGGGAATAGGGATATATCAGTGTATGGGGGGGAGGGGGGATTAGGGATATATCAGTGTATGGGGGGGAGGGGGGATAGGGATATATCAGTGTATGGGGGGGAGGGGGGATAGGGATATATCAGTGTATGGGGGGGAGGGGGGATAGGGATATATCAGTGTATGGGGGGAGGGGGGGATAGGGATATATCAGTGTATGGGGGGAGGGGGGGATAGGGATATATCAGTGTATGGGGGGGATAGGGATATATCAGTGTATGGGGGGGGAAGGGGGGGATAGGGATATATCAGTGTATGGGGGGGAGAGGAGGGATAGGGATATATCAGTGTATGGGGGGATAGGGATATATCAGTGTATGGGGGGGATAGGGATATATCAGTGTATGGGGGGGGAAGGGGGGGATAGGGATATATCAGTGTATGGGGGGGAGAGGAGGGATAGGGATATATCAGTGTATGGGGGGATAGGGATATATCAGTGTATGGGGGGGAGAGGAGGGATAGGGATATATCAGTGTATGGGGGGATAGGGATATTTCAGTGTATGGGGGGGGGGGGAATAGGGATATATCAGTGTATGGGGGGGAGAGGAGGGATAGGGATATATCAGTGTATGGAGGGATAGGGATATATCAGTGTATGGGGGGGATAGGGATATATCAGTGTATGGGGGGGATAGGGATAGGGATATATCAGTGTATGGGGGGGATAGGGATATATCAGTGTATGGGGGGAGGAGGGATAGGGATATATCAGTGTATGGGGGGGAGAGGAGGGATAGGGATATATCAGTGTATGGGGGGGGGGGGGATAGGGATATATCAGTGTATGGGGGGAGAGGAGGGATAGGGATATATCAGTGTATGGAGGGATAGGGATATATCAGTGTATGGGGGGGAGGGGGGATAGGGATATATCAGTGTATGGGGGGGGGGGGGGATATATCAGTGTATGGGGGGGGATAGGGATATATCAGTGTATGGGGGGGGGGGGGATAGGGATAGATCAGTGTATGGGGGGAGGGGGAAATAGGGATATATCAGTGTATGGGGGGGGGGAGGGAATAGGGATATATCAGTGTATGGGGGGAGGAGGGATAGGGATATATCAGTGTATGGGGGGGAGAGGAGGGATAGGGATATATCAGTGTATGGGGGGGGGATAGGGATATATCAGTGTATTGGGGGATAGGGATATATCAGTGTATGGGGGGAGAGGAGGGATAGGGATATATCAGTGTATGGGGGGGATAGGGATATATTAGTGTATGGGGGGGGGATAGGGATATATCAGTGTATGGGGGGGAGAGGAGGGATAGGGATATATCAGTGTATGGAGGGATAGGGATATATCAGTGTATGGGGGGGATAGGGATATATCAGTGTATGGGGGGGATAGGGATATATCAGTGTATGGGGGGAGGAGGGATAGGGATATATCAGTGTATGGGGGGAGGAGGGATAGGGATATATCAGTGTATGGGGGGAGGAGGGATAGGGATATATCAGTGTATGGGGGGGGGATAGGGATATATCAGTGTATGGGGGGAGGGGGGGATAGGGATATATCAGTGTATGGGGGGAGGAGGGATAGGGATATATCAGTGTATGGGGGGAGGAGGGATAGGGATATATCAGTGTATGGGGGGAGGAGGGATAGGGATATATCAGTGTATGGGGGGGGGGGATAGGGATATATCAGTGTATGGGGGGAGGGGGGGATAGGGATATATCAGTGTATGGGGGGATAGGGATATATCAGTGTATGGGGGGAGAGGAGGGATAGGGATATATCAGTGTATGGGGGGATAGGGATATATCGGTGTATGGGGGGAGGGGGAAATAGGGATAGATCAGTGTATAGGGGGAGGGGGGAATAGGGATATATCAGTGTATGGGGGGAGGGGGGTATAGGGGTCTGCTGGGGGTATTATAGGTGGAGTAGGGAGTACATGGAGGGTGTTGAAGTAGAAGGCTCACTCAGACATTATGGGGGAGGGGATGTCTCAGTCAGTCGGTGCCCCCCGGTCTCCCCGGTACCTGTAGCCCTCCG
Source organism: Lithobates clamitans (assembly GCA_037952925.1). Taxonomy (NCBI): domain Eukaryota; kingdom Metazoa; phylum Chordata; class Amphibia; order Anura; family Ranidae; genus Lithobates; species Lithobates clamitans. The sequence goes on from JBBGZY010000890.1 coordinate 799,258, forward strand.
TCCTCCTCTGGCTCTCCAGACCTCTAACCGATCTCCCGCCCCGCTGCCTGCTGGGAAATGAAGTCCCTAAACTCCCCTCCCCCGCTCGCCTGCAGCGTCTGCCGCACCAGCACGAACAACAACTCCCATCACCCCCCGCGGTAGAGAGCGGAGAGCGTCAGCCGGTTGCATGCTGGGAGTTGTAGTCCTCCTGGAGATACTTTCTATTGTTGTAGAAGGAGAGAGAACTACAACTCCCATGATAACCCTCCCACACCCGGGATAACGGAATCCATTCATTCATCAACTGGGCTGGATCACCGTCATACCCATCCCTGATCTGTGGAAACATTGTTATCCTCTTCTATGAGATCCCTGTCATCCTCATCCCTGATCTTTGGGATTCCTGCCATCATCATCCCTAATTGTGAGATCCCTGTCATCCTCATCCCTAATCTGTGGGATCCCTGTCATCTTCATCTCTGATCTATAAGATCCCCAACATCCTCATCCCTGATATCCCTGTCATCTTCATCTTTTATCTGTGGGATCCCTTTCATCCCCATCCTGATCTGTGCAATCCCTGTCATCCCCATCCCTAATCTGTGAGATCCCTGTCATCCCCATCCCTGATTTGTGCAATCCCTGTCATCCCCATCCCTAATCTGTGGGATCCCGGTCATCTTCATCCCTGATCTATAAAATTCCTGACATCCCCATCCCTAATCTGTGAGATCCCTGTCATCCATGATCTGTGGGATCCCTGTCATCCCCATCCCTAATCTGTGGGATCCCGGTCATCCCCATCCCTAATCTGTGGGATCCCGGTCATCCCCATCCCTAATCTGTGGGATCCCGGTCATCCCCATCCCTAATCTGTGGGATCCCGGTCATCTTCATCCCTGATCTATAAAATCCCTGACATCCTCATGCCTGATCTGTAGGATCCCTGTCATCTTCCTCTCTTATTTGTGGGATTACCTGTCGTCCTCCATCTTAATCTCCAGTATCCCCATCATCCTCATCCCTGATCCATGAGATCCCCATCATCCTCATCCCTGATTGGTTATCCTCCTCTGCAGGACCCATTGTTTGGTGCTGGGTGGGGGTGGGTCTGGCGGCCCATTCATTACATGCAGTAGTACAGCTCACACCACAAAGGTGTAAAAGGGCCCCTAATCTCCAGGGTATCAGTTTGCTGAATAAGGATCATGTACTGTATGTGATTGGTTGTCTTTCTGACACCTCCCCCATAGATCTGGTATCCCTACAAGATGACAGGCCGATGGATGTGTAGCCAATCAATGAGGATCATCCCACTGACAATGGTACAATGTTCATCCTCCTCTGTATACAATGTATCTGATTGGTGGATCGCTCATCTCTCTGCCCGCTACAAAGTATTATAGGACCTCATCTGGAATGTGCCGTTCAGTTCTGATCTCCAGTCCCACCTAGAATAGTGTGGAACTGGTGAGAGCGCAGAGAGGGGGGCAACTAAATGACCCAAAAAAGAAGCAGCTGGACACATTTTGCACCAGAGGCCGGGGGCAAGTATTTTCCTGTATTTAGTAGACATGTGCACAGACAAAAAATTTGTTCATTTTCGTTTCATTAGTTTAATATTTTTTTCGTTTTTCGGGTCATTCGTTATGATCGCGATTCGTAAATGCGTTCATTCGTAAATTCGAACATTCGTTCATTTGTACATTCGTTCATTCGTACATTTTTACATTTGTACATTCGTAAATTCGTAAAATCGTACATTTGTAAATGAGAAAATTCGTAAATTTGTAAATTCAAAGTTTGAAAATCCAAAAACCCAAAAATTCAAAAATCTGAAATAGTAACTAACTATTAAGTTATAGGTATTGTAATTTCCTTTCAAATTTGACTGTCAGTGAACGTAACAAATACGAATTTATCCAAAAGGAATGCTGCATCTAAACAAATGGAACGGAACAAATTAATAATAAATAATAATAATAATAATAAAACGTTGTTATTATTATTATTGTTATTTATTATTATTAATTCATTACGTTCCATTCCATTTTTTCGGATCATTCATAACTTCGGATAAATTTGTATTTGTTACGTTCACTAACAGCCAAATTTGAAAGGAAATTACAATACCTATAATTTAAAAGTTACTAGTAATTACTAATAGTTAAGTTATTAATAGTTAACTATTATTTCAGATTTCCGAATTTTCGAATTTACAAATTTACAAATTCACTAATTTACTAATGTACGAATGTCCAATTTTATCGAATTTACGAATATTCGGGTAACATTCGTTAAACGGGTTTACGTTAATTCGGATATTCCCGAATTAACGAATTTGTTGAAATTCGTTAAAAAACTAATTCGGAACTAAACGAATTGCACATGCCTAGTATTTAGTATTGGCTGAACACCGCCTGTGGATGCAGGTGCACATTGTTATGTTGCTGATTAGCTGTGGCCAGTAACTCTACAGAAACGCAGTCCCTGGACACCTATTGTCTGCATACAGGATTGGTCAACATGTAGCCACTCGGATGCCCCTGGCTGCCCATGTGAATGAGACTGATAAGGCATAGTCAGGGGCGGACTGACAACTCATGGGGCCCCCGGGCAATAGGAGATCATGGGGCCCCCCCCCTGTGTCCCTGCCACACTACCCACATTACATACATTGGTCTCTACCCCCTTTAGCTGCAGAGGCAGCAGCTGAGGATGTACACATGCTGCAGCAGGAATTATACCCCCTGTTGCTGTTGGTGGGTGATCGTGACCCAATCAAGTGAATAGGGCCACTCTGCAAACACCCAGCAACCATGTGTAATGCACACAGTAGCAGCATGCTAGTGTGGGATCCAAGGACTTAAAGCAGGTTATGTGATGAGGCAATACAACACCTCCTTATAGCCTGCTTTAGCCACTTGGTCGCTGTACTGCATAAGGTTGCACAACCTTTGCAGAGCAAGCCCCATGCCAAGCGTGACAGGGTGTATAATTTCTGCTGAGGCTGAAACGTGTACACCCCTGGACCCCTAGGATGGAAGCAGAGAGGGATCCCTGGGATGGAAACAGAGAGGGGCAAAGGTTGCGGACATGATACAGGAGGCGGACAGAGGTTGCAGACATACTGCAGGTGGACAGAGGTTGCAGACATACTGCAGGAGGCGGACAGAGGTTGCAGACATACTGCAGGTGGACAGAGGTTGCAGACATACTGCAGGAGGCGGACAGAGGCTGCGGACATACTGCAGGTGGACAGAGGTTGCAGACATACTGCAGGTGGACAGAGGTTGCAGACATACTGCAGGTGGACAGAGGTTGCAGACATACTGCAGGTGGACAGAGGTTGCAGACATACTGCAGGTGGACAGAGGTTGCAGACATACTGCAGGTGGACAGAGGTTGCGGACATACTGCAGGAGGCGGACAGAGGCTGCGGACATACTGCAGGTGGACAGAGGTTGCGGACATACTGCAGGTGGACAGAGGTTGCAGACATACTGCAGGAGGTGGACAGAGGCTGCGGACATACTGCAGGTGGACAGAGGTTGCGGACATACTGCAGGAGGTGGACAGAGGCTGCGGACATACTGCAGGAGGTGGACAGAGGCTATGGACATACTGCAGGAGGTGGACGAGGCTATGGACATACTGTAGGAGGTGGACAGAGGTTGCGGACATACTGCAGGAGGTGGACAGAGGTTGTGGACATACTACAAGTGGACAGAGGCTGCGGACATACTGCAGGAGGTGGACAGAGGCTATGGACATACTGCAAGAGGTGGACAGAGGTTGCGGACATACTGCAGGAGGTGGACAGAGGCTATGGACATACTGCAGGAGGTGGACGAGGCTATGGACATACTGTAGGAGGTGGACAGAGGTTGCGGACATACTGCAGGAGGTGGACAGAGGTTGTGGACATACTGCAAGTGGACAGAGGCTGCGGACATACTGCAGGAGGTGGACAGAGGCTTCGGACATACTGCAGGAGGTGGACAGAGGCTGTGGACATACTGCAGGTGGACAGAGGCTGTGGACATACTGCAGGTGGACAGAGGTTGCAAACATACTGCAAGTGGACAGAGGTTGCAGACATACTGTAGGAGGTGGACGGAGGTTGCAGACATACTGCAGGAGGTGGACAGAGGTTGCGGACATACTGCAGGTGGACAGAGGCTGCGGACATACTGCAGGTGGACAGAGGTTGCAGACATACTGCAAGTGGACAGTGGTTGCAGACATACTGCAGGAGGTGGACAGAGGTTGCGGACATGATAGTGTCCTCCTCACCCCCTCACAGTAGCCTCCTTCTCTGTCCACCATCATATTACTTCTCCACATCATCAGTGCTGTGTCCTCCTCCTGTGCCACTTTCACCTCTCTACAGATCAGGGCAGCACTGTGCTGCCCTGACCTGTGGAGAGGTGAAATTGGCAAAGGAGGAGGACACAGCACTGATGATGTGGAGAAGTAATATGATGGTGGACAGTGGACAGAACACATCAGTCTCTGTCCCTCCCCTGCATGCCACAGCTTCACCCTCTACCGCCTCCGGGCTCCCAGCGATGTCCTCCGTTCTCACTCCCCACAGTTTTACTCTCCTCCTCCTCAGTCCTCACCCCTGCTCGGCTCCTCTGTCTGTACCTCTGCCATAGTGTCCCGAACATCTATTCGAAAATGGCGCCGGGAGGCGCCATTACGTTACTGCGCATGCCCAGCCCGGCCGAGCGCGGACGAGCTTTTATGAGCCTGGCGGCTTCGGAACGGCGCATGCGCCGTTCCATGGTCGGCTCGCGCCCATCTTTTTTATGGGCACCGATGCCCATAACGGAGTTTAACGGGCAGCCCCAAAAAGGGGTTAAATCTGGCAGTTGGCAACACTGTGGGGCCCCCTGCTGGACACCGGGCCCTATTCGGCGCCCAAGTGACCTAATGGTCAGTCCGCCCCTGGGCATAGTTATCCTTTACTAAAAAAAACTGCTGATGCAGGTAAAAACCTGCATAGATAAAAGCAAACTGTGCAGCTCTGACCAAAGATAATGCCTTCTTTAGAAGTGTAGGCTATTTACATACCTCCTGAGGCCTGGGTGAAAAACTCCTAGAGATGGCATCACCCTGTCTTGCCTTGTTGCTATAGGACAGAGGTCTCCAAACTTTCAAAACAAAGGGCCAGTTTACTGTTCTTCAGATTTTATAGGGCCTGGAGTGTGGCAAGTGGGGGTAAACAATGCCCCATCTTTAGTATTAGGAGGAGGAATAGTGCTGCATCATTGGTGTCAGCGGGAGAAATAGTACCCCATCATTAGTGTCAGTGGGAGGAATGGTGCCCCATCATTGGTATCAGTGGGAGGAATAGTGCCCCATCATTGGTATCTGTGGGAGGAATAGTGGCCCCATCATTGGTGACAGTGGGAGAAATGGTGCCCCATCATTGGTGACAGTGGGAGGAATGGTGCCCCATCATTGGTGTCAGTGGGAGGAATGGTGCCCCATCATTGGTGTCACTGGGAGGAATGGTGCCCCATCATTGGTGTCACTGGGAGAAATAGTGCCCCATCCAGGGCTGTCTTTAATTTGGGGCAAAAGGGGCAGCTGCCCTGGGCCTTGCCATTGTTGTGGGGCCCAAAGCAGCTGCCTCATACTTCCTAACTATCCAAATTGAAATTCCCTTGTCCCTTGAGGTTTCAGTCCCATGCTGTGTCCTGATATCGCAGTGTGAAGTGCTGTCACTAATGCTGCCCTATTGTTGTGTACAGGTGACTCACCTGCAGACCCTGTGTTTACATGTAAATATCAGCATTGATATGTAAATAGCGGTGGCATTCATATGTAAAGAGAGGCAGCATTTATATATATATAATGCCCCCCTGAGGTCATATCCACCATCACCTATACTAAATGCTGTCCACTGGGGAGGTAAAGGGGCATGCTTCAAAGTCCTGCCTACAACTGTGGTTATTAAGCATAACATCAGCCTGTTCTGCAAAGTTAAGCAAATTAGTGGGGGGGGGGGGGTATTGTGGGGTGTGCAGAGGCAGGCAGAGAAGGAATTACAGTTTGAGGTGCACAGATGAGCAAGGAGGGGATGTATGGAGGTAAGGAAGGTGGGTGCAAAGATGAGCAGAGGAGGCAGGTAGAGTTAAAGGGGTGGAGGATTGGAGTGGAGAAGATGGGGGAGGTTTGGGGTGCAGAGATTAGAAGGGTTTTAGGATGGAAAGGTGTACTGACAGGGTGGATAAAGATGTAGGTCATGTGTAGGGCAGCCCATTCATTTCAATGGGATTATCTAAGTGCTAGAAATGCTGAAGAAAGTTCCAAACCCTTTTTCAAGATCACACGGTGCCAAGGCACATGTCAGCAGATGTGTGAGGGTGTCAGTAACAATTAATGGCACTGCTGTGTATCTGCTAAAGGGCAGCACCTTTCTGTGGTGTCAGGAAAGCGATTTTGCATGCTTTCCCAACACACGCAAATGTGAACGCAGACTAAATGTCTCAGTTACATTGGTGGTCAGTGTAAATCTTCTCATTACATTGGGGCTTGGTGTAGTATCCTTTCATATCACACTAGTGGCCAGTGTAAATGTCCCCCTTACATTAGTGGTTACTGTGAATGCTTCTATTACATTAGTGGTCAGTGTATATCCCCTATTACATTAGTGGTCAGTGTATATCCCCTATTACATTAGTGGTCAGTGTATATCCCCTATTACATTAGTGGTCAGTGTATATCCCCTATTACATTAGTGGTCAGTGTATATCCCCTATTACATTAGTGGTCAGTGTATATCCCCTATTACATTAGTGGTCAGTGTATATCCCCTATTACATAAGTGGTCAGTGTATATCCCCTATTACATAAGTGGTCAGTGTATATCCCCTATTACATTAGTGGTCAGTGTATATCCCCTATTACATGGGTGGCTAGTGTTGAAACTCCTCTTTATATTGGTAGTCGTTAAAAAAAATCAGCATTGCCATTGATCACACCCTCCCCTCCCCCCAGCACTGCCACTAATCCCAGAAGTCCTAGCATCCCTAGGAGTTTTCTGTCTATTAATGGGTCCCCTCATCTCCCCAGTCCATGGTGTGCAGGCAGTGAGGAGATGATGTGCTGTAACCTCTAGCAACCAATCAGTAAGCAGTAATGATGTACAGTAATCTCTAGCAATCAACAAGCAGAAATCATGTGCTGTAACCTCTTGCAACTAATCAGTGAGCCGTAATGTGTGCTGTAACCTCTAGCAACCAGTCAGTGAGCCGTAATGATACACTGTAACATCTGGCAATGAATTGCAATCGCTGCCTGATCTGATTCAGTAAACGGATTTTGAGTCTAGTTGCTATTTATTGTATGTCTCAGAGCAGATGGAGAGCAAAACTGCATGGGGGGCAAGAACATTTTTGCCCAGGGTCCAATCAAAATTAAAGAGGGCCCTGGCCCCATTATTGGTGTCAGTTGGAGGAATAGTGCCCCATTATTGGTATCAGTGGGAGTGATGGTGCCCCATCTTTAGTGTTAGTGGGAGGAATAGTGCCCCATTCTTGGTGTCAGTGGGAAGAATAGTGCCCCATCCTTGGTGTCAGTGGCAGGAATATTGCACCATCATTGGTTAATGGAGTTACACTATGGACATTTTTTCTTTGCCCTTATGTCTGCGATTTGGGTTGTGGTACCCTCCCATACATGCCCGTGGCTAGGTTGCTAGAGGGATGCCCTATTGCTGCTTGGATACCTGGATTCAAGGTCCTATATGTGCCTGGTTTGCCTTCCATCTGCCACGCTACATAGAGGGATGCTTCAATACCTACTGTCTATGCGGTCTCTGGTTTATTTACGAGCCTGTTGAGCTTGCTATCTGTTAAGTGTGCATTTTAGGTGGTGGAGGATCACTGCGAGGGGTGTTTTCCATTTTCTACCTTTCCACACTGATCCCTATGAAAGCTATCAGGGGACTCTTCCCATTTCCCTAGAAGATTTTCTGTTTTTCTGGTCTATGGACTTTGCTACATAATAAGAATTTATTATCACTAATTTTTGGTTTTGGCACTATTGATTTGTATGCACCTGATATCAATCAGATATTATTTGGAATTTTTGTGTCATGCTTTCTGTTTATAATCTCATGTATATATTCATATTCATATTTGGTGTTTCTCCACATCCTTTTTATTTGCATTGACTTATTTTTATGCATACATCATATAGGGTATAGAGCAGTTTTTTATTTGTTTTCTCTATATTGTTGTGCATATTGCACATTTGAACTGCAGCTTTTCTAGGGGTTTTTTTTGTAAGCGCAGTGTTTTCTGTTTTTATTACCCCATCATTGGTGTCAGTGGGAGGAATAGTGCCCCATCATTGGTATCAGTGGGAGGAATAGTGCCCCATCATTGATGTCAGTGGGAGAAATGGTGCCCTATCATTGGTGTCAGTGGGAGGAATGGTGCCCCATCATTGTTGTCAGTGGGAGGAATGGTGCCCCATCATTGGTGTCAGTGGAAGAAATAGTGCCCCATCACTGGTGTCAGTGGGAGGAATAGTGCCCCATCATTGGTGTCAGTGGGAGGAATAGTGCCCCATCATTCAATGAATGAATGATTTGTATAGCACTGCAAATGCAAACTGAATCGCCTCAAGGCGCTAGATCCGTCCTATGTTGTCCAGCTTCTTAAAAGAGGTAGGTCTTGAGTTTCTTTCTGAAGGCCTGATGGTTTTCTTTCATGCAAATGTGTCATTGGTGTCAGTGGGAGGAATAGTGCCCCATCATTGGTGTCAGTGGGAGGAATGGTGCCCCATCATTGTCAGTGGGAGGAATGGTGCCCCATTATTGGTGTCAGTGGAAGGAATAGTGCCCCATCATTGGTGTCATAGGAAGGAATAGTGCCCCATCACTGGTGTCAGTGGGAGGAATAGTGCCCCATCATTGGTGTCAGTGGGAGGAATAGTGCCCCATCATTGGTGTCAGTGGGAGGAATAGTGCCCCATCATTCAATGAATGAATGATTTGTATAGCGCTGCAAATGCGAACTGAATCGCCTCAAGGCGCTAGATCCGTCCTGTGTTGTCAAGCTTCTTAGAAGAGGTAGGTCTTGAGTTTCTTTCTGAAGGCCTGATGGTTTTCTTCCATGCGGATGTAAGTTGGTAGAGCATTCCATAGCCGTGGTCCTTGGACTGCAAATCTTCGTTCTCCCTTTGTTTTGTAGCGCTTTTTTGGAATAAGCAGGAGGTTATGGTTAGAAGATCGAAGACTGCGATTGGGTGTGTAGCGTTTTATTTTCTCGCATAGGTATTGAGGCGCGTTTCCATGTAGGCATTTGTGGGTGAGGCAGAGGGTCTTAAAAGTGATACGATTCTTTACGGTTAGCTAATGTAGGCTCCTCAGGGAAGGGGAGATGGATTCCCAGGGTTTTTTTCCTGTTAACAGTCTTGCCGCCGTGTTTTGGATGAGTTGTAAGCGCGCAAGCTGATATTGGGGTAGTCCTATGTAGAGGGAGTTTGCGTAGTCGAGTCTGGAATTGATGACTGTTCCAACTACTGCTGCTTTGTCCTCTTCTGGGACGAAGGGGATGAGTCTACGTAGCAGGCGGAGGAAATGGTGAGATCCGCTGACTACTGATCCTATTTGTGCATCCATTGACATTTCTGAGTCAAAATGACTCCGAGACTCTTGGCTTTGGTGCTTGGAGAGATGGTCTGTCCAAAGATGGTGGGAGGTGTCCATGGGGTCTTAGTTTTGGAATTTTGGTTTCCGTGTAGGAGAAGAAGCTCTGTTTTTGATCCATTGAGTTTGAGAGAGCTAGTAGTCATCCAGTCGTCTATCACAGTGAGGCATTTTTCTAGTCGCTGATGATGGTCTTTTTCTCCGGTGATGCGAAGGTAGAGTTGGGTATCATCAGCGTATGAGTGGAAGCAGAGGTCCCATTTTCTGATGATTTTGAGGAGTGGGCGGATGTAGATGTTGAAGAGCACTGGTGACAAGGGTGAACCTTGAGGGACTCCACAAGAGATTGCGAGGGTTTCAGAGGTGAATGCCCCTAGTTTCACTGTCCGAGAGCGATTCCCTAAGAAGGATGCGAACCATTGTAGATCTGAATCTGTGACTCCTGCAGGGGCGGACTGACCATTGAGCGATTAGGGCACTGCCCGAGGGCCCTGGGCCACTAGGGGGCCCCATCAGGGTTGCCAGTCTCAGTAAAACCAGGGACAGTATGTATAAATTTGTGTTTTTTTTTACATCTGTCTGTGTATACTGTGTGTACATGTATGTGTATACTGTGTGATTGTATACTGTGTGTGTGTATACTGTGTGGCCCCATAATCTCCTATTGCCGGGGGCATCAGTCCGCCCCTGGACTCCTGCTACTTCTGTGAGGCGGATGAGTAGACTATTGTGGACCACTGTATCGAACGCTGCACTGAGGTCCAACAGTACCAGGAGACATGATTCTCCATCATCAGCTGCTTCGAGGGCGTCGTCCCATATTTTGAGGAGTGCCGTTTCTGTGCCATGGCCTGGGCGGAAGCCTGATTGCAGAGGGTCCAGGAGTTTGTGTAGCTGTTGATTGGTGTCAGTGGGAGGAATAGTGCCCCATCACTGGTGTCAGTGGGAGGAAAAGTGCCCCCTAAAATACGCCCAGCTCTTTCAGTTCAGCTCCACTATCCTAGGTGTGAGCTCTCAAATATTGAACTCAGAGCTACCACGTCAGGGGAGGACACGTGAGGGGGTTTGAATCAGAGAAAGAGTTTGCTTCTGTTCTGTGGTGGTGGAGGTGAACAGTAAATGCCAGGAGTCTCTTCAAGGCTGGACAGGATGATGCCAACTCTGGGAGTTTTTCAGTCAGGCTTCAAGAGGTACTTGCGTTATGTCCTTAGGCTTGAAAAAGGGGCAGTTAGCCCCAAAACATGTAGCCATGCTCTCCATGTTGGGGCCTTCCCAATGACATTACTTCCAGTCTTGTGCAGTCCATGCGCTCCAGGGAGGCTTCAAGATTTCCGCTTTGAGTATCTTGTAAGTTACCACTTGTGATTTTTAATAAAGTCTCTTTCCATATACTGCACTTAGTTGGCGCCCTCTGCCATTTCCTTTATTCAACTTTGGTTAAAGCTATACAGCTTCTTTCTATCTACAAGCAGCCTCTACCTGCACAGGCAGTTTTTTTTTGGTTACGGTCAACCATGTCTTTAACAATTTGCCCTCCAGAAGATTTCCCCCCCCCTCCTGACCAGGCCATTGTTTGCGATACGGCACTGTGTTACTTTTGAGCGGTTGTGCGACACTCTACCTAAAATGAAATTTTATGGCCTTTTTTTATTTGATCACATGTGCGTTTGTTTGTTTTTTTGCGCTATAAACAAAAAAAGATGGAAAATTTTGAAAACAAAAACAAAAAAAACGTTCTGCTATAAAACATCCAAAAAAAAAATCAACTTTCTTCATCGATTAAGCCCCATTTACACCTCAGCGTTTTGCAGCTTGAAACTTGAAGCTCCAAATCGCTGAAGGAGAAAAAAATCAATGATTTTCCAAGTCACCTGAAGCCAAACGTCTGAAGATCAAAAAAGTTCTGGAGCTTTTTTTGTAGCTGAAATTGGGCAGGAATTCCTTCCTGTGGCAGAGGAATTCCGCAAATACCTCCGGTTTGGAGTCGAGCAAGAACATCTGCAGTTTACCTGCCTGCCTTTTGGGCTGACAACCTCACCATGAGTCTTTTTGAAGGTTCTACTGGCTGTGGTGGCCCTCATCAGAACAAGAGGAATACGCTTGTACCATTACCTCGACGACCTCCTGTTGCTGTCCCAGGACAAGGAGCAATTGTTGATCCACAAGGAGCAGGTTAACTCCACACTGATCGACTTCGGGTGGCTCCTAAAACTGGAGAAAAGCCATCTAGTACCAGTCCAGCGCCTGATATACTTGGGGGCCCAGTTCGACAAAGTGGAATCTCTCGGGTGCACTTCAAGAGTGATTTCTACCCTCATGTGCTCAAGAAAGGCGAGCACGAATAAAATATATATGAGAATATGGGCCAAGTTTGTCAAATTCTCATCCTCTACGAGCAGATCATTTAGGGATACAGAGATCCAGGATATCCTCAGCTTCCTTCAATCCGGCCTAGATCTGCCTCAATCCATCAGCTCTCTTATGCCCCGTACACGTGGTCCGACGGAAAATGTGTGATAGGACCTTGTTGTCGGAAATTCCGACCGTGTGTGGGCTCCATCACACATTTTCCATCGGATTTTCCGACACACAAAGTTTGAGAGCAGGCTATAAAATTTTCCGACAACAAAATCCGTTGTCGGAATTTCCAATCGTGTGTACACAAATCCGACGCACAAAGTGCCACGCATGCTCAGAATAAATAAAGAGATGAAAGCTATTGGCTACTGCCCCGTTTATAGTCCCGACGTACGTGTTTTACGTCACCGCGTTCAGAATGATCGGATTTTCCGACAACTTTGTGTGACTGTGTGTATGCAAGACAAGTTTGAGCCAACATCCGTCGGAAAAAATCCTAGGATTTTGTTGTCGGAATGTCCGATCAATGTCCGACCGTGTGTACAGGGCATAAGAGTCCAAGTCTCAGCCTTATCGGCCTTCTCCGGAACATCATGGGCAATTCACCCACTAATCCGGCAGTTCTTTTGTGGGGCGTCAAGACTCCCCAAATTAAATCTCCCCTCAGTATCAGTATGACGGGGATCCACCCCGCTTTCTATCAAAGACCTTTCTGCAAAAGTCGACTTCTTGGTCGCTATCACTTCGGCCAAGAGGGTTTCTGAGATCGGTTCCTTGGGTCATGACGAACCATTCCTGACCTTTTTCCCGGACCGGGTGGTCCTCATCCCTATGCTGGGCTCAAATTCGAAAGTCTCTTCAGTGTTCCATGAGAACCAAAAAATCATTCTGCCTATATTCAGGTCTCCAGGGTCTACCAAGGTTCATCCTCTAGATATTGGCGAAATACTGAAGGAATACCTGCAAGCTACTTTCTCCTTTAGACGCTCTGAATACCTGTTCATTCTGTACTCCGGCAGTAACAGAGGGAAGCTTCAACCAGAACGATTGTGGCCTGGATCGTCCAGTCCATTCAGCAACCTTATAGAGCTAAGGGCTTGGCTCCTCCATAGACGGTGACGGCACATTCCACCAGGGGTATAGCGGCTTCATGGGCAGCAGCCCGGCACGTGGCTCTAGATGTCATCTGCAAAGCGGCCGCTTGGTCCTCCATTAATACTTTTATGTCACATTACTGCATAGAGCCTGCTTCTCTATCTTCTGTGGACTTTGGTTTAAGAATCGTATCAGTTGATGGGGCAAATTAAATCTTTTTTGTTCAGCATACCCACCTCGTGTGGTCTGGCTAGTTATTTCCCACACGTAGTCTGCCATGGAGCCTGTCAGGAAAACTGAAAATTTATTATCAAATACTGTACTTACCGTAATTTTCCTTTCCTGATGGACTCCATGGCAGACGGAGTTCCCACCCATTGGTCAAAGAATTGGCTAGTTACGGAATGCAGTCCCTAGTGGTGAGTTCAAATTTATGGATAGGATAGTTACCACCGCTCCGAACTAACCAAACTGATGTCTCCTTTCCTCCAAGACAAAAAGGGGAGAGAGCCCCAGGTGCTGGCAATTGCTGGTGCAGATATGATCGTGTAGAAGGATCTGGACAGCCGCACACCAGGATAGGCAGATAAAATTCTTTTTTATTAAATGAATATAAGGTAGATATGACACCGCTGGAACGATACAGCTTAGCCGTTAACGCGTTTCACACTCATACAGAGCGCTTACTCATAAGCTGTATCGTTCCAGCGGTGTCATATGTACCTTATATTCATTTAATAAAGAAGAATTTTATCTGCCTATCCCAGTGTGCAGCTGTCCAGATCTTTCTACACGTTCAAATTTATGGATATAGGGTCCTATAGCATTGGAGAGGAGGCGGGGTTAACCCACACGTAACCTGCCATGGAGTCCATCAGGAAAGGAAAATAACGGTAAGGATTTGATAATAAATTTTCTGTTATTTCTGAAAGCATTCTTCATTTACAGCATTTTTCACACCTGCTTGAAACTTTTGCACAAAAGTGTATTTGCATAAAATGAAAACTTCACTTTATTTGCATACCTCACCAATAAAGCTGGGATAACTTTCTCGTTGTTTATCTCCCTTCACATCTAGACATAAATCTACTATAACTGATCTCACCCGAATTCTGCTATAAAATGAAATAAAACAAATGTAATAGTGATACAATATGCATTATACAAATATACAAAATAGCATTTGTCCGGGGGCTGGGCTGAGAAAGGCCTGTGGTGCTCATTCCCTTGGAATGGCAGTCCAGGGGTGCTGGAAAAATTCACAGTGGGGAGACTCACTTGTTTTTAGTATGGCCCCTTGGTCACAGCACTCATTGCATGCTTTTTGTCTTTACACCTTTTTTTCCCTCTTAGATTAGGTTTTTTGGCTGGGACTGGAGCAATTTTCTATACTGTGCATTGTATAGCACCCACCATAGCAGCACTTATCCTTTATACCCCATCTCTTTTTATTATGTTTGTATGTCTTGTACTTTTTGGCAAACACATGCCCCCCCCCCTCCCCCATTTGTAGGGTGTAGATCCACCAGTGTCCCCTAAAAGGGGAGGGCACATGGCCTTATGATCAGGTTCTCCCCATCCCATGGGGTCTCCCTTTGGGTGAGCCTCACCCATTACTTGGGTGGACACTGTCCTGAAGAATGGGGTCCACCTAGTTTTAACTAGGTACAATTACAACAGTCCCCGTCAGGAGCCTTATACCCCCATACCTCTCTTCGGATGAGGACCATGTGTACGCCCTGTGTACTTTTTTGTCTACTTTACTTTTGTGTGCTCACTTTTTTTTTCCACCTGGTGTTAGTTTAGATTGCAGAGCTAAAAAAATAAAAAAGCTCCTTTTATTATAGGTGTAAATATCACAAATATAATGTTGTTATTATTATTTTTTATAAATGTTATATTGATTATCATTCTTATTATATTTGGTATTATTATTACTGTCATAATTATTTTATATGTTTTTATTATATGTATTGTTAATAATTTTGTTCTATTTATTCGCATTACTAACTTTGTTATTATGACTATTCTATGTATTCTTATGTTTATTACTGTTATTATCATATTAGTTATTATTCTCACTATAGTTGTATTTATTCTCAATAGTATTCTTATTATATATATTCTATTTCTTCTCATTATTGATGATAATAGTAACAATGTTTCTTCTCCTCTTCTCGGGGTGATGTCGCCCCCCGGTGGAGATCGCTCACACTGCGCTGGCCGATTACTGCAGACTACAGCTCCCAGAATGCAGTGCGCGGTCATGTGATCTGAGTTCCTGCTCCAGCTCAGCTCTGGGTGGTTGGTGAGTGCACCTGTGGTATTAATAGTTGAGTTCCGGGGGGGGGGGAGAGGGACCCTGCAAGAAGCACCTACCTATAGGTGTACAGACAGGGGGTACTTACCTCTCCCAGGCTGTCCTGGGGGTGATCTGTCACATTACAGATCACTTACAGTATAGTGTCACCTCTCCCTGATCAGATAATCCCATACTATTAGGTGGAGGTAGAGATGGAGTCTGTCTTCTTATATCTTTCAAGCGCTCCAGTCCCCCCCTATAGTTCTAGTTTTGTTATAGGTGGAACCTGTGATAGATCTTATGGGTTCCAGCAGTGAGCCCCCCATAACTGTGTTCTCTTCCATTTTGGGGTGTTCTGATAACTCCTGATGGGTGGTGGGCAGACCCGGGAACTCCACCATCAGATGACCTGGGAGATGAAAGGAAGTGGGAGCAGAGCGATAAACATCGGTTCCGGGTGGAGTAATTCTGTGAGCTGACCCCATTCAATCTCACTTCTGTAAAATCCAACTGACTGTACTGGAGACGTACAACAGGGTGAAGTAAGTTGCCACCTCATCCCTCTAAACCTGGACACATATTAATTAGACAGGTTCTGTGGGTGATTAAGGTGGTAATTAAACTCCCTTACCTGCATTAAATTAGCCTCAGAACCTGTGTAATTCATATCTGCTTGGGTTTAAAGGGATGAGGTGGCAACCCTAATACAGGGTGGTGCACGGCTGTATAGGACCTGTGTGGTGTTGGGCTGCATTTCTATGGACGTGACATGGCCTACTGAGATGTGTATGAACTGCAGACAAAGCAAGCCAAACGACGGGGAGGAGGTCACTGACAGGTTAGGAGGAGGTCACCTGTGGGTCAGGAGGAGGTCACTGGCAAGTCAGGAGGAAAATGTCAACTGCAAGCCAGGAGAGTCACTGGTAAGTAAGGAGGAAGATGTCCACTGCAGGTCTGGAGGAGGTCACTAGCAGAGTTAGGAGGAAGATGTCATCTGCAGGTCAGTAGGAAGTCACTGGTAAGTATGGAGGAAGATGTCATCTGCAGGTCAGTAGGAATTCACTGGTAAGTATGGAGGAAGATGTCATCTGCAGGTCACTTGGAAGTCACTGGTAAGTATATAGGAAGATGTCAACTGCAGCTTAGGAGGAAGTCACTGGTAAATAAGGAGGAAGATGTCCACTGCAGGTCTGGAAGAGGTCACTAGCAGAGTCAGGAGGAAGATGTCATCTGCAGGTCAGTAGGAAGTCACTGGTAAGTATGGAGGAATATGTCAATTGCAGGTAAGGAGGAAGATGTCAACTGCAGCTCAGGAGGAAGCCACTGGTAAGTAAGGAGGAAGATGTCAACTGCAGATCAGGAGGAGGTCACTGGTAAGTAAGAAGGAAGATGTCAACTGCAGATCTGGAGGAGGTCACTAGCAGGTCAGGAGGAAGATGTCAACTGCAGGTCAGGAGGAAGATGTCAACTGCAGGTCAGGAGGAAGATGTCAACTGCAGGTCAGAAGGAAGATGTCACCTTCAGGTCAGAAGGAAGTCGCTGGTAAATAAGGAGGAAGATGTCAATTGCTGGTCAGGTAGAAAATGTCAACTGCAGGTAAGGAGGAAGTTCCTGGTAAGTAAGGAGGAATATGTCAACTGCAGGTCAGGAGGAAGATGTCAACTGCAGGTCAGGAGGAAAATGTCAACTGCAGGTCAGGAGGAAAATGTCAACTGCAGGTCAGGAGGAAGATGTCAACTGCAGGTCAGGAGGAAGATGTCAACTGCAGGTCAGAAGGAAGATGTCACCTCCAGGTCAGAAGGAAGTCGCTGGTAAATAAGGAGGAAGATGTCAATTGCTGGTCAGGTAGAAAATGTCAACTGCAGGTAAGGAGGAAGTTCCTGGTAAGTAAGGAGGAATATGTCAACTGCAGGTCAGGAGGAATATGTCAACTGCAGGTCAGGAGGAAAATCATCTCAAGAGAAGGAGGAGATTACTGGCATCGGTCAGTTAATATGTGTGCAGTGTTTCAGGCTTGTACCTGTTTCTCTCGCTGTCTACAGATTAGTGGCCAGAATGGCGTCACACACAGACTGGACAGTGCTGGTCCTCACCTGTCAGCATAAGGACAGTGTCCAGGCCTTTCAGAGAGGTAAGAGCAGTATTGACTTCCCTTCCCTCATCACCTCTGCTCTCTTCTTCTTCTTCCTTCCTCTTCTTTCTTCTTTCCTCTTCCTCTTCCTCTTCTTCCGTCTATTTCCTACCCTCCCTTTCATTTCTTACCCTCCCTTTCATTCTCTCCCCCTCTACCATACTCCTCTACTCTATTGGTGGAGTACAATGCACCATGCCACACATTACAATGGGGAAGGCTGTCAGTGTTTTCCCTTCACTTCTCTCTGACACCTGTCACCTAGACAAGAAATGAGAAGAAATATCCCAAATAAAGACTCAACCTAAAAATGGAGTTGGGCTTTAGGGCCACTTTGTTACGTTTGCACAGTCACTGTGTTTTCTGGATAGAATTCGCAGTTTTAGGTGACATGTTCAATAGATATGGTGTTTAATGAATGACTTCTCCACCCAGAACTAGAGATCAGACAGCGGCGCGGCATCCTCCCCCCAGATACACTGCTGCTGACAGTGGAAGACCCCCAGGCTCATGTGGGCAGCGGAGGAGCCACTCTGAATGCTCTGCTGGTTGCTGCGGAACACCTGAGTGCTCGTGCCGGGTACACGGTAAGTGGTATGATTGTGCACTGCTTGTTGTCCCCTGGGTGTCATGTCTGTGCAGAGTGGCTTTTCTTCCTGTTATCCCCTTGATGTCATGTTTCAACCACATAGTGTAGCATAGCTCCTCTTCCTGTTGTCTCCTGAGTGTCACATTTGAACCCCATAATGCAGGGTGGTTTCTTTTCCTGTTGTCCCCCGTGTGTCATGTTCAAACCTCATAGTGCAGGGTGGTCCTTTTTCCTGTTGTCCCCTGGGTGTCATGTCTGGGCCCTGTAGAGCATAGTTTGCTTCCTCTTCGTTTTCTCTCCTGGGTGTCACATTCCGGGCCCCATAACGCAGGGTAGCTCCTTTTCCTCTTGTCCCTTGAGTATCATATCTAAGCTCTGCAGTGCTGGGTGGCTTTTCCTCCTGTTATTTCCTGGACATCACATCCAGGCCTCATAGTACAGTGAATTCTAAATCCGTGCTTGTGTAGTCATTTCCAAAATGAAGAGGTCCTCACAGTCTCCCTTCTGTCTTCCTGCCAGGTTGTGTCCTCAGACGTCCTGCAGGGGGCACGACTTCTCATCCTGCACACGGTGAGTGATTGCACAGCAGCGATGATGAGCCAAGTAAGACTAATCACTAACCTTCCCATGTCTTGCTCTGAAAGGGGCGGGACTTCCTGTTTGATGACTGTGGCCGCGGGTTTACCGTTTTGCCCCTGGAGGATCCACAAGCACCAGTAGAATCTGTCACCTGCAACTTGGACAGTCTATTGAATGTACTGAGATATCAGGTATGTAGAATGGGTCTGTATGCACAAAGTGGGCCAGGAGAGGGGGATAGCTGAGATACTAGGTGGGCGGAATGTCTCTGTGTGCGCAAATTAGGCAGAAGGGGGGGGGGGCATAGTTGAGATACCAGGTGAGTGGAATGGATCTGTGTATGCAAAGTGGGTATGGGGGGGATAACTCAGATACCAAGTTGCCAGAATGGGTTTATGTGTGCAAATAGCTGAGATACCAGGTGGTAGAGCTGCACAATTCTGGCTAAAATGAGAATCACAATTTTTTTGCTTAGAAGATAGATCACGATTCTCGTGGCGTAACATCATTTTTCACATTAAAACAAGAAAAATTGGGCTAACTTTACTGTTTCGTTTTTTTATTTTTATTCATTGAAGTGTATTTTTTCCCAAAAAATTGCATTTGAAAGACCGCTGGGCAAATACAGTGTGACATAAAATATTGCAGCAATTGACATTTTATTCCCTAGGGTCTCTGCTAATATATATATATAATGTTTGGGGTTCCAAGTAATTTTCTAGCACAAAATATTGATTTTTAGCTTAAACAAGTTTCAGAAAAAGATTTAGACTTTAAGTAGTTAAACTTCCTGCATTTACAAAGTTGCTAAAAACTTGGCAGACTGCCTGGATTTTTTATTTACACACAGAAGTTTATCCCTTTGATCTAAGAAGGAAGAGTTAGTTACAATGTTTCATGTTTAAAACTTGGCAGACTGCCTGGATGTTTTCTTTTGACAGTTGAGTGAGCAGATAAGTCTCTCCGCTTGCTATATGAAAGAATCAACAAACTCTGCAATAGAGATCGTCAGGGGGGTTGAATCGAGATCACGATTTTTTTAACAATTAATTGTGCAGCTCTACCAGGTGGACCAAACGGGTCTGTGTGCACAAATGGGGCCTTGAGCAAAGGGCATAGTTGAGATATCGGGTGGGCAGGTCTGTGTGTGCATTTGTGATATTTATTGTAGATGGTCAGCTCTGGTGGTGAGTTAAACTATTTGCGCACATGATTTATGGTAACATGGTGTGTAATCTGATCTCTCTGATTCCTTCCAGCTGTGTCCTGGATCTCCCCCTGGTGTCTGGATCTGCAGCACGGATATGACGCTGACTCTGCGCTCTGTCCCAAGTGAGTCCTGAGGATAGCCCTCATTGTGGCCTTATCCCATCATCCTTTGCAGATCAGACAGTTCCTCCTGTAGCTGCAGGTCTGATGTATCAATGTGTCTGAATTAAGAACTTCAAGTCTTGCCAGATATGCCATTCTCCTCTCTATCCTCTCTGGAGTCCCTTCATATCCATCCTCTATGTGCTTCTGTCATCTCCATCCTCTTTGTGCTCCAGTCATCTCCACCCCTGCTGTGTTCCTATCGTTGATGTACTACCATAATCAAAATCCATGCTGTGCTCCATTCTCTTTAAGCTCCTGTCATATCCATCCTCTCTGTTCCCCTGTCCTTTTTTTTTGTCCCTGTTGTGCTCATGTCATCTCTGTCCTTGCTGCCATCCTTTCATCTACATCCTTGATGCCATCCTGTCATCTTCATCCTTGCTGCATTCCATCTGTTCTCTCTGTACTCTGGTCATCTCCATTCTTGTTATGTTCAGGAATAGAGTGGAACCAGTTTTGCGGTGCACGGGTCATTGCTCTCCCAGGATCTCCAGAATACGCTCGGAATCATGGGGTCTATTTGACAGATGGAAAGGTAGGTTGGTGGTGGGAGGAGGGAGTGCGGACAATGAGCTGGAGGTGAGAATTCCTCTTCTGTGTTCCAGGGGACAGTGAGAGACATCGTATACCGAGGGTGTGAGGAGAGGATCCGCGCCTGTCTGCTGGAGGATCAACATGTCCCCCTGGTAATACTCCTGTCCCCGGAGATGAGACCCCTCCTGTCTCCTTCTATATCTATAGATGACGGAGGATGGAGATAACCATCACCCCACCCAGCATATTAGCCAGGACTACACTGTCATATAGTGTTGTGTGACCCCAGAGCTTCGGTGGGTGGTCGGATGGTGAAGGTGTGATCAGCACCCATTTAGGTTTCTAGTGTCACACCAGTAACATTGAATTGGATTTGAATCAGGATGTCTGTTTTTGGGTGTCTTTGGTCCCCGGGATGTCAGTCTGTCGGTGCCTCCGGTCCCTGGGATATCTGCCTGTGGGTGTGTCCAGTCCCCGGGATGTCTGTTTGTGGTCCCCAGGATGTCCATCTGTGACTGTCTCTGGTCCCTGAGAGCTATAGTAGGAAGATCTGTTAGCTTGCTAGAGATGAGACACAGGGGTGGCTTTGCTCACCACACTCCATCTTATCTCAAATGTTACTGACCCTTTGACTGATCTCACTGTGTGAAAACTCCAATTATTGCTCCTCCTTTATGAATAATCTGGCTCTGTGTCTCCATCAGGTGTCTGGAATCGTCTTCCTCTCCTCGGAGACAGCGGAACGTTTCCTTGGCACTCTGGCCTCCTCTCCTCTGGACGGATGTACCTACCAAGGACTGGACTCTGGAGCAGAACCCTTGGAGGTGTGTGAGCGGTTCTGTCCCTCTGCTTGTGTATTGTAGAGACAGCTCCATGGTCAGGAATGGGTGGCTCTGTCCCCCTGCTCTTGTACTGATGTCTCCATAGTCAGGAATGAGATTTGTTGTAGACATGTGCACTGACCAATAATTTGTTTGTTTTTTGTTTCATTTGTTTTTTTGCTTTTTTTAGGAAATTCAGAAAAAAAGATTTTAAGAAAAATTTTTTACTGATTTTCTTTCTCTTTTTTTCAGATTTTCGAATTTATGAATTTTCAAATTCAGAAATTCGGAATTCAAAAATAAAGAATTTGGAAATTCGAAAATTTGGAAATGAGAAAATTCGGAAATTAGAAAATGCGGAAATTCGAAAATCTGAAAAAAAAGAGAGAAAATCTGTAAAATTTGAAATAATAACTAACTATTAAATTATAGGTATTGTAATTTCCTTTCAAATTTGTTTTTTTGTGAATATAACGAATATAAATTTACCTGAAGTTGCGAATTTTCCAAAATAACGAATGCCGCATCTAAACAAAGGGAATGGAACAAATGAATAATTAATAATAATAAAAAGGTTTTATTATTGTTATTTATTATTATTAGATCGTTACGTTCCATTCGTTTTAGATACGGCATTCGTTATTTCAGATAATTCGTTCAAATACGTTCACTTAGAGCCAAATTTGAAAGGAAATTCCAATACCTATTATTTATTATTTATTATTAGTTAGTTACAGTATTTCAGATTTTCGGGTTTTTGAATTTTCAGATTTTCATTCTTTTGAATGCTCAGATTTTCATTCTTATTTTTAGATTTTCAAATTTCTACATTTTTGAATTTCCTAATTTCCAATTTCCGAAAATTTCCGAATCTTCGGAGATTCGGAAATTCTATATTTTGGAAATTAACGAATTTGTCAAAATTCGTTAAAAAAACTAATTTGGAACTAAACGAATTGCACATGTCTAATTTGTTGTGTCTCGCAGATTTCCCTGTTCCTGGATGTTTTAATGAGTATGTGTGAGGATGTCACCGAGGATAGGTTTCTGGGCGAAGCATCGGGGATTAGTGATCGCTCTAAAAGTGCCCGGATGGTGCTATGGAAGGAGCTGCATGAGCTTCCCCTGAACATGGGTGAGGGGCCTCTCTGCCTTGTCTGAAGAGCTGACGCTCTAATTATCTGTTCTTTTGTTATAATAAGAAATGGGAGGAAGTTATTGCCCCTCCTGTCATATATCCTGAGGATCCTGCATACTGTACCGTGTGACCAGTCTGAGGGTGGAAACACAGTGCAGGGTGGAGCTTCATCATTAATGACCGACAATCGAATAATTATATATAATCTACACTTACCGGCCACTTTATTAAGTACACCTGTTCAATTGCTTGGTAACACAATCAGCCAATCACATGGCAGCAACTCAATGCATTTAGGCATCTAGATGTGGTGAAGACGACTTGTCGAAGTTCAAACCAAACATCAGAATGGGGAAGAAAGGGGATTTAAGTGACTTTGAATGTACCATGGTTGTTGGTGCCAGAAGGGCTGGTCTTTGTATGTCAAAAACTGCTGATATCCAGTGAGCGGCAGTTGTGTGGAGGAAAATGCCTTCAGAGGTCAAAGGAGAATGGGCAGACTGGTTGGAGATGATAGAAAGGCAACAGTAACTCAAATAACCACTCCTTACAACCAAGGTATACAGAATATGATCTCTGAACGCACAACACATCGAACCTTGAAGTAGATGGGC
The DNA here is from genome assembly GCA_037952925.1 of Lithobates clamitans. NCBI lineage: Eukaryota > Metazoa > Chordata > Amphibia > Anura > Ranidae > Lithobates > Lithobates clamitans. The sequence continues at coordinate 822,445 of JBBGZY010000890.1, forward strand.
AACAGCAGCAGAAGACCACACCTGGTGCCACTCCTGTCAGCTAAGAATAGGAAACTGAGGCTACAATTCGCACAGAATCACCAAAATTGGACAATAGAAGATTGGAAAAATGTTGCCTGGTCTGATGAGTATCGATTTCAGCTGCAACATTCAAATGGTAGAATTTGGCGTAAACATGGAAGCATGGATCCATCCTGCCTTGTATCACCGGTTCAGGCTGGTGGTGTAATGGTGTGGGGGATATTTTTTTGGCACACTTTGGGCCCCTTAGTACCAAATGAGCATTGTTTAAACTCCATGGCCTACCTGAGTATTGTTGCTGACCATGTCCATCCCTTTATGACTACAATGTCCCCATCTTCTGATGGCTCCTTCCAGCAGGATAATGCACCATGTCACAAAGCTCCAATCATCTCACCACTGGACAATGAGGTCCCTGTACTCCAATCATCTCACCACTGGTTTCTTGAACATGACAATGAGGTCACTGTACTCCAATGGCCTCCACACTCACCAGATCTCAATCCAATAGAGCACCTTTGGAATGTGGTGGAACGGGAGATTCGCATCATGGATGTGCAGCCACTGCGTGATGCCATAATGTCACTATGGACAAAAATCTCTGAGGAATGTTTCCAACACCTTGTTGAATCCATTACACGAAGAATTAAGGCAGTTCTGAAGGCAAAAGGGGGTCCAACCCGGTACTAAAAAGGTGTGCCTAATAAAGTGGGCGGTATGTGTGTGTGTGTGTGTATATATATATATATATATATATATATATATATATATATATATATATATATATATATATATATATATATATATATATATATATATATATATATAATGTGTATATGTATGTGTAATGTTTGTTGTGTTAATTGTGTGTTGTGTGTGCAGTGTACATCCCGGATGGCAGCTATGAGTACCTGTCCCTCTGCGCTCACCATCATATCACCAGTCTGATAAAAGCCGCTTCACAAGGATCCCGAGGGAGGAAGATGGCACAATCATTTGTCACAGTATGTAAAGGATGGAGAACATGGGTATGGGGGACCAAGGGATGGGGTCAGTGGATCCAAAGTTATAGGTGGGGATAGTGGACCCAGAAATTGGGGTGAGGTACCTGGAGATGGGGGGAGGGAACCCAAGGATAGGGGTAATCTGGAGATTGGGGTGGGATACCCAAGGCAGGGTATCCAGAGATGAGGATGGGGTATGTGGTGAAGGGGGGCTTAAGCATAAGGTACCCAGGGATGTGGATTGTGGTCCAAGGGGTGGGTTAGATGGGGCTGGGGGACCCAAGGATAGAGTTGGGATACCCAGGGATGGGGGTGAGATACCTGTGGATGTGAGATAGGGAGCTGAGATACCCAGGGATGGAGTTGGGTTACCCATGGATGGGGACATTGGTTTAGATGTGTGGTCAGTGTATTGTTCTCTTTCCATTTAGAATCCAGATCTGATAGAAGACGGGAGCTGTGTGGTGAACAGTCTGCTGAATGGAGAGGTGACTCTGTGTAGGGGTAGTGCAGTACAGAACTGCCATCTGCAGGTAAGTTGTATTAGTGATAAGTCCCTTCCTATGACCATCTATGACTCCATTACTAATAATGATGGTTAGAGCCATGCTGTGCTTTTCTACTGTACACTGAACTCTTTTCATAGGGTCCTCTTCATGTGGGCAGCGGGTGTCTTCTGTCTGGTATTGCCCCCGAGGGAGGAGCAAGGCTATGTGGGTACCATCTAAATGATGTCATCCTCCAGGCACATCCTATCCGTATCCAGAACCTTTCCCTCACCGTGTACAGCCTTCTGGGGACCAACGACCAACTCCAGGTATCATTCATTACTTCCTCAATGGCCCTCACTCATCCTCATTGACCTCTCAACGACCCTCACTCATCTTCAATGACCTCTTGATGACCCTCGCCGATCTTCATTCATTCTCACTGACCTCTTTAGGATTCTCACTCATCTTCGGTGACCCTCACTCATTCTCAGTAGCCCTCCCTCATTCTTAGTGACCCTCGCTCGTCTTTAGTTAACCTCATTCAACTTCACTGACTTCTCAATGACCCTCATTCATTCTCACTAACTTTCACTCCTCCTTATTATCACTTACCCTCACACATCATCACTCACTCTTGCTCAGTGACTCTGAGTCTTCTTCAGGTGAACCTCACTTTTCCTCGGTGGCCTTCACTCTTCCTCGGTGGCCTTCACTCTTCCTCTGTGGCCTTCACTCTTCCTCTGTGGCCTTCACTCTTCCTCTGTGGCCTTCACTCTTCCTCGGTGGCCTTCACTCTTCCTCGGTGGCCTTCACTCTTCCTCGGTGGCCTTCACTCTTCCTCGGTGGCCTTCACTCTTCCTCGGTGGCCTTCACTCTTCCTCGGTGCCTTCACTCTTCCTCTGTGAACCTCATGCATCCTCACTGACCCTCCCTCTTCCTCAATGACCCCGAATGTGTCTTTATTAGAATAATTTCATAACACTGCTGTCTTCCCAGTGTCCTGCAGAAGGTGGATCACCCACTTACCTCAACCTCCCTTGGGATGAATTTTTCCTCAGGACGGGATTAAGGTGAGTGGAATAGATAGATGACATTCATTCCCTGGTGTACAGCTTTCAGATATCCTTACTTCCCCCCTCTCTTCTTATGTCTTGCAGTGAGAGGGACCTTTGGGGTTCAGAACATTGCAGTAGCAAGTGCAGCATATTGACTGCCCCCCTCTTTCCTGTCCTTCACCCCAGCGAGTCTCTGGGTATTGAGGATGTCCTCTGGTTCCTACGTTCAGGGACTGGTGGCACAGATAGTGAAAGCTGGAGGCAGCGTTGGCGAAGTTCTTGGCGCATGTCCTGGCAACAGATCTGGCAACATCGGGACCAGGAGAGGTCACTGCAGGCCCGCAGGGAAGTGTTTTTCAGCCAGGCCCTGGAAAAGGTAAACAGAATTCTACTGGCCAGGGAGGAGAGAAGTCTGATGCCCATTATACGGGCAGCCGTGCAGGAGGGCGCCCACCAGAGGCTGCTGGACACACTGGACAATGGTGAGGCCTGATATACATTGACCCCGCACTGCATGTGGTCTGAATTTGAGAGGTAGTGACCAGTTTCCCTTGTCATAGTGGCCTCAAAGACTGAAGATGCTGGAGTCGCTGCACGAGCCCTGGCCTGTGTTGCTGACCTCCTGGGCTGCATGGCCGATGGAGAGGGGGGCCTGAGGAGTGGGCCGGCAGCTAACAAAGCTTGGGCTCCTGGATATCTACTGCTGGAGAAGGGAGACATCGCACAGGGTGTGAGACTGATGGCTGTGGAGCGACAGAAATGGCTTAGCAGGTAGGTAGAATTGCAAGCAGAGATAATTTGCTGGAGGACCGATATCTGCAGGTACTGAACACACAGGCTTTAAAGCAAAACTCTGGGCACAAAACCTTTTATTTACTTATACTCCTCAATAGCCACAAAGATCTACACCTATCAGCCATAACTTTATCACCACTGACAGGTAAAGTGAATAAAACTGATTATCTTGGTACAATGGCATCTGTAAGTGGGTGGGATATATTAGGCAGCAAGTGAACATGTTGTCCCTGAAGTTGATGTGTTGAAAACAGAAAAAATGGGCAAGATGTGAGGGCAAGATTTGAGGATTTAAGCGACTTTGACAAGGGCGAAGTTGTAATGGCTAGATGACTGGGTCAGAGCAACTCCAAAACTGTAGCTCTTGTGGGATGTTTCCAGTCTGCAGTGGTCAAAATGTAATGCTGGTTTTCGATATAAAGGTGTCAGAACACACAGTGCATTGCAGTTTGTTGAGTATGGGGCTGTGTAGCCACAGACCAGTTGGGGTGCCCACACTGACCTGTGTCCACTGCCAAAAGTGCCTACAATGGACACATGAGCATCACAACTGGACCACAGAGCAGTGGAAGAAGGTGGTTTGAAGAACACAATAATGAGTTTGAGGTGTTGATTTGGACTCCAAATTCTCCAGATCTCAGTCCAATTGAGCATCTGTAGGATGTCCTGGAAAAACAAGTCCAGTCTATGGAGGCCCATGCTTCGCAACTTACGGGACTTAAAGGATCTGCTACTGATGGCTTGGTGCCAGATACCACAGCATACCTTTAGAGGTCTAGCGGAGTCCATGCCTTGACGGGTTATGGTGGGTGGTCATAATGGTATAGTCGATCTGTGTATATTCACTTTGTGTGCACCAAATTGCTGAAAACCCAGATATTACCTTGTAAAAAGTAGCAGTGACATCACTGTGCTGTATGTAACCTGTGCTGGAAGCAGAGCTTTGGGGAGTGCCCCCCATCACAGGTTGCCTGTAGAAAACTACAGGAGGGGACAGAGACAATTCCAGTCACCCTGCACAAGTAGAGAGACATGCAGTGACTGGTATGTAAAACTGAAAATAGGGATGGTGCAGGCCCCTAGAGGAGCACATTCCAGAAGAACTTCCAATGGCCTCATAGTGCACATTCTTTTTGTCCAGTGAGGCTACTCATCATAATAATGGGCCAATAGGAATGTGTCGGGGTGGGACTTTGCAGCAAGTGTTTTTTACTACAAAGAAGTATCTGGACTTTGTCTAGTAGAGTGGTTCATGTGCATAAATTCTTCTCCAGTTCTTTGGCTTTATGACACATTGAAAGATGTACCTTGCCTAAATAATCACCTTCCTTTCACAGACCTGCTCTTCTTCTGCGCGCAGCTCGTCATTATGAAGGGGCGGAGCAAATCTTAATCCGCCGAGCGGTGATGTCATCCTTCCAATTTGTGTCCATCGGTGAGAAGAAGCCCCCGCCCCAGGGACAGTGGGTGACCGCAGAGTGTCCGGCGCGCATTGATATGTCTGGTAAGTGAGCTGACCAAGTTTGGGCAGAGTACTGCCACTCCATATGGTGACTGGCCTGCAATGGTACAATGTTTCTGATGTTGGTTCATAGTTCCACCTGTTCATTATATTCTTCTTACGTTGTTAGGGGGATGGAGTGACACCCCTCCCATCACATATGAACATGGAGGGGCCGTGGTAAATGTTGCTGTTCTGGTCGATGGTCAGCGGCCTATAGGCGCTCGGGCGAGGAGGATTCCAGAGCCACATCTGCGTCTCTGCAGTACCAGTGGTCCCCGTGGACTGGCTCTTCAGACGCAGTTGACCTGTCACAGTCTCTCGGATATGCAGGATTACTGCCAGCCGCAGGCTCCAGGTGATGGTCACAATGAGGCTGCTCAGGGGATGGTGTCATGTGGGTGTGGCTGACCTCGTATTGTCTCCACCTCCTCAGGGGCATTGCTTAAAGCTGCCTTCATCTGTTCGGGGACTGTGGAGCTGACATCAGAGAAAGCCTTGTCCGAGCAGCTCTCTGGGAAGTATGGTGGAGGTATCGAGCTGCAGACGTGGTCCTATCTGCCGCATGGGTCTGGTTTGGGTGAGTGACAAATTGGGTTGCTGCCCCCCCCACAGCTCAGCGTAAAGTGATTGTAAACCCAGCATTTTTTAAAAAAAAATAACAAACGTCAAACTCACGAGCCAATGGTTCCCACTGCTGTCTCAAAGCCTATAAGGAGGGAAAGGGCAGAGAGAGGCACTGCTCTTGCGCACAGTGCTGGACCAGGATCAAGCTCAGGTTAGTATAAGTTGGGAGCTGTGGGGGGGTCCTGCCAGTAACAGCACTTCCTGCTGCAGGCTGACAGCACTTAGAGCAGGTCAGCTGCCAGTCAGAAGGGAGTCAAGTGCGGGTCAGAAGGTGTCAAAAGCAATTCAGAAGGAGGTCAGCTGCAAGTTTGAATGGGGTCATTTGCAGGCCATGTGCATCTGTCAATGAACTCTGAATGATCTCATGAGTGTTGCAAACTGATGTGGTTGACAGAAGACCAATGTCCATCCACACAGGTCCTAATGCACACTCCTTCACTTGGTCATTGGGCTGCCTGTCAGGTCTGTGGGGGGAATGTGCAGTTATAATAGTAGAAGAAAACCCGTCCATCATCTGCAGGATAGTACAGGATTAACTCTGTGTGTGGACAATACTGATCCACTCGCACAAAAGACCAGCCACTTTCTGATGACATCAACATAGACGATGCTTCAAACCTCATTTACATGACTGCTGAGGTCTGTACACCATGAATGAGTAATTTGTTATGTGCCTGGAGAAGCCGGGTGCTGTAAGTCTTTGGGGCATGTACAGGCACAGCCACTCATCCTAAATTTGACAGGCTTTGGGTGGGCGCCTCCAAATGCACACTGTCTATATTCGGGGCCATTTACCCGCACCCAGGTGGTATTTTTTTTTTTTTTGAGGGTTACAGGGCCCTGCGGCTTCTGATGGTGGCCCTAAAGGTTAGTACATAGAGTTTCACTTCACTTCTTCCATAATATCCTAAAAAAACGAATGGTGGAGTAAGGTCCTCCGCCAGGTCTTCAAGCCCTTCCAATCAGAATTCTGTGCAACTGGCATCCTCTGTGCTGGAGACTGCAGACTTCTGTCTCTGGTACATCAATCATGTGAACCTTTTCCTAAAGGTACCAGTAGTATCCTGGCCGGAGCGGTGATGGCGGTTCTTTACGAGGTGTCAGGACGCTCATCAGATGCCGAATCTCTAATTCACGCAGTGCTGCATCTGGAACAAGTCCTTACTACAGGTGAGTAATAGTGGGATGTTGTCTCGCTACTTAGCGGAAGAAGTGCTCTCTATATAGTGATCACTGTCTCCTCTCAGGTGGAGGCTGGCAGGACCAAGTCGGGGGGCTTATTCCAGGGGTGAAGATTGGACGCTCTGCTCCTGCACTGCCCCTTCAGGTGACTGTGGAACGGGTGGAACTGCCAGAGGGGTTTATGGAAATGATAAACAAACACCTGCTGCTGGTGTATACTGGAAAGACAAGACTGGCCCGCAATCTTCTGCAGGTACGTGCTCCTCATCACACATTTACCACAGTGAAAAAAAAAACAATCTCTGTTTTTCTAAAATATCTAGACATATGAACCAATGAGTAGAACTTATGTTCATTAAAACAATAAGAAATGTATTTTGTGCTTTCTGTAGCAGCTGATCAACTTCTTATCATCATTTAGCCTCTTGGGTCTAAACTTCCCAGTTAGCAGTCCCTTGTTGTATCACTGTGAGGCACTTTAGAGTCCGTTTCCATGTGCCATGGCAGAATTACCCCTTTGTTTCACTTGGTGAACCCCCCAATCTGTCTCCAGGACAACCTCTGTTTTCTCCATTCAGGATGTTTTGCGAAATTGGTATGCTCGGCTTCCCGATATCATGCTGAACGTGGACGCACTAGTAAGCAACGCTGAGCTGTGTGCCAGAGCCTTCCGTACTGGTGAGTTATATTTGGTTCATACATAGTATCAATTTCCAGTTCAACCGTTTTTAGAAATGTTCTTGTTGTTTATAATTAATTCACCTGGACAGAAAATTCACGTTTGTATGCAGATAAGTTAGAGCAGTAGTGGTCAACTTTCTTCCTCAAGTGTGACCAATGACATCACTAAAGGGCTGCACATAATATTCAGAGAATGTAATGCTGCTGACAGAGACTGCAGACATGCTACAGGAGACGGTCAGAGACTGCAGACATGCTACAGGAGACTGTCAGAGACTGCCGACATGCTACAGGAGACGGTCAGAGACTGCGGACATGCTACAGGAGACGGTCAGAGTCTGCGGACATGCTACAGGAGACTGTCAGAGACTGCCGACATGCTACAGGAGACGGTCAGAGACTGCGGACATGCTACAGGAGACGGTCAGAGACTGCGGACATGCTACAGGAGACGGTCAGAGACTGCGGACATGCTACAGGAGACGGTCAGAGACTGCGGACATGCTACAGGAGACGGTCAGAGACTGCAGACATGCTACAGAAGACGGTCAGAGACTGCAGACATGCTACAGAAGATGGTCAGAGATTGCAGTCATACCACAGGAACCGTTCAGAGACTGCAGACATTTTACAAGAGATGATCAGAGACTGCAGACATACCATTGGAGATGGCAACAAACTGCAGACATTCTACAGGAGATGATAAGATACCAGAGGGCCATGGGGGTATAGAAAATATGCTCACAGATCTGATGAGTGATATTCTCCCGCAGGGGCCATGGAACAGCTGGGTCATTGTCTGTCTACGTACTGGCAGCAGAAGAAGTGCATGGCACCGGGCTGTGAGCCGCAGGCTGTACGCAGGATAATGGACACGTTAGAGCCACACGTGTATGGGCAGAGCCTGGCCGGGGCTGGAGGGGGCGGCTTCCTCTATGTACTAACAAAGGAGCCAGAGCAGAAAAACACCATACAGAGACTACTGGAGAACACACAGGTAAGGAGGGTCCAGGATACAGTTATTGGGAAAGAAATAAAAACTCATCAATGTGACCATATCCTATTCCCTGGAGAGTCGCAAATCTATGCGAGGGGGGTTCATTTGTCATACCACACATAGGACATGTATGTAACATGTATGGACATAATTATTTGATCCCCTGCAGATTTTGTAAGTTTGCCCACTTACAAAGAAATGAAGGGTCTATAATTTTTATCATACATGTATTTTAAATGACAGAGACAGAATATCAACCAAAAATCCAGAAAAACCACGATACAAATTTTATAACTTGAGTTGCAGTTCAATGAGTAAAATAAGTATTTGATCCTCACGCAAAATATGACTTAGTACTTGGTGGAGTACAACTTTGTTGCCTTGGCGGTACGTTTTGGGTCATTGTCATGCTGGAAAACCCATCTTCAGTGTTCTGGCTGAGGGAAGAAGGTTCTCATCCAAGATTTTACAATACATGGCCCTATTTATTGGCCCCTCAATGCAGCAAAGTCGGTCTGTACCTTTAGCAGAGAAACAGCCCCAAAGCATAATGTTTCCACCTCCGTATTTGACTGTAGGAATGGTGTTCTTATGGTCATAGTCAGCATTTTTTCTTCCCCCAAACACGGCGAGTTCCCCTCCTCAAGAAGGTACATGTACAAGCAATGCCAATGAACATCTAAATGATTCAGAGAAGGATTGGGAAAAAGTGCTGTGGCCAGATGAGACCAAAATTGAGCTCTTTGGCATTAACTCGACTCTCTGTGTTAGGGTCACAGTCAGTATTATTCTGCCTCCAAAGAAAACCATTCCTACAGTCAAGCACGGAGGTGGAAACATGATGCTCTGGGGCTGTTTCTCTTGGGTGAGAACCTTCTTAACTCAGCCAGAACACTGAAGATGGGTCTTCCAGCATGACAATGACCCTAAACATACAGCCAAGGCAACAAAGGAGTGGCTCATGAAGAATCAAATATTTATTTTACTCGCTGAACTGCAACTTAACAGGATTTTTTTTTTTTTTTAATAATGTCGTGCCTGCTCTGTGCAATGGTTTTGCACAGAGCATCTCTGATCCTCCTTTTCTGGGGTCCCCTGCCAGCACTCCTCCCCCCCCTGAGTGCCACCATAGACACTCCATTGACACACAAAACGCAGCTTGGCAATGGCTCGTGCTGCTGCCTCAATTTCCAGTGAGGATAGCCATTGCTCTTGTGCACAGCACTGGTTTAAGATTGGGCTCAGGTAAGTATAAGGGGGGGGGGGGGGGGGGGGGGGCTGGTAAATCTGAAGGTTTTTTTTTTTTTTACCTTAAAACGGAGTTCCACCCAAAAGTGGAACTTCCGTTTTAAGCACTCCTCTGCCCCTTACATGCCATATTTGGCATGTAATTTTTTTGGGGGGGTGGCGAATGACAGGAAGCCCTGTTATTGAGAGAGGAACTTCCCACCTGGGGGTTCATTTTGCTTTTTAACCCCTCAAATAACATATCCGCCCAGTGAATCTAGTGCTGTCCTGCTAGTGATCCTTCACTCCACTACCGCATGATAGGTCTGGTACTGCTATCTTCTTCCCTTATGTCATTGGGAGCCGACCGTCTTTTTTTGGAGCCAGCCTCCGCCAATGTGTAGCTGGGTCTGCCTTCCTTCAGTGAATGTCTGTAAGTGGATGCCTCCTGGGATATCTGACATGGATATGCCAAGAGGCTGCTGGAAAAGAGTAAATGCCAGTCTCTTCCACGCACTGACAGGGCCTGCACCCCCTCTGTTCTTGGAGCCTGTCAGGAGAGGCAGCTCCCTCCCAGCCCTTCCCATGGTCACGGGATTACATTGATGGTGGCATCATGAGGCAGAGTCAAGGAACAGGAAGTGTTACCCCGTTTACTAACATGTTTATATTATATACAAATATAGCTCCTTTCAGCAACATGGTACTGTGCAGTGGAAGACAGAGTGGACCTGAGCGAAGGAGCAACAGCAGAATGTTCACTGTCAGTGTGATATCATTTACAACTGGCTTGTCCTAGACAGTTTTACTCCTTAAAGCGGAGCTCCAGCCTAAAAAATGAAAAGGCAGCAGCTACACATGTCGGCTAAAGGAAACCGTCAGTGAAGCTTTGCGGCTTCACAGCCGGTTGCCTGCTGTGCTTTGTGAATAACCCAGTGGTGGGGGAAGGAGGAGGGGGCCAAACTTCCTGCTGAGTTTGCGGCAAAGTCAGCCGGAAGTGGGAGTAGGTACCTGTCAAAATCAGGTATATGCTCCCCCTGAAAGGTGCCAATTGGGGGACGGGGGGGCAGGCAGGCAGGCAAACAAGCTGAGCTTCCCCTTGTAGGTGGAGCTCTGCTTTAACACCAGCCATACACATATGTGATAGCATGTAAGTTCAACAGACATCTATGTGATGTGCTTGAAGAGTGTGCAGTTGACACCCCCCAACACTTTGACTGATAGCTCTCAGTCACCCATAGAGGGATTTACTAAAACTGGAGCACAAAGAATCTGGCGCAGCTCTGGATAGTGACCAATCACCTTCTAGGTTTTATTCTCAAAGCTTAATTGAACAGCAAAAGTTTGGAAGCCGATTGCACAGCTGCACCAGATTGTGTGCTCCAGTTTTAGTAAATCCTCCCTCTAGTGTTGCTTGAGAGCTGGTAGGATGAACTCTGGATCACGTAATCAGGAAGCCCATGTATGATCTGTTAAAGGACCAGCTCCTGCCAGCAGGAAGGAGTTTAATTCCAGCATTGTGGTTTCCCATACCTCCCTTATTTGCCGCTTTTATTGGCAAGGCCAAGATAATGTCACTCCCTCGCCTGCGTGAGAGTTTATTCATCTCAACAGATGCCGAAAGTGTACACTAAGCTGCATATGTGCAGCTCAGTGTACTGTGTGAATAGGCAGGTAAGAAGCTTTAATGCAGAAGAGACATAGCATATTTTCTGCTTTAAAAACCTGCCAGTTGTCTGAATCCAGACCCACTTTAAATATCTGTACTGTACTACAGAAATTGTTTTCATCCTGGTCACCAGTCCAATGTGTTTTAGGGCCTGGAACGCTGCAGTGTGCACTCTGTACAGCTGGATACCAAGATGTTCTCTGTACAGTGGGAGACGGGGATCCCTGATGATCGGTGACATATGGCGGAAGACAAGGAGCCAATTACATACTTTTTACAGCTGGAGCTTGGAATCTATGATGATCAGGGACATACTCTGTAGTAGTGGAGGGGTTGTGTGTGAACATGAATGTAATCTATGGAAATTAATAATGGAAGCCGCTAATCCTTTTTGCCGCCATACACTAAGGAGCTGTCAATAAAAATATCTCTTAAGATAGGGATGGCTCCTCGCTATGTTCCAGGTGCATAGTAGGGTTCTGTGATTTTGATTTTATAATCTTTTTATTAAAAAAAACTGTTACTTTATTATACGGTATATAATATATGCTCAGGACAGTAATCATTTTGTAAGTAAAAGTGCCTTGATCAAGGAGTGACCCCGAAATATAGAGAATAAAGATTGATCACTGGTTACATTGTGTCCCCATTGAAGTCTCTGAGTCCCGTGTCTGTAAGGAGCCGGCTTTCAGCTCAGTTTTGTATCCTCTCCTGGTTGGGGCCGGAGCCGTCTCCATCCTATAGAAGTTTGTCCATTCAGTAAGGTTGTAACCATTTACAGCCGCAAACGCTTGATGTCTTCACTGCGAAAGTCTATGCGTAAAGCCAGAACTTGTCGTACCTCTGCAGGGGTGAGTCTCCAGGTCAGAGGCCCGGAATTGGGTCCCCAGTAATCCAGGATTTCAGTCACCTGGAGAGAAAATAGCATCAGCAACTAGCAAATATAGAACGTGAAAAGTATATATAGAAGAAAGAACAGGAAATAACGAGCTGAAATAAATATAATGATAAATCACTAGAATGGGCCAAGCCAACTAGTGCCAGGTCTCTTCAGCCATTGTAGGTTTATCACCTTTAAACAGCCTCTGGCCATACTGGTGATTAAAAGGACAAGTCCAGCCTGAGCTTTTTAGGCTGGGCTTTTCCTAAGGGTCACAGGAGTGCAATTCATTTTGCACTCCTGTGACCCGCTTTCAGCAGAGAGCGGTCATAAGTCCGCTGTCATCACTGCTATTAGTCGAGGCCCCGCGTCATTCCGACGTCTGGATCCGCCAGCTACCTTGACTGATGACAGTCTCAGGGAGCCGCAGAGGGCCGCTCCCCGCCCCTCCACAGCTCATCGCTCCAATGAGTGTGGAGGATCAGAGCAGGAGAGATGCTGACTGACAGGCTCGGGAGGAGTGAGAACCGAGCCATCGGCGATGTTCGGTGACTCGGTTCTCAGTGGAGAGACGCCGGGGGACAGCTGCAGCATTGGTCTGATGCTGCACCCACCTAAGTATGATTAGCAAAAAAAAAAACTTCTCTTAAATCTCTCTGCTACTGAGAAATGATTATCTCTTTATCATCACATACATTTCCCTGAACTGCTCAATCTCACAGTCCATGTAGCCCTATGGCCTTACTCTGAAATCATGTGACCCAGGGTGTAAAATTGACAATTTATTTATTTTTTTAATCAAAAAAAAAGTTTTTTTAGATTTTTATCAAATTTATTTTAATAAAATGATTTGGAGTAAAAATCTATCTAAAGATAGTTTTCTGTTTAGGATACATTAATAATTTATTTTATTCAGCAGTTATGTAGCACGAGGCTGCATATTCTGCAAGCTAAGAAAACATGCACTGGCAATGTTGTTTTAATTAAATAAAAAAAGTTGGAGTAGTTTTCCCAACTATGTGTGATTAACCTAAAATAGTTTCTGATATCGCTGTTTTACTTATCTGATAGCTTATTATTCTAAATAGGAAACCTTAATTTTGTTTGCAAATTTTAAAGATTCTAACTACCAGCAAGAATAAGTCCTTACAGTATAAGAGCACCTGTAATTTCAGATACATTGTGGCAGCGCCTGTTAGTGGGCATCCACTCACCTGCTGCCGCCACGTCCCTCACTTTGTTGTGTCACTGCCGCATCACCAGCCGTCTCATTAAAGTGAATGGGACTGTTGGTGAGTCAACAGCGGGTTAGTGGAGGAGCCGGAGGGGGACAGAGATGACAGTTGCTCTTTAAAATCAAGTAGATTTAAATCAAGCCTTTTTACTAGTGATTCAAAATCAAATCCACCCTGGCTCCTCTCCATTAAATCCCTCATGTACAGCTATAGGGAATAATCCACCAAATAATGATCAAGACAGACCAGCACTAAGCACTCCTCACCCTCTCCAAATTCAGAATTGTCGCCATCTGGGAAAGTCGAGCAAACTTGTCACGAATGGTCCACGTTGTCACCGTGGTGAGATAAGCAATAAGGGAGCGCAGTTCTTTGTCAAACTGAAGACCACCGAGCTACACTCATGCAGAGACATAAACAAGGATAAACGTCACAATCCTAATCACAGATTAGATCAGATATAATATTTTTTTTATCTTAAAGCTGAACTTCAGCCTTGCGTCCCCTTCCCCCCACAATCAACATGCAATTAATATTTTTCATTTGCAAGAAATACCTCCTTTGGGACCCGGTGACATCATTGGGTCTTTCTGCTCATCTTAGCTCAGTCGTAAAATTGAATTTTATATGAGGGGCTGGTAGGCCCCTGAAGATGTCACATCGCCCTGCCTCAAACATTATTTGAATGGACACATCCCCAGCATACCTTTAGTAGTGCTAATACAACCCCTGGCAAAAAGTATGGAATCACCACTCTTGGAAAATGTTCATTCAATTGTTTCATTTTTTTTTTCTACACAATTAATCACAGACATGCCTCAAATTGATTTTCATTTAACATTCCAACCTTCTGGCTTTAAGAAACAGTTAAAAAAAAAAAAGAAAGGAAACTGTAGTCAGTTGTAACTTTGCAGATCAAGCAGAGGAAAAAAAAATAGAATCATGCACAAGTTTATATTGAGATTTTGGACATTTTTCTTATTCCATCAATTTAAAGGATGTTTGGTGATGATGACATCATTTTTTCAGGATGTAATCTGAAGCAGAGCTCTGCAAAGTACATGATGATTCCATAATATTTTCTTCAGAATTGAGTGATTCCAATTTTTTTCCTCTGATCTGTAAAAACAGTTGCAACTGTTTCTTTTTTTTAAGTGTTTCTGAAAGCCAGAAGGCCGGAATGCTAAATGAAAATAGTTTTTAAGCATGTCTGTAATTAGTCATTAAGTGAACATTTTCCAAGAGTGGCGATTCCATACTTTTTGCCAGGGGTTGTAGAGTGTAATCAAGCAGCTGAACATATTGGACAGGTAAAGTCTGCAGCATTAAGTGGCCAGCAGGGGGGAGCATGCATGTCTAAAGGGATACCGAGGATGTGCTCTTTCATATAATGCTCAGAAACAGTAGTACAGTGACCAGATCCAGCCCTAGCGATTACACTCACACATGTTGAAGAGCAACAGTGGCTGATGTCAGAGAAAGCTAATATCTGTAAGAGGAGACCAACGACAGTATGGATAAGGAGGAGAGGGGATTAATGATGATTAAAGTTATTCAGACAGGATAGGAAGACAGGCTCAAGATAGCTGCTGCAGCTTCTAGAGGTTACATTAAAGTTATTGTAAAGTTTTTTTTTTTAACAATAAAAATAACAAACATGTTATACTTACCTGCTCTGTGCAGTGGATTTGCACAGAGCAGCCCAAATCCTCCTCTTCCTGGGTCCCTCTTCTGTGCTCCTAGCCCCTCCCTCCTGTCGATTCCCCCCCACAACAAGCCCGAGCCAAGTCACAGCTCCCGGTGTCCATTCAGACATGAAGCTGCGGCCTGGCCCCCTCTCTCTCTCCTGATTGGCTGACTGACAGCAGCGGGAGCCAATGGCGCCGCTGCTGAGTCTTAGCCAATCAAGATAAAGAGTCTTGAATGGCGTGGACATCGCTGGACAGAGAGGGGGCACAGGTAAGTTATTAGGAGGTGTTGGGGCGGCTGCTGCACACAGAAGGCTTTTTATCTTAATGCATATAAAAAAAACCTTTTGACTTCACAACTCATTTGAGGAGATGCACAGAAGAGGACTTGCTACAAATGTGAGGATTAAAAAAAAAAAAATGTAGGCTGGAGTTCAGCTTTAATACATACATACATCTGGTAATGTCTATTTAAAATGGCCTTCTTGCTTTTTTTTTTTTTTTTTTTACAAAAATCACAAAAGCTTTAAAAATAAAATACGACTTAAAGAATGCCCCCGAAGGTCAATGTTTAGCCTCACCCGGCTGAATGTGGATTTCAGGATGACCTTCTCCAGCACCATGGCAATGAGACTGGTCAGCAGACTGGTGAGATTCTCATAAATGATGGCGGAGAGTCCAGCCTGCAGAGACAGAAATATCAGCTGTAAATTATCTCCAGATACATTTGTAAACCCAGCAATGGTCATAACCCCAGCAACACAGCATGTACCCAGCTGCTGTCATAACCCCAGCAACACAGCATGTACCCAGCTACTGTCATAACCCCAGCAACACAGTTCGTACCTGGGAATGGTCAGAACCCTGGCAATGCAGCATGAACCCACCAACAGTCATAACCCTACACAATCTCCTGCACTCGGGGGTTTAGTCTATAGGTAGGTGGTATAGCCAACCCTTCGGATAGAGTGTGGAATGTCAATGGTCTACTACTGCTGTGGCTCTGATGAAGAGGGTCCTCCCTTGTAACGCGTAAGCCGTTTGTGGTGCCATCTGGTCCCCCCTAACACCCCCTGTGGCTCTTATGAAGAGGGTCCTCCCTTGTAACGCGTAAGCCGTTTGTGGTGCCATCTGGTCCCCCCTAACACCCGGTCCAGGTTGCAGGTGTCTAAAGACACGGCTCCATTTGCCGGAGCACTGACAAGCCTTTTTTAACGTTTGTGAGTATTACTCTTGCTGTTACATTTTTAAATATATGTTATCTTTGGTAATGCACAAGGTCGGTGCGTCCTCCTTTTCTTTCTATATGTCATAACCCTGGCAGTACAGCATGCATATGGGAATGGTCAAAACTTATGCAACACAGTACGTACTCTGCAATAGTCATAATATTGGAAACTCAGCATATACCCAAGGACGGTCATAACCCTGGGAACACAGCATGTACCCAGCAAAGGTCATAACCATCACCACAACATGTACCCAGGTATGATCACAAGCCCAACAACAGGCCGGTCAGAGCAGCCTTGTACTTACTTTGAACTCAGACATAAGCTGCTCCAGGTTCACTATGAATTGCTGCACCCAAGGGTCATTAGCTTCATAGTCATTAAATTCCTCCTAAAGCAGATATCAGAATGAGAAGCAGATAAACATCTCAACATGATGACACTCACCTACCATCAACATTCACTTACCTCCTCAATATTATGTGATACAGACAGGAAAAGGTTAATCCAGGGCTTCACTTGTGGCTTGATGGCTGTGTTGTTCAACTCTCCCAGACCCTCCTGTATGGTGAATAACATAGGTGCGTCAGAAAAGAACACGGAGCACCAACATAGGGCTAGAGGAGAGGGCAAGGGGCTCAGATTTACCTGCAGGAGGTCTCGGAACTTGTTAGAAACAGACGCCATGTCACAAAGACAGCTGTCAATCTTGGCCTTGGCTTGGTCACTTCCAGATTCTGTGTTAAAGAGCTTCCTGCAGTCATTCTAGAAGGAAACCGTAGAGTTAGAGGATGAAGAGTGGGGGAACAATTAGTGTTATATAGAGGATGACGAGTGGGAGGAACAATTGGCATTATATAGAGGATGACGAGTGGGGGGGGGAACAATTATTATTATACAGAGGATGATGAGGGGGGGGGGGGGGGGGGGACAATTGGTATTATATAGAGGAACCACAAGACCCTTTGCAATTCTGGCACCAATCACGAGAGCTATCTCCTGATTGGTTAATCGGGAGAGCTATCGCCTGATTGGTTGCGGAGTTGGAGCTCCAGGTGAAACCCGGAAGTGCCAGTAATAGATCCTGAAGGAGTTATAATACTGTCAGTGACAGCCGAATGAAGAACTGGAATAGCACATAGCTGCGCACTCCTATTTCTCAAATGCAAGAATAAACAAAGTTCTCATGGTAAGGGCATTGCAGACAGTCCTTGTAAATCTGTAGGTTAGGATATCTCAGAACATATTCTACATCTGGCATGTTGCGTGAAGAGACTTGGGCAGCTCAGCTGTTAACTATGCCCCTTGTTATAAACCACGGCCTACCTCCAGATTCTTCTTCAGAGTCATGATGTTCTCACTGCAAACCTCCACGTTATTAAGACAGACCTGGAAGAGAAAAGTTACAATCAGGTAAGCGGTGACAGGTTGGTTCCCCTCCACCTTCCCCATTACACAGTTCCCCGCTCTCACCAGGAAAGACATTTTGGCCTCATCGTTGCTCTCTATGCCCTTAGTATCGAACTTTCCCTGCTGGAGACTGCTCTGCATGAGGTTGACCGCACTGGTGACACCACGCTGGATGTCCTGGAAGGTGGTGGCTGGGAAACCCATCCTTAACTTGTTACACAGAACCTCCCTGGGGTGATGGAGAGAGATGGGGGACAGAAGTGTTTTCATGAGAAAGGGATTGCATTGAAACACACGGTAATGGCAGCAGGGGGAGGGATACAGAGATGATAGGTTAGACCCCCTTTCCAAGGAGGCAAGATAAACATTTTTTGCTATTTTTTAGCCAAACAACAAAAAAAGTGTTTGATACAGCACATATGTTTCTCATTTTTTTTGCCATTATGAGTATGACACAAACAGCAAACCTGTCAGCCCCTCCATACATTACGGGGATATAGCCCAGAGTTACCGGAAATCTCCCTCCAACATGGTGGTGGAGAGGTTAATCATGGCACACAGGCAGTCTATGCTGGCGCTGGACAGAGCACGTCCAATACATTTCTTCACTATGTAGAAGCCATCGTCCACCATACTGGAAGTCAGCTGCCCCCTCTCATAGGAATCCATGTCCACGGCCTGCAAAGGATGGAGAGGCATATAAGCAGAATTATGTAACTTTATTCCTTGTTGTTAATGAGCAGGCCCTGGTATATGCAGTGGCATTCGCCCCCATCCCCCACCCCCTTGTCTTTTTCCAGGCTACCCTGAGATCATTTTTGGCAACCCTCCATAACAGTAATCCCAGTATGGTGCTCTAAAACTGCTGATTGGGTTTCTCATAGTGCCTAGCATATAGTATGTGCAGGAAATATTTGCAGCTGCATTTTGCCAAAGCCCAATTTGTCCATTCACAGTAAGCTGGTCACCATATTAGTGGAGGTATAAATTATCAATAATTTCTCTTGTACCTATACCCTGCCCTCTGATGACATCATCAATGTAATCCAATCATCAGAAGCAGGAGTAGACAGGATATGCCTATTAAATTCGTGACAGTTTCCTGCAATGCTAAAAGAATGAAGAATGTGCTGTCACAAGTGTTCTGCTGCTTCTAACTGGCAATATGCTTAAGCAGCCTTTCTCAACCAGGGTCCCTCCAGAGGTTGCTAGGAGTTCCTTTAATAGTAAATATATGTGAATTGGTCTCCTGCCTGATGGTGTCTGGCATGAAGGCCATTCCACAGAACCAGTGTCATGGGACCAGTGGAACTTCTCTGGTTTCTCAGGTAAGTAACCAATGGCACTAACGATCAAGTTATCTGTGTGTAAGGGGAGCATTCCTCTCACTGACCACCAATATAAGGAGCATTCTTCCCAGTGACCACCAAAGTATGGGGAAACTGCACTGACCCCTGGTGTAACATGGCATGGATTCCACTAACCACTAATGTGGTGTAGCTAATGTACTATGAGCTGTATATATAACATTTTTAACTGGGGTTCCCCGAGACCTGAAAATTATTTTGAGGGTTTATCCACGATAAAGGGATTGGGAAAGGCTAGCTGAAGGTATATTTATTAAAATGTAATTCCAGCTTACATCTAACCAAGTAACTACACCAACTGCTTGTGCAACTACCACCCTACTGTTAGGCTTGATTCACACCTATGCATTTTTCTTGCTTTTTGCATTTAGCAGTTTTGCTCTACAGACCGTGTTCCATTAGAAACCATGTTAAATGGGCTGTAGTGCAAATCTGCAAAATGCAAAAAGCACTAAAAATGCATAGGTGTGAATCAAGCCTTACACCTAACTAGTCACTAAATTATCCCCTTCCCCATCTTAACACCTATGCTAACTGGTGTAAGAAAGATGTATACATACCTATTTTCAGGCCAGTCGTGATCCCACTCCCCTGTGTCAGCCAGTGTTGCTGCAGAAGAGAGGAGGGAGCGCCAACAACCGAAGGGCTATTAAAGCCTAGGGGTGACCTCACCGCTCCAGGCTTTACCGGCTGTTTTCGGAAAACATGCTCTCCTCTCCCCGCAGCCGCTGCTGGTTGACATGGGATTTTAGACCAGAGCAACCTGAAAATGGGTAAGTATATACAGTACATCTTTCTTATACAGGTTTGTGAACCTAGGTGTTAAAAGGAGGGAGGAGTTGATTTTAAGGCTAGTTTTGTGTAAGCTGGAATTCCACTTTAAGGCTGGGTTCACATATATGCAAGGCCGGTTTCTGTGCAGAGTCCGGTGCAGTTTCCATTTAGCGGTTCAGAGGCGAATTTGACACATAAATCAACCTGAAGCAGACTGAAAATTGCACAGGACCCTTTTTTAATTTGTACGACAACCAGCATAGATGTGAACAGACTTCATTGAAAGCCGGTCTGGTTCACAACACATCCGTTTGATTATACTGCACAAATGAATTAAACAGTTAAACAGCCATTTTTTTCTATTTCAATATTTTTTTTTTGAAAGTGCTGGCAAGGAAATATTAACAAAACAATGGAGGTTCAGTACAGTACAAAAGGTA
Organism: Lithobates clamitans; assembly: GCA_037952925.1. Classification (NCBI taxonomy): domain Eukaryota; kingdom Metazoa; phylum Chordata; class Amphibia; order Anura; family Ranidae; genus Lithobates; species Lithobates clamitans. The sequence continues at coordinate 842,718 of JBBGZY010000890.1, forward strand.
AACACAAGTGAATTACTTTAACGCAAAAGTACAAAGGTGGTTGAAAGACAATTTTTTTTTTTTTTTTTAGTACAGGGCCATTGTCTTGTGTTTTTATCATCCCATGACATTAGTGCTGTAGCTAGCCAAAACCTCAATAGTCCATTTTCATACCCCATCTTATTTTTTGACACCTGCCTGTACTGTTCCCCACCTCTGGCCTCTGTGATGGAACCAGACTGGTCGATTGTACAATGGCTCATGGAGAAAACATCACTGTTACAATACATTTGCAGAAGTTTTTTGGATGGACAATACTGCCCACATGTGCCATTCTGATTGTGCACCTGTATCTTCCTCTTTTTTATTGTGAATCCCCCACCAACCCGTGGAGACCACAGTTACCTTATTGACAGACTCTCTCATGTAATACTCCTCCATGGTGATGTAGTACCCAATCACTTCCTGCATAGTTCGGCTCAGTAAACAATGTTTCAGTAGCTTCTCCAGACTCTGTTGATGTTCTGAAATGACAGAGAGTAAGCGTCAGGTGGGATGGAGCCCAATTATCCTGTCTAATCTGTAATAATGTCCAATATGTCTGCAGACTAAATGTTTAAATGCTGAACACTCTGCTATGTAAATCTACATATGTTTTACAGACACTGAGAGTGTTGTAATATCTGATGATACTCGGGCAGAGGAAGTACCTTGTTTAACCTCTTCAGCTGCAACTGAATCCCCCACTTCAAAGTCTGAAATCACCCGACGCTTGATAAAACGGAGGTAGAGCTCTGTTCGGGCGTTCATCAGGGTCACCTCGCCAAGGATGGGGTCCAAATCTCTGGATTACAGGAAACATTAATAGGATTCAACATAAGAAACTCCAATAATTCACCTTCAAATTCAACCCCAAGACCGGTTGCTTGTCTGCTATATCCCTCAGAATACACCCCAAGGCTTGTCTTCCATCTATAATGCACACTCTTCTATAATTTACACTGAGAAAACACCCCCAAACCTGTCCTCTCAATGTTATAATAAACATTCAGAATACACCCAGCCACTGGTCACCATCTGTTATAATAACCCCTTAGAATACACCCTGATACCTGTTCCCCATCTGCTGTAGTAAACCCTCAGAATGCAACTGGAGACCGATCCCCGAGCTTCTATAATACACCCTCAAAATACATCCCAAGACCTGTACCCCCATCTTCTATAATACACACTCAGAAAACACCCCCAAACCTGTCCTCCGTCTGTTATAATACACAACCAGAATACACCATGACACTGGTCCCCTATCTGCTATAGTACACCCCGAGACATTTCCCCATCTACTCTAATACACCCCCAGAATACAGCCCCAAACCTGTTCCCTGTCTTCTAAAACACATGCTCAGAAACACTCAGAGATCCTTTTTCTTTCTGCTATAATAAATGCTCAGAATACGCTCGACGCTGGTCCCCTCTGTCTCCTATAAGACACCTCTCCGAATACACCCAGAGACTTATCCTCTATCTACTGTAATACACACTCAGAATACACCCGAGACCTGTCCCCATGTGCTACAATACAACCTCAGAATCCACCCCAAGATCTGTCTTCTCTCTGCTATAATACATGCTCAGAAACACCCCAATACCAGTCATCTGTCTGTTACAATACATGCTTAGAGACACCCCAACACTGGTCCTGTCTGCTATAATACAACCTCACAATACACCCTGAGATCTGTCCTCAGTCTGCTATAATATACAATCAGAATACACTTTGAGACTTGTCCACTCATCTGCTATAACACACCATCAGAGTCCACCGCCAAACCTGCACCCCCTCTGGTATAGGTTATAAGAAATGGAGCATACACCTGAAAGAAAATAGGCTTCAAGGACAGACCCAGAAGGGGTGGCAGATCTAAGCATAGTGCTGCTTTGATCCTCTGCTAAAATAACAGCTGTAGCACCTTCTATACTTGATAAAATCCCCAAACAAATTGCATCAAAGGGATGTCCAGCACACATTCTTTATAATCTGAACATTCACAAACTCTGGGAGCAAACATAGTCTCAAATAGCTTCATTCCTTCTGTCTAGGCAGTACTCAGTGGCAGGAAGAACAGAGTTTTGTTTATTTTGTTGCCTGCTGCAGAGAACAAATGGTGATGGTAGTTTCTGGCAAGTGACAACGCTACAAATACTATAAAAATTTGGCAAAAAGTATGTGTACCTGTTATTGTTCCCCACTAAGTACCAACAGTGAGATGCACTGACCTGGGCTCAATCTTGTCACCGGAGAAAGATCTCATCATACTGTTCTGCACCTGCTGGAACTGGGGGACAAAACATGACAGAATGACCTTGACTCTTTTCTCTGTACAACCCCACAATGACAACATTAATAAGAAGGCCTATGGATGGGGAGATTTGCCCTGACAATGGCAGCTTGTGAAAAACCTGCTATCACATATAATGCTTCTCAACCACTCACAACTTTCCACACTATTTTGAGACTCATTACTGCCCCCCATCTCTCCTTACCTTTCTCTGTTTGGGTCCCTCGCCATTCCCATCTCTCTTCACCTTCCTCTGATTGGATACCTCACCTTTCCAATCTCTCCTAACTTTCCTCTGGTTGGGCTACTCACTGTCCCATTACCTTTCTATGGCTGGGCTCCTCACCATTCCCATCTCTCCTCACCTTCCTCTAACTGGACTTCTCCACATCTCCCATTACCTTGCTCTGATTAGGCTATACAACATACCCAACTCTTCTCAAATTCCTCCGATTGGTCTCCTAAACATCCCTCATCTTGCCTTACCCTCATCTGGTTGGGCTCCTCACCATCCCATCTCTTAGCTTTCTCTGTTTGGGTTCCTCATTATTCCCATCTCTCTTCAATTTCCTCTGATTGGGTACCTCAGCATTCCCATCTCTCCTCACCTTCCTCTGATTGGGCTCCTCACCATTCCCATCTCTTCTTACCTTTCTTGGTTCCAGTACCTCTCTATTCTGAGCTCTCTTCACTGATTGAATTCCTCATTGTCCCATCTCTCCTAACATTTCTCTGATTAGGCTCCTTGCCATTCTCATTCCTCCAAACCTTCCTCTGATTGGGTGCCTCATCATTCATATCTCCCCTCGCCATTCCTTTTTCTCGTCTCCTTTCTCTAATTGGGCTCTTTTCCATTCCCATCTTTCCTCACCTTTCTTTGATAATCTCTCTGTTGCATGAACTTGTCCACGATTCTCTCCACCTGGCGATCACACTCTGCCTGCAGATGTTTGATGAGCATGTACAGCCTCCCTGGGCCATAGTAAGTTTCCAGTATAGGTTGGTGAGTTTCCACAATTCGTGCAATACCTGCAAGACAGGACAAGGCATGTAGCAGAACCTTTGTCATGGCAGACTTCAGGTTCTCTTTTCCACCAGATGTCATGTTGAAAAATTATTTTGTCCTGGAGACTAACCTTCAAAAAGCAGTGTGAGCGTGTCTGCAAATAAAAGTGCTGCTCTCCTCTCGTTGCTTTCAGAGCTCAGGGCCAGGGACAGATTCTCTTCAGCTTTCTTAGCCACCTACAGATTGAAGAGTCCAGGCTCAGGGGTAACGCATTGACAATCCACATCAATAACAAGAATAATCCAGTCACTGCTGGATCAGACGATTTGAGTTGGAACCCTTAAAAGGGATACTTCACCTTTACCAAATAACTGCCTATGTAGATAGATATATACAGGGGATATAAAAAGCCTACACACACCTGTTAAAATGTTAGGTTTCTGTGATGTAAAAAAAAAAATGAGACAAAGATAAATACATTTCAGAACATTTTCCACCTTTAATGTGACTTATAAACTGTACAACTCAGTTGTACAACAAACTGAAATCTTTTAGGTGGAGGGAAGTAAAAATAAAAAAAATTAAAATAATATGGTTGCATAAGTGTGCACACCCTTACACTAATACTTTGTAGAAGCACCTTTTGATTCTATTACAGCACTCAGTCTTTTTAGATATGAGTCTATCAGCATGACACATGTTGACTTGACAATATTTGCCCACTCTACTTTGCAAAAACACTCCAAATCTGTCATTTTACGAGGGCATCTCCTGTGTACAGCCCTCTTCAGATCACCCCACAGATTTGCAATCGGATTCAGGTCTGGGCTCTGGCTGGGCCAATCCAAAACTTTAATCTTCTGATGAAGCCATTCCTTTGTTGCTTTGGATGTATGCTTTGGGCTATTGTCATGCTGAAAGATGAAGTTCCTCTTCACGTTTAGCTTTCTGGCAGAAGCCTGAAGGTTTTGTGCCAATATTGACCGGTATTTGGAACTGTTCATAATTCCCTCTACCTTGACTAAGGCCCCTGTTCCAGCTAAAGAAAAACAATGCCAAAGCATGATGCTGCCACCACCATGCTTTACGGTGGGTATGGTGTTCTTCTGGTGATGTGCAGTGTTGTTTTTCGCCAAACATATCTTTTGGAATTCTGGCCAAAAAGTTCAACCTTGGTTTTATCAGACCATAACATTTTCCAGCATGCTTTTGGGAGACTTCAGATATGTTTTTGCAAAATTAAGCCTGGGCTTGGATGTTTTTCTTCTTTCTTGCCCCTCTACCCCATAGCCCAGACATATAATGAATACAGTAGATTATTGTACCACATGTACCACACAGCCAGTACTTGCCAGATATTCCTGCAGCTCCTTTAATGTTGCTGTAGGCCTCTTGGCAGCCTCCCTGACCAGTTTCCTTCTCTTTTCATCAATTTTGGAGGGACGTCCAGATATGGGTAATGTCACTGTTGTGCCATATTTTTCCCACTTGATGATGACTGTCTTCACTGTGTTCTATGGTATATCTAATGCCTTGGAAATTCTTTTGTACCCTTCTCCTGACTGATACCTTTTAACAATGAAATCCCTCTGATGCTTTGGAAGCTCTCTGCTGACCATGGCTTTTGCTGTAGGATGTGACTAAGAAAATGTCAGGAAAGACCTACTAGAACAGCTGAACTTTATTTGGGGTTAATCAGAGGTACTTTAAATGATAGCAGGTGTGTATTGTCTTCTACTTAACCACTTCAGCCCCGAAGATTTGGCTGCTGAATAACCAGGCCATTTTTTGCGATTCAGCATTGCATCTCCTTAACTAACAATTGTCAGTTGTACCCAAACAAAATTGATGTCCTTTTTTCCCCACAAATAGAGCTTTCTTTTGGTGGTATTTGATCATCTCTGCGGTTTTTATTTTTTGCCCAATAAACAAAAAAAGACCAACAATTTTGAAAAAAAAAAACCAAAACACAATATTTTGTACTTTTTGCTATAATAAATATCCCCATTTTTTCTTTTACAAAAGCACATTTTTTCCTCAGTTTAGGCCGATGTGTATTCTTCTACATATTTTTGGTAATAAAAATTGCAATAAGCATATATTGATTGGTTTGATCAAAAGTTATAGCGTCTACAAAATAGGGGATAGATTTATGGCAGTGTTATTATTATTTTTTTACTAGTAATGGCGGCGATTTGCGATTTTTATCAGGACTACGATATTGCGGCGGACACATTGGGTACTTTTGACACATTTTTGAAACCATTGACAATTATACAGCGATCAGTGCTATAAAAATGCACTGATTACTGTGTAAATGTCACTGGCAGGGAAGGGGTTAACACTAAGAGGGCGATCAAGGAGTTAACAGTGTTCTAACTGTGGGGGGAGGGGACTGACTATAGGAGATGACAGATTGTGGTTCCTAGCTATTAGGAACCCACAATCTGCCTCTCCTCCCCTTACAGAACAGGGATTTGTGTGTTTACAAAAACACACGTACACACACCTCCCTGTTCTGCCTCTCATGCGCGCGACTGCCGGCCACGAGCATCGGCACCTCTGCAATGCAATGGGCGTGTGTGCCTGCTATCCTGCTTAAAGAAGCCGACATACAGCTACGACGGTTCGTGGGATCGTGCCAACCTGCCGCAGTATAATGATGGTGGCTGGTTGGCAAGTGGTTAACACGAGATTGAATGTGATTGCTTAATTCTGAACACAGCTACATCCCCAGTTATAAGAGGGTGCGCACACTTATGCAACCACATTATTTTATTTTTTTTATTTTTACTCCCCCCCTAAAAGATTTCAGTTTGTTTTTCAATTTAGTTATACAATTTATAGGTCACATTAAAAAGGTGGAAAAAGTTCTGAAATTATTTATCTTTGTCTTTTTTTTTTTTTTTTACATCAGAGAAACCTGACATTTTAACAGGGGTGTGTAGACTTTTTGTATCCACTGTCTTCAATAAGGAAATTACAGTCAAGCAAGAGCGGGTAGATAATGGAAATCCCTCTGCTCTGTCCATCAACCTTCTCACATCAACTATCATAGGGGTTACTTTGGCGTCCTGACATACCTGAGGGCCTAATGACCGAAGGAAATTAAAAATTTGAAAAAATCTAATTTAATCAGAAAAGATTTTTTATTGAAAGTATTATGCCCTGTACACACGATCGGACATTCTGACAACAAAATCCATGGATTTATTTTTACAACGGATGTTGGTTCAAACTTGTCTTGCATACACACGGTCGCACAAAGTTGTCGGAAAATCCGATCGTTCTGAACGCGGTTACGTAAAACACATACGTCGGGACTATAAACGGGGCAGTAGCCAATAGGTTAAGTCTCTTAATTTATTCTAAGCATGCGTGGCACTTTGTGCGTCGGATTTGTGTACACACGATCGGAATTTAACCGATCGGATTTTGTTATCGGAAAATTTTATAGCCTGCTCTCAAACTTTGTGTGTCAGAAATTCCGATGGGAAAAGTCAGATGGAGCCCACACACCATCGGAATTTCCGACAAAACAATCCTATCGCACTTTTTCCGTCTGAAAATCCGACCGTGTGTACAGGGCATAACAGTTTCCAGTGCATACTTCAAAAAAATATGTATACAGTAGGGGTGCGCATCTTCACTGGTCTCACGATTCGATTCGATTATCTGGTCAACGATTGAAGGGCCTAGGCCTAGGAGGCCCTTCCACCCTGCAATCTTCTGGAACACATCACGGTTCCCAAAAGATTGCCCAGCTATACAGGACAGCGCAGTGAGACATGCGCACCCGGCTGTGAAGCTGCAAGCTGTCATAGCCGGATGCCCACAGTAGTATTAGTAGTATTAGTAGTAGTAGACAGGCGGGGGAGAGAATGGAGGGTTTGGGTGGCCACGTCGCTGGATTGTGGGACAGGTGAGTGTCTTTTTATTAAAAGTCAGAAGATGCACTTTTTTTGTAGCTGCTGACTTCTAATAAACAAAAAATTGACTGGAACTCTGCTTTGAATTAAAAATAACTTCACTCCCTAAAAAGTGCACTAATCCGGTGCACTACAGGGTACAGAGATTCACACACACATGGCTGCTTGGAGGTCAGAAGGGATAGAATCCACAGATGACAAACAGCCCTGTGAAGTTCCCTTTACTGTCTCTGTGCTGGACCAGTGGCAGCTGGTGCTCAAAATTTTTTTGGGGGGCGCAAACAAACTGAAAAATACTGAACCTCCCCCATCAAATGCAGCCTCACTGTGCCCATCAAATGCAGCCTTACTGTGCCCATCAAATGCAGCCTTACTGTGCCCATCAAATGCAGCCTCACTGTGCCCATCAAATGCAGCCTCACTGTGCCCATCAAATGCAGCCTCACTGTGCCCATCAAATGCAGCCTCACTGTGCCCATCAAATGCAGCCTCACTGTGCCCATCAAATGCAGCCTTACTGTGCCCATCAAATGCAGCCTTACTGTGCCCATCAAATGCAGCCTTACTGTGCCCGTCAATCGCAGCCACTGTGCCTGTCAAACACAACCATCTGTGCCCGTCAAAAGCAGCCACTTGTGCCTGTCAAACGCAGCCACTTGTGCCCGTCAAACGCAGCCACTTGTGCCCGTCAAACGCAGCCACCTGGGCCCAAACGCAGCCACTTGTGCCCAAACGCAGCCACTTGTGCCCGTCAAATGCAGCCACCTGTGCCCATCAAACGCAGCCACCTGTGCCCAAACGCAGCCACTTGTGCCCGTCAAACGCAGCCACTTGTGCCCGTCAAACGCAGCCACTTGTGCCCGTCAAACGCATCCACTTGTGCCCGTCAAACGCAGCCACCTGTGCCCAAATGCAGCCACTTGTGCCCGTCAAACGCAGCCACCTGTGCCCAAACGCAGCCACCTGTGCCCGTCAAACGCAGCCATCACTAACCCCCCACAATTACTTTCTTTCAATTAATGTTACATTACAATAAATGCTGTGCTCCCGCTGTATGTGCTTTTAAAAAACAATGTCACCTCATACCGAATTTCGCCGTAGTAGTACGATCATGTGACTCCCGGCTCGTCCCGCCCCTCTCCGCTCTCCTCTCACGTGTCTCCTGAGTCCTGACGTCAGCGGGGAATTCTCAGTTCCGCCCACTGACTATAGTTATCGTATCAGAAGAGAGGCGGGCGGGACTGAGAAATCCCCGCTGACGTCAGGACTCAGGAGACGGAAGAGGAGAGCGGAGAGGGACGGGACGGGAGTCACATGATCATACTACTACGGCGAAATTCGGTATAAAGCGACATTGTTTTTTTAAAAAGCACATACAACGGGGGCACAGCATCTATTGTCATACAACATTCATTAAAATAAAGTCATTTTAAAAATACACTCGGAGCGCTTTCCCGGGAGGGGCGGGGCTAGTAATGACGTCACCGGACATCAATTTTCCGGTCCTTATGCATCGATGCCGCATCGGGGACACCCGAATCGCGATGCATCGATTAATTTCAGCACCCCTAGTATACAGATACAAAAGTAAACATACATACCGCATTGAACAGGTGAACATTACACAACATGTGTCAGAATAACCGTATCCCTCCCCCCCCAATCATTACTTCCAACATACAACACACTAGAGCTTCACGATTCTGGCCAAAATGAGAATTACGATTTTTTTGCTTAGAATAAAAAGATCACGATTCACTCACGATTCTCGCGACGTAAAATCTTTCACATTATACAAAAAAAAAAAAAAAGGCTAACTTTACTGGTTAGATTTTTTTTTTTTAATTCATTAAAGTATTTTTTTCCAAAAAAATTGCATTTGAAAGACCGCTGTGCAAGTACAGTGTGACATAAAATATTGCAACAACCACCATTTTATTCTCTAGGGTGTCTACTAAAAAAATATATATGTTTGGGGGTTCTAAGTAATTTTCTAGCAAAAAAAAAAAAGATTTTAACTAGAAACCAACAAATGTCAGAAAAAGGTTTAGTGTTTAAGTGGTAAACTTATTTCACTTACACAGGAAGTCTATTCCATTGACAAATTGTTGCAATGTTTATACTTAAGTTCAACTGATAAAGAATGTTTTGTTTCTTGGAAGACTGCCTGGTTTTTCTCTTCCTTTGTTTTGAGAGTTGTGGCTTTAGAAGAGCAGAGAGAATTCTTTGCATAGAAAGAATTGTGAAACACTTTAGTCAAGATCGCGATAACGATTCTTGACGATTAATTGTGCAGCTCTACAAAACACTGCGCCAAATTAGCTTGTAGGGCATAGAAAGATTCTTGACATTGCCAGTTCCCTAGGAAAAAGTCCGGGGGTGACACCGGCATCTTCAGCCGTGACTTACAAGGTGTTAGCATAAAAGGTCCTCCGGGGGGTAAGGAAATGACCAATGCAGTACAAACCTTTGTTGAGCCAACGGAAAGCTTCAGGGTCTCAACCAGGGGGAAAGGCTGGGTTATTGAAAAGATGTGCCAGAGGGGAAAAGGAAGACACCAGATTAGGGTTGTACCGAACTCTATCCCAAACGTCCAGGGAATTCGATAACATAAAGGCAAGACTGGGGAACCTATCCCTTCTGGGTTGCAATTTGAGGTAATCTATTGGAATTTTATTAGTCGCTGTCCTCACCATAGCCAACCATTCAGGTTTTTCACCCTGGGAATATACTACCGATAGCTGAGCTATCTTGATAATACAACATAAGATGCAGTAGAAGAACATCATTTTTATTCAAGTTGTTATGGGTAAAGTTCCATTTTTATCAACAGGCACCCTATACCTACAAATGCAGTTTTTTTGGTAAAGGTGAACCAACCCTTTATTACAGCGGTACATGCAGAGGGAGCCACCCTTATGGAACATGCCATAGGTCTCACGCCCCAGAGACAGTATTACTGGCTGGACCGAGCCCACCCATAATACCAATTCATTCATTGGGTTTTCCTCACACTCCTCCAATCTCCAATCACATCTCTGGACTCTCTATTCAGATATGGAAAAACTATACAAACTACTAAACTTAAACTAAAGACGAGATAGCGGTGTGTTACCTGGCGGCACAGATATGCAGAGAACTTGCTGATTCCCTCCTCATGCAGTCCCAGCAGTGGAAATATCTTAAAGAACCTCTCCACCTGTGGCAGGTCACCGGCTTTGGTTGCGGCATCAAACTTCTCTGCGACCAGAATCTTTAGCTGCTGCTCGGCCTCCTGTAGGTGCTGAAGACTGGCATCGATTGTGCTGCCTAAAATCAGATGAGCTGCAAGTTACAGCTTACTACACACTGGGAGTAACGTGAACACAGTTATCATATAAAATTATGTCTGTACCAGTTTAGTACTATTTCTAGGCTGCTTGCAAAAGAGGCTGATATACTGTATATGATTCCTTTATGACCTAAAGTGATTGTAAACTTCATACATGAAATCTGAACAAAGCACGTCCCTCTATAGTGTGAACTAGTCTCCACCCAGAGCACCAAGTGTCATTTCTCTCTGCTGCTTCATTCCTCTGCTATCTGCATGAGTCACTTCTGACACGTTTTTATGACACCAAGAGAAAAAAAAAAATGACAGGGAGGGAGATCCAGCACACAGCCTGTAATTGACAGCCCCAGCTTTGTTTATGTGTGCTGTGTGAAGGTGGGGCTGTCACTTCCCTCCAATGAGCTCTCACTGAGCTCTGCAGAGATTACCTTCAGCTCCCCGCCCCCTGCTTTCTAAAAGCTGTATAAATCCTGCACTTTGAACCACTGTAGAGAAAAGATGGCTGCAGGTAAACAGGTTTAGCTTATGTAGGAGGATTTGTTTCACCTCTGTGTATCACCTGAGGCCAGTCACTTCACTGGGTATATGTAATGGTTTACAAACACTTTAAGGCTCTGTTCACACTGGTGCGATTTCAGATGCAACTTGAGTTGTACAGAATCGCATGACAAAATCATAGTGTTTTCAATGGTGCCCGTTCACATCAATGGAACTCAGGACGGTCAGATTTTGAAAAGGGCTCCTGTACTACTTTGGTCAAATTTCAGCATGATTTTGGCCGCAAACCAATTCTAAGTACCATCAAAGTAGCAACCAAGTTGCACTAGATAAATTGCACTGAAAGCCAGATCAAAATCTGATCGCAACAGCGTGAAACTAGCCTAAAAGATAAAACTTGCAGTGCTACAACATAAACTAAAATGTTATAAATGTTAAAAATGAAACAATTAAAAACAAAAACAAACATTTACCTTCTGTGTTTAAGACAAGACACTCTGGGGTTGCTTTACCAAAACTGGAGCACTCAGAATCTGGTGCAGCTGTGCATGGTAACCAATCAGCTTCAAGTTTTTTTTATCTTAAAGTGGTTGTAATCCCCAAAAAAACCCCCCAAAAAACTGCAAGACAACTGCAAGGTATGTATTACTTACCTTAGATTGAAGCCCCTGCAGCGGTCCTCGTTCACCGCTCCGGAAAGCGACATCGATACTGGAGTTACTTCCAGGTATCGCGGGCTCCGGCGCTGTAATTGGCCGGAGCCGCAATGACGTCACTGCCGCACATGCGTCACTCCTGCGCGTGGGAGCCCCCGGTAATGGCACAATCTAACTGAAGCAACGGCACGCACATGCCATTGCTTCAGTGCGCATGTGCCGGTGACGTCGGCACATGCAAATACGGGGGATATCTCCTAAACCGTTCAGGTTTAGGATATATCCAGGGTAGCTACCGGAAAGCCTCTTTATAGGCTTACCTGTAGCAAAAAGTGTGTTGTAAGGGTTTACAACCGCTTTAATGAATTCTATGCATTAAGATAAAAAACCTTACTTGTGTAGCAGGCCCCCTAGCACCCCCTAATACTTACCCCTTCTCTATACAGCGATGCCCACGATTTCCTCAGCCGTCTGGGCCTCTCCTCCTGATTGGCTGGGGCACAGGCTCCGGCGGCTGTCAATAAAAGTCAGTTATCCAATCAGGGGAGAGAGGGGGTGGGGCCAGGTCAGGGCTCCGTGTCTAAATGGATACACGGATCTCTGATTCAGCTCGGGTGCCCCCCATCCCATAGCAAGCTGCTGATCTATGGGGGCACTCGTCAGGAGGGACGCCTCAAAACGGGCACGCCTCAAAACGGCAGTTAAAAAAACTAAAAAGAAAAAAACTAATCCAACACCCGATTGTGAAACTTGGTGTCTTGTTTTGAATACAGAATTACTTTTGTTATGATTGTAACACTTTACTTTGCATTTATAACATTTAGTTTAGGTTATAGCACTGCAGGTTTTAATTTTTTGTGAACACAAAGCTCTAAGGCCTCATCTACACGGCTGCTGGTAAACGGACGTTCCGAGGCAGTTGGATGCTTTTCTCAGCTGCCCCTGAACTCATCCAATGTTATCTTATGTGTACACGTACACGGGTTCTAATAATGTCGTTTTTAGGCAGTTGAGTTTAGAGGCCTTTTTTGGTAAGCAAAAAAATTTAGTTCAGACGCTTGTTTTGAGTTTGAGGCATTTCAAGCGTTAAACGCTTTTAAATGCGGCTAAATGCTGTAACTCGCGTTTCGTTTACAGGCGTTTTTCATTTTTGGCTATTTTGAAAAAAAAAAAAAAAAAAATTTGTTTTGCACACGCTTCTAAATGCAAACGTGACAAAACGGACGTTTTACAAGTGGGTTACTATCTGTCAAGTTAAATCGTTCAGGAGAGGTTGTGAAAATGTCCCGTGTACATTAAGCCTAAATATAAACCATCAAAAGGAACTAGTAGGCTTCGTTTAGACTTGTGGGGGACGGAAAGAATCTGCAGTTGAGAGGCGTTTTTACCGCCTGCCAACTCCCTCCCCACGGGGATGTTTACACGCCGTAGCTAATTTCACCTGACATGTAGTGATCAGCAAGGGGAAAGCGCTGCAAATAACCCCGCAACCGCGTGCATTGCATTTATCAGCAAAAATGGAGTTAAAGTGGTTCTAAAGGCAGAAGGTTTTTATCTTAATGCACTCTTTGCATTAAGATAAAAAAACCTTCTGTGTGTAGCAGCCCCCTCATACTTACCTGAGCCCCATCTCTATCCAGCGATGTGCACGTAAGCCGTGGCTATCCGGGACTCTCCCTCTTGATTGGCTGAGACCAAGAAGCAGGTGCCATTGGCTCCTGCTGCTGTCAAAGTCAGTGAGCCAATGAGGAGAGAGAGGGGGCGGGGCCAAAGCCGTGGCTCCATGTCTGAATGGACACACACAGCAGCGATTCGGCTCGGGTTCCCTCAAAGCAATCTGCTTACTCTGAGGGCACTCGGCGGGAGGGAGTGGCCAGGAGCATCGCCGAGGGACCCGAGAAGAGGAGGATCTGGGATACTCTGTGCAAAATCACTGCACAGAGCAGGTAAGTATAACATGTTTGTTATTTTTAAACCAAAAAAAACAAGACTTTAATATCACTTTAAAAAACAGGCAGTGATGAGGCGTCATATGGCTTCCTCACCTCCTGTCGGTAGCTTCTGAAGCACAACTCGAACGCAGATTGGGCTTCAGAGGAAAGAGAAATTTAACAATCTACCCTTATTGTATGCTGCATACACAAGGCCTCATTTATCAAAGTGTCTGAGAGAATCAGGGAAACTAGAAGAACACTGTGTGCAGTCTTGTCTGGTTGAAGCTGGCACTACAAGCATGTTATCTTGCAGACACTCCGATTGAGAGTCTCAATGCGCTAGCTGTTGAACTACACTCATAATGTGAACAGTTTCTTTTGCATATACAAAATTCCTATAGGAAACAAGGAGAGGGCTGCACTATCTATGGGTGATGCCAGTATAAAAAGTGGGACTCCAACTTCATTCTGAACAGGGATACTCATGTAATCCTTATTCTTAGCTGTGCAACAGTCAGCATCACATAGCTACTTCCTGCCCTTCTTGTAATTTGTACTCCCTCTGTGGTTCCCGAGCCCACAGAGGTGACATTATTATGTTAGCCATGCAGCTGGGCAATACCGAATAAGTATACACACACATGTATACACTCCTGCAGCTATGGACGGTGACCAAATAACAAAACTACGCTTAGCCACCTCCCACAAATTAGACTATTTTTCCATGGAATCATGGGACATGCAGTTTCAAATAATGATATGCAGCTGCAGACCCGGACTTCCTCCTGGTGCCCTTTGATAGCCAGACTATTGCTAGCCAGCTGATCACATCACAGGTAATTTATGATGATTTTTTTAAAGCAGATGCAAAGATTTGGGAAATTATACAGTATTTGCCAGTTCAGTGCGAATAGTAAGGGGTATTATTTTATGAGCAAGTAACTTAATCCTGGAGTTGGGCTTAAAATGTTATTTCTGCATTAGAATTGGTATAGTTTTCAGTCTGATCAAATCTAAAAATAGGATGGGTCAGCGATCGCCGCGTAGCCATAGGCAGAGTCAGCGATCGCCGCGCAGCCATAGGCAGAGTCAGCGATCGCCGCGCAGCCATAGGCAGAGTCAGCGATCGCCGCGCAGCCATAGGCAGAGTCAGCGATCGCCGCGCAGCCATAGGCAGAGTCAGCGATCGCCGCGCAGCCATAGGCAGAGTCAGCGATCGCCGCGCAGCCATAGGCAGAGTCAGCGATCGCCGCGCAGCCATAGGCAGAGTCAGCGATCGCCGCGCAGCCATAGGCAGAGTCAGCGATCACCGCACAGCCATAGGTAGAGTGAGTGCTCACTGACTGCACACTGTGGGAAGGGATGAGAATGCACATTCCAAAAATGTACAATCCTATAAAAATGGTCTAATCACTAATGAAAAACCTTACAAGATCCATCCACACACGGCTGGCTCGCCAATCACACTGCATCAGGTTTCATACACTCTCATGGTGTGACACATGGAAGAGGCAGTACTGTGCCAGGACTACAGAGGAACAAGGAGCACAGCCATCACCTTCATTTCCCTGCCGGCTCAGCTCAATAACAGATTTATCCAGGCACAGGTATCGGTGTATGTGTGCCGCGGCCTGCTCGTAGTCCTCATTCTTCAGAGCAGTCTGCACCCCATCCATGCAGAACTTCAGGTCCAGGATGTCATCTGCTCGCTGTATGGCTTGATAGAGGCGACTCTGTAGAGGAGGACACATGGGGAGATCATTTATACAGTGACCCGTATAATTCACCCCAAGGACACACCCAGATTATTGGCCAGCATAATACTCCTCTAACAGAAATATACTGCATCACAGCTACTATTTCATCATTAGAAGATCACCCAAGTCACAAACAGAACCTCAGTCATGCTAAAAACTAAGGTAACCACCTGCTGTCCAGCGTACATATAGTGATTATTATCAGGATCATGACTGCAGCTGAAGAGGCGGCGATCATCTTTCATGTAAAATTAATTACAGCCACCTGATCCTCTTGCCGCCACAAGCAATGAGGATTTTGTCACTTCCTGTTTCATGAGCTGTCTATACCTGGCCTATCGAGCCACGGAAGCAGCTTACCAAACAGATTTCTGTTTGATCAGATGCCTTGGAAGGCAGTGGAGAGGGGGTCTAAGAAACCTTGATGTCGCCATTAAAAAAAAGTACCTGTCACTGCCCAAAACTATCACAAGGAGTATTGTTCACCCCTTGTAAGAACAAACTTAAATTACATTTAATAATAATAATAATTATTAGAAAATAAACTCAAATAAAATAAATATAAATTGAAAAAAAATAAAATAAAAATGTAAGCATCTCTGTCCCCCTTTTCTTATGTTCAAAAGCAAACATGCACATAGGTCCAGCACACATATGTAAAGAGTAATTGAACCACGCATGCGAGGCATCACTGTGAATGTCTGAGTAAGAGCAATAATTCTAGGGCCATAGATCATGTTTAACTCTAAACTCATAACCTGTAAAGGCTTTTAAAACATTGACTATTGACAATTTTGGGTACCGTCGTTTGTTGCAATTTAACAGACATGAACAATTTTAAATCTTGACAGGTTTAGTATCCATTTACTCGATGCAGCAGCATCTTTTTTATTTGATCAAAATCTTATGTTTGTGTGCACTAAAAATAAGCATACAAGCATTATAAATCCCTGAGGAAGGGGGTGCTACAAACCCATGAAAAGCATTGCTTCTATTTCTTCTTGTTATCAGTGAACTCCATGGTGTTACTATGAAGATTTGCCAATACTTCCAGTGCTCCACACCCACTCATCCCCTGATGTGGATATCCTTCCCCCCGGACGTACCTTGGCAAGGTCCAGCTGTCTGACTTTGCTGCTGACATTTTCGGCCAGATTACAAGTAAATGTGATCATCCCGGACACCTGCTGGGCATCTCCCTCTATGAGCTGCAGGTTGGGCCTGGCAGGAGACACAGTGATTATCATATCATCCGTCATACACGGGGATGTCCCCAATGCTCTGTATATCCCTGTGGTCACCCATGTGATAAACCACATGACACCCTGCAGGTGGCTGGATCTGATTTCCATTAGAGAGACACCAGCATGGAAAAAAGGCTGCAGTGTCACCTATGATAGCCAATCAGATTACAGCTTTCTGCAGTGTAAGGAGAGTGGGATATAGCATAGAGCCCCTTTTATGGTGTCTTTCTTCACATTGGCCACACCCATTGATACTTACCCCATCCTCTGCAGAGCCAGCATCTTGTTCTCCACCGCCCCCTGCTGTCCGAGCAAAGCCTGCAGCTCCGCTTCCACCTCTTTCTGCAAGAGACACATGTACAAGTCAGTAGAGACACATGATCGGTCCTCCCAGTACCCCCTCCCCCACTGATTGGTACATGACAGGTCCTCCCAGTACCCCCCCACCCCAATAATTTATATATGACAGGTCCTCCCAGTAACCCCCCAATAATTTATATATGACAGGTCCTCCCAGTACCCCCCCACCCCAATAATTTATATATGACAGGTCCTCCCAGTACCCCCCCACCCCAATAATTTATATATATATATGACAGGTCCTCCCAGTACCCCCCACCCCAATAATTTATATATGACAGGTCCTCCCAGTACCCCCCCACCCCAATAATTTATATATATGACAGGTCCTCCCAGTACCCCCCCACCCCAATAATTTATATATGACAGGTCCTCCCAGTACCCCCCACCCCAATAATTTATATATGACAGGTCCTCCCAGTACCCCCCACCCCAATAATTTATATATGACAGGTCCTCCCAGTACCCCCCCACCCCAATAATTTATATATGACAGGTCCTCCCAGTACCCCCCCCACCCCAATAATTTATATATGACAGGTCCTCCCAGTACCCCCCACCCCAATAATTTATATATGACAGGTCCTCACAGTACCCCCCACCCCAATAATTGATATATAACAGGTCCTCCCAGTACCCCCCCCACCCCAATAATTGATATATAACAGGTCCTCCCAGTACCCCCCACCCCAATAATTTATATATGACAGGTCCTCCCAGTACCCCCCACCCCAATAATTTATATATGACAGGTCCTCCCAGTACCCCCCCACCCCAATAATTTATATATGACAGGTCCTCCCAGTACCCCCCCACCCCAATAATTTATATATGACAGGTCCTCCCAGTACCCCCCCACCCCAATAATTGATATATAACAGGTCCTCCCAGTACCCCCCACCCCAATAATTGATATATAACAGGTCCTCCCAGTACCCCTCCCCCCCAATAATTTATATATGACAGGTCCTCCCGGTACCCCCCCCACCCCAATAATTTATATATGACAGGTCCTCCCAGTACCCCCCCCACCCCAATAATTGATATATGACAGGTCCTCCCAGTACCCCCCCCCACCCCAATAATTTATATATGACAGGTCCTCCCAGTACCCCCCCCCCCACCCCAATAATTTATATATGACAGGTCCTCCCGGTACCCCCACCCCAATAATTTATATATGACAGGTCCTCCCAGTACCCCCCCCACCCCAATAATTTATATATGACAGGTCCTCCCAGTACCCCCTCCCCCAATGATTGGTACAGGACAGGTCCTCCCGGTAGTTCCCCCACCTCCTCAGCACACAGCCGCTCGTAGGCCTCCTCCAGCTCCTGCAGGTCGGTCAGGGATCGGATCTGCTCCATAGTCAGCGAGGGGCTCCGGTCTCCCTGGTAACTAGCTGAGCTGGCCATGTTGACAGGCCGCGTCACTTCCGCCCCCCAGGAGTCAGGACCCTTCATTCTTCGTCACATCCTGCCTCAGGGACCCTACAACTCGTCACTTCCGGTTCTAGAGGACCTACGCTACGTATTCTCCTCATTTCCGGGGTCCTTCAGTGTGGCGAGGGCTGTCCATACTGTGCCGGTGAGGGAAGAGGAGCGGCGCTCGGTGTCTCCGGAGTGTATCGGGGTGAGGAGCAGGCTCGAGGTGGGGCGGTGGTATTATTCCGGGGATCAGGTCATAGTAGGGTGTATGAGGGCAGGCGGAAGTTGGGCAGCTCTTTGAGGACCCCGCACGGCTTTGTGGCAGGAGAGGCGCGAAATGGCGGCCGAGTGACCCGGAGAAGAATCCGGTGTGAATCCCCGCCATCCGCCACAGGAGCCACGCCGTGTGTGTACCGGGGGAAGGTGAGGAGGGACCGGGGTGTATGTCCCGGGTCAGGCCTTGTTTGCGGACCACATTTATCTCCTTTATGGAGGCCGCACCAGCAGGAGGTGGGGGGACCCTGACTGGGGATAAGGGGGGGCTGTGCGTGATAATGGGGGGATGGGGAGCGCTTTCCACCGCTAATGGAGAAAGGGGAGGCAGCCCATTATATTAGGGGGGTTCTGTGATTTTTTTTTGCCTGGAAAATCTCAGATCTCTGGGGGGTCCCCTGTATGTGGTGATCTCAGAGGCCTCTAGGAGTGATTCTGGGGGTCCCCTGTGTGTGGTGATCTCAGAGGCCTCTAGGGGTGATTCTGGGGGGTCCCCTGTATGTGGTGATCTCAGAGGCCTCTAGGGGTGATTCTGGGGGTCCCCTGTGTGTGGTGATCTCAGAGGCCTCTAGGGGTGATTCTGGGGGGTCTCCTGTGTGTGGTGATCTCAGAGGCCTCTAGGGGTGATTCTGGGGGGTCCCCTGTGTGTGGTGATCTCAGAGGCCTCTAGGGGTGATTCTGGGGGGTCCCCTGTGTGTGGTGATCTCAGAGGCCTCTAGGGGTGATTCTGGGGGGTCCCCTGTGTGTGGTGATCTCAGAGGCCTCTAGGGGTGATTCTGGGGGGTCCCCTGTGTGTGGTGATCTCAGAGGCCTCTAGGGGTGATTCTGGGGGGTCCCCTGTATGTGGTGATCTCAGAGGCCTCTAGGGGTGATTCTGGGGGGTCCCCTGTGTGTGGTGATCTCAGAGGCCTCTAGGGGTGATTCTGGGGGTCCCCTGTGTGTGGTGATCTCAGAGGCCTCTAGGGCGGCCCAGTGGTGATTCTGGGGGGTCCCCTGTGTGTGGGAGTCATATTTGGGGTCTGTAGGGGCATCCCCTGTTTCTGGGAGTCATCTCTGGAGGTGCCCTGTGTCTGGCTGTGATCTCAGAGGCCTCCTGGGGGTCCCCTGTGTCTGGCTGTGATCTCTGGGGGGGGTCCCCCTGTGTCTGGCGGTGACCTCTGGGGGGGGTCCCCCTGTGTCTGGCGGTGACCTCTGGGGGGGGGTCCCCCTGTGTCTGGCGGTGACCTCTGGGGGGGGTCCCCCTGTGTCTGGCGGTGACCTCTGGGGGGGGTCCCCCTGTGTCTGGCGGCGACCTCTGGGGGGGTCCCCCTGTGTCTGGGGGGGGTCCCCCTGTGTCTGGCGGCGACCTCTGGGGGGGGTCCCCCTGTGTCTGGCGGCGACCTCTGGGTGGGGGGGCCCCCCTGTGTCTGGCGGCGACCTCTGGGGGGGGTCCCCCTGTGTCTGGCGGCGACCTCTGGGGGGGGTCCCCCTGTGTCTGGCGGCGACCTCTGGGTGGGGGGGCCCCCCTGTGTCTGGCGGCGACCTCTGGGTGGGGGGGCCCCCCTGTGTCTGGCGGCGACCTCTGGGTGGGGGGGCCCCCCTGTGTCTGGCGGCGACCTCTGGGTGGGGGGGCCCCCCTGTGTCTGGCGGCGACCTCTGGGTGGGGGGGCCCCCCTGTGTCTGGCGGCGACCTCTGGGTGGGGGGGCCCCCCTGTGTCTGGCGGCGACCTCTGGGTGGGGGGGCCCCCCTGTGTCTGGCGGCGACCTCTGGGTGGGGGGGCCCCCCTGTGTCTGGCGGCGACCTCTGGGTGGGGGGGCCCCCCTGTGTCTGGCGGCGACCTCTGGGTGGGGGGGCCCCCCTGTGTCTGGCGGCGACCTCTGGGTGGGGGGGCCCCCCTGTGTCTGGCGGCGACCTCTGGGTGGGGGGGCCCCCCTGTGTCTGGCGGCGACCTCTGGGTGGGGGGGCCCCCCTGTGTCTGGCGGCGACCTCTGGGTGGGGGGGCCCCCCTGTGTCTGGCGGCGACCTCTGGGTGGGGGGGCCCCCCTGTGTCTGGCGGCGACCTCTGGGTGGGGGGGCCCCCCTGTGTCTGGCGGCGACCTCTGGGTGGGGCGGCCCCCTGTGTCTGGCGGCGACCTCTGGGGGGGGTCCCCCTGTGTCTGGCGGCGACCTCTGGGGGGGGCGGCCCCCCTGTGTCTGGCGGCGACCTCTGGGGGGGTCCCCCTGTGTCTGGCGGCGACCTCTGGGGGGGTCCCCCTGTGTCTGGCGGCGACCTCTGGGGGGGGTCCCCCTGTGTCTGGCGGCGACCTCTGGGTGGGGGGGCCCCCCTGTGTCTGGCGGCGACCTCTGGGTGGGGGGGCCCCCTGTGTCTGGCGGCGACCTCTGGGGGGGGTCCCCCTGTGTCTGGCGGCGACCTCTGGGTGGGGGGGCCCCCCTGTGTCTGGCGGCGACCTCTGGGTGGGGGGGCCCCCCTGTGTCTGGCGGCGACCTCTGGGTGGGGGGGGCCCCCCTGTGTCTGGCGGCGACCTCTGGGTGGGGGGGCCCCCCTGTGTCTGGCGGCGACCTCTGGGTGGGGGGGGCCCCCCTGTGTCTGGCGGCGACCTCTGGGTGGGGGGGGCCCCCCTGTGTCTGGCGGCGACCTCTGGGTGGGGGGGGGGCCCCTGTGTCTGGCGGCGACCTCTGGGTGGGGGGGGCCCCCTGTGTCTGGCGGCGACCTCTGGGTGGGGGGGCCCCCCTGTGTCTGGCGGCGACCTCTGGGTGGGGGGGGCCCCCTGTGTCTGGCGGCGACCTCTGGGTGAGGGGGGCCCCCCTGTGTCTGGCGGCGACCTCTGGGTGGGGGGGGCCCCCCTGTGTCTGGCGGCGACCTCTGGGTGGGGGGGGCCCCCCTGTGTCTGGCGGCGACCTCTGGGTGGGGGGGCCCCCCTGTGTCTGGCGGCGACCTCTGGGTGGGGGGGGCCCCCCTGTGTCTGGCGGCGACCTCTGGGTGGGGGGGGGCCCCCTGTGTCTGGCGGCGACCTCTGGGTGGGGGGGGGCCCCCTGTGTCTGGCGGCGACCTCTGGGTGGGGGGGGGCCCCCTGTGTCTGGCGGCGACCTCTGGGTGGGGGGGGCCCCCCTGTGTCTGGCGGCGACCTCTGGGTGGGGGGGGCCCCCCTGTGTCTGGCGGCGACCTCTGGGTGGGGGGGGCCCCCCTGTGTCTGGCGGCGATTTTTGGGGCCTCTGGGGGGGGTCCCCTGTGTCTGGGAGTCATATGTGGGGGTCCCCTGTACCAGACTGATCACTGGGGTTCCCCTATGTCTGGGGGGTACTCTGTCTCTGGTGGGGGGTAGGGGTCTGTATGCTGTGTGGTGGGGGAGGGGGATGTAGCAGTTTAATGACCTCTGTCACAGTCGGTAGTCTCGGTTCTTCCCGATATTTTCACTCTTTCTGCTCTCAATGATGAGTTTTCATGTCTCTTCTCTGACAATCACTGGAGACATCCTAATCTCTGAGAAGAGCTCCACCTCCCCTGACCCCCCCCCCCCCGCCCATATAGCGGAATGTACGGTAATAATCTGATTTATCTATTTCAGGTATTGCGCTCCTCACGTGATTCCACCAGCTGCTGATATTGGATCTCCGCCGCCATGTTCCTGTACAATATAACGCTGCAGAGGGCCACCGGCATCAGCTTCGCCATCCATGGAAATTTCTCAGGTATCCAACATCAGGCTGCTCACTTCTGATACTTCGTTTCTCCCCCCCTCACTACTCCTCTCCATTACCGGTGATGTGTTGGTTGTGGACTACGAATAGAGGAGTCCGGAGATAAATCCCCACATGCCAGGATGCAGAGTCTTGTATAAATGTTAGCTGTGGACTGATACTGTTGCTGTATATTGTGACATGCCAGGACTGTATTCATGTAGACTTGTGAATTTACCGACAGGTCCTTTTTTTTAATGTTGAACTTTACATTTTTGCCTTCCTCCCTGGGCTTCTATTCTAAACATATCATTTTTTTTTTACCCTCTATTTTCTTTGCTGATTAGGAACTAAACTACAAGAGATTGTGGTTTCCCGGGGGAAGATTGTGGAGTTACTCCGACCCGATGCCAACACAGGAAAAGTCCACACCTTGCTGACGGTGGAAGTGTTCGGGGTGATTCGCTCTCTCATGGCCTTCCGCCTGACCGGAGGCACGAAGGATTACATTGTGGTGGGCAGTGACTCGGGTCGTATCATCATTCTGGAGTATCACCCCTCCAAGAACATGTTCGAGAAGATCCACCAAGAAACCTTCGGGAAGAGCGGCTGTCGTAGGATCGTCCCCGGGCAGTTCCTGGCTGTGGACCCCAAGGGCCGAGCTGTCATGATCAGTGAGTGTGGGGAGGCGCTGGCATATATTGGGAGTGAGAAGGCCAGCTGTACACGTCTTCATCTCCTGTGTTGTGACTTCCCAGCAATACAGGAATGGAGTCTGGTTTGCACCCCTGGGCCAGTGTAGTACAGCTTTTGTAAAGGTAGATGATGTATCCTACAGAGCAAAGTAGCAGAAGTCCTCTTAACCGAACGCCGATATACGTCCTTACTTTGAGAACGGTTATCGTTGTTATGGCAGCAGCTAGCTGCCATAACCCCGGTACCTTCGTGGTCGGCTACAAGATAAAAGTGGTCTCTGAGGCGGAATCGCCGCAAAATCACTTTTGTTGGCAGCGGCGGAGGCGATCCGATCCTTGTCCTGGCTAGACATGGAGACGAGTGAGGGGAAGATGGCCCCCACCTGTCTCCATGACATTGCAGGGTGGAAGTGACGTCAAAATGTCACTTCCACCTATAGGTCTTAAAGGGGCATTTTTTTAAATGACAAATGTTTTCATTTTATTTATTTTTTGCACTTTAGTGTAAATATGAGAGATCTGAGGTCTTTTTGACCCCAGATCTCAAATTTAAGAGGTCCTGTCATGCTTTTTTTCTATTACAAGGGATGTTTACATTCCTTGTAATAGGAATAAAAGTGACACCATTTTATTTTTTTTAAAGTGTAAAAATAAAAGGTAAAATTAATAATAATAAAAAAAAACATGCCCCGTCCCGCCGAGCTCGCGTGCAGAAGCGAACACAGCCGCTTGTAGGCCTCCTCCAGCTCCTGAAGGTTGATCAGGGATCGGATCTGCTCCACAGTCCAGGGGGGGGGGGGGTGTCTCCCCCCCCCTGTGTGTGGCAGCGATCTGAAGCCTCTAGGGGTGCCTAGTGGTTCTGGGGGTCCCCTGTGTGTGGGAGTCATATATTTGGGGTCTGTAGGGTATCCCCTGTTTCTGGGAGTCATCTCTGGAGGTGCCTGGCAGTGATCTCAGAATCTGAGGCATCCTGGGGGTCCCCTGTTTCTGGCAATTACTTCAGGGGTACCCTATTCCTGGCAGTGATTTTTGGGGGGCTGAGGGGGGGGGGCTGTACCTGGAAGTCGTATGTGGGGGACCCCTGTGCCAGACTGATCTCTGGGGTTCCCCTGTGTCTGGGGGGTACACTCTATCTCTGGGGGGGGGGGGGTCTGGGCTGTATGCTATGTTGTACTTTGCCATGTGTGTAGCAGTTAGATGACCTCTGTCACAGTTGGTAGTCCCGGTTCTTCCCGGTATTTTCACTCTTTCTGCTCTCAATGATGAGTTTTCATGTCTCTTCTCTGACAATCACTGGAGACATCCTAATCTCTGAGAAGAGCTCCCCTGCCCCCCTCCCTCCGCCATATAGCGGAATGTATGGGAATAATCTGATTTATCTATTTCAGGTATTGCGCTCCTCACGTGATTCCACCAGTTGCTGATGTTGGTTCTCCACCGCCATGTTCTTAAACAATATACCACTGCAGAGGGCCACCAGCATCAGCTTCGCCATCCATGGCATAATGTGCTAGTATGCATCACATACTAGCTTATTATAAAATAATGACCTTGGAACGAAGCCCTCCAGCGCTGTAAAGTCAAAGCTGAGAGGGCTGACATGTTGTCTTCTTCCGGGTTTGTGTGCTCCGGCTATGTGATTGGCTGGAGCCACGATGACGTCACTCGCTGGGAGCCCTCAGTTCCAGCACAAAGCTCTAAAGGTATCCTGGCGCATGCACCAGTGATATTCACCCTACATGCAGCCAGTAACCTCTCCTAAACGGTGCACATTTGGGAGATGTTCATTTTTACATAAAGGTAAGCCTGATTAAGGGGACTGTAGATCAAGAGGACTGTAGATCTCTAAAACAAGTCCTGTGTGAGCAGACAATACTGTAGCACAGAAGACTTGTTATTCTCACATATTGTTGCTTTTGAGAAAGAAGATTAGATTGTTATGGTTCTCTGATGAAATAAGTTTTTGATAATAAACCATGCTCACAGTACTTTGTATCCCGGGTGTTGAATATGTCTTCTGGTTGCTCACAGGTGCCATTGAGAAGCAGAAACTGGTCTACATCCTGAACAGAGACGCAGCTGCCCGTCTGACCATCTCCTCCCCACTCGAGGCTCATAAGGCGAACACTCTGGTGTACCATGTGGTGGGAGTAGATGTGGGCTTTGAAAATCCCATGTTTGCCTGTCTGGAGATGGACTATGAGGTAAGACTGACCCCATCCCCGCCCCCCCGTTAGACACAATAAGACTGAATATTGGCGCTCAGCATGATGAATTCTCATGTCTCTTCTCTGACTATTCTACTGGAGACAATGTTACACTGATGAGCCATGTATAACAGGGTTAAGCCTTGATGCTGTATGTTCTTATGAGCCGTGTACAACAGGGTGACGCTTAGCTGCAGTATGACCTGTTTTGTATTCGTATGGCCTCGATGCAGTCCGTTTTTTGTTTCTAGGAAGCGGATAATGACCCAACTGGAGAGGCAGCTGCTAACACCCAGCAGACGCTAACCTTCTATGAGCTGGATCTGGGCCTGAACCACGTAGTGCGCAAATACAGTGAGCCTTTGGAGGAGCATGGCAACTTCTTGATCACAGGTGAGTAGATAGTCGGCTCTCTCCTGCATTATTTGATATCACTATTGGAGTTCCATTTGTCTTATACAATTTTTTTGTACAGTTCCTGGAGGCTCAGATGGTCCCAGTGGAGTGCTCATCTGCTCTGAAAACTACATTACCTACAAGAACTTTGGAGACCAGCCAGATATTCGCTGTCCCATCCCAAGAAGGCGGGTGAGTCGCCCTATACATTGCATTTTAGATTGAATTAGATGGTGCAGCTTTTGTGATGATTTTTCATGTCTCTTCTCTGAAACTAATGAAGAGGATGTAAAGATTCTGATAAGCTGTAGCCAGGACGCATCCAAGGTCATGCACTAACCCAGAATTAATGTACGTCAGATGCAGTACATCTCTGCAATACACGCAATGTTTAAGGACACGAAACATTGGGAAATGTGCAAGTGTGGGAAAAATACCGCAAATCCAGTGAGCTCCTAACTACCTGTGGTGGGTGGACAACCCTGCCTCTGCTGCACTGAAATCCCAAGAAGTGTTGGCAGCCCTGCCCAGTTATTCCGTGCTGGACTATGGAAACTTTTCACTTTGGTAACCAAAGAGGGAGTACGTGTTTTGTAGTCCAGAAGGGGAAACCTCAATCTGTGCTGTCAGCTTTGCGTGGGATTTTAATACAGCAGAGTATGTGGGGTTTTTTTTTTTTTTCTCACTACAGGAAGTTGGCAGCTGGCTGGAGTTTTGACTGATCAGCAGGTATTTTTCTGTCCTTGCATCATGATTAAACTGTGGTGGCTCATTCACCAGTAGGACCACTATGGAACTCCATCATATCCACCACACCATGTAGGTAGGCCCTCCTTCGCCTGGGACTACAAATAAATGTCAAGTCCCT
The DNA here is from genome assembly GCA_037952925.1 of Lithobates clamitans. Taxonomy (NCBI): domain Eukaryota; kingdom Metazoa; phylum Chordata; class Amphibia; order Anura; family Ranidae; genus Lithobates; species Lithobates clamitans. The sequence continues at coordinate 869,275 of JBBGZY010000890.1, forward strand.
CCTGTGCGCAGATCTGCACAGGCGGAACAGTGTAATCTTTTCCACCAGTCCTACTATCTGACTTTGACAGTTGGAACATGGAAGCATGCAAATTACCGATTTTGAACACAAGTACTCATGGGGCATGTAGTGCTCCTGTCAGGGAGGGATTTTGTGTATGCTCCCTGACGGGAAAATAAAGCATAAGTGTTGCAAAAGGAGATTAAGGGGACAAACTTTGGATGGGTACATAATAATAATGTAATGTAATTATTGACAATAATACACTTTCATTAGCTAGTTTAGAAAATAAGGATTTAATACTACTTTAACCGCTTGCCGACCGCATAACTTAGTTATACAGTGGCAGAGCGGCTGTCCTGCACCAGATCCCGTACCTAGTATGTGATTCAGCACTTTCAAGTAGGAGACGCTTGTGCAGCAGTTGTGCTTGGGTTAGACACTGCACAAGCTGATCAGCGGGTGCCGGGAAATCGATCGGCAAGCCGCTCATCAGCGAGGAGAGACACAGAACATAGCTCTGCCTGTGTAATAAAGGAAGAGCTCTAATCTGTCAGCCGGGATGTGATAGATTTTATTTCCCTGCATTGCAGTGAATGAAGATCCATCCCATCTTTTAGTAAAAACAGCACACTGTACACAAACACTGGTCAGGCACACATTTAACCCTTTGATCACCTTAGATGTTTGACCCCTTCCCAGTCAGTGCCATCAGTACAGTGACCGTGCATATTTTTAGCACTGTATTGTTGTCGCTTGTTCCCACAAAGTGTCAGCTTGTCTGCTGCAATATCGCAGTCCTGCTATAAGCTGCTGATCGCTGCCATTACTAATATAAATAAAAATTCCAGTATATGTCTACTTTGTAGATGCTATAACTTTTGCGCAAATCAATCAATCAATATGCGCTTATTGGGATTTTTTTTACCAAAAAATTTGTATCAAAATACATATTGGCTTGAATTTCTTAAATATATATATTCTATTATATAATTTTTTTTTCTTTATAGTGCAAAAAATAAACCCAGTGGCAATCAAATGCCACCAAAATTTTTATTTGTGGGGAAAAATTAAAAATGTAATTTGGCATCACGGCGCAATTGTCAGTTAAAGTACTGCAGTGCTGTATCGCAAAAAAATGGCCTGGTCATGAAATGAGATAAATCTTCCAGAGGGCAAGTGGTTACAGAGATAAAGCATAGGGAAAGGTGCATGTCATCCAGAGATGTACAGAATGTGTTTATTGTATTCATAGACTTTAATGTGAATCAAGATTGACTGTTTGTTCTCTTTTTAAAAGAATGATCTTGACGATCCAGAGCGGGGAATGATCTTTGTCTGCTCGGCTACACACAAAACCAAATCCATGTTTTTCTTCCTGGCTCAGACAGAACAGGGGGACATCTTTAAAATCACACTTGAGACTGATGAAGACATGGTAAGGAGTTGCAGGCTAGGAGGATTGGTATTTGTACTGGTGTGTTTCGTTTTTGTTCTCTTTCTCATTGTCCTGTCTGTTGTGCTTCTTCAGGTCACAGAAATCCGTCTGAAATACTTTGATACCGTTCCAGTGGCTTCGGCAATGTGTGTCTTGAAGACCGGTTTTCTCTTTGTAGCTTCAGAATTTGGGAACCAGTAAGTAATTGGCACCTTACCATTTATGAATGGTATGTGAAGCTTCAAAATGATATAAAAGTTACTCTGTGTGTCGTATTTTCAGACAGTTTCTATAAATTGGTATTTCTTGGCGCAAAAAAAAAAATTCTGAGGCTTGTCACTACCTTTTTTACTTTAACCATTATCTTAAATTCCATCCCTTCCCTCCTGTCAGAACCGTGATCTACCTTGTTTACATAGGCAGATCACAGTTCTGTCTGCCTCAGAATCGGTGGGTACCGTGCAATCAGCGGCAATGCGCGCCCCCTAGTGTGTATGTATATATTATGAGATCCCGCGCACAGGAGCCGCCCTGTACAAGTAAAACTTCTAAAGGGTGGACCTTAAGTGAAAAATTATGATTTCTGATGTACTGAAGGTCTATCTCATGATTCCTGATGCCCTAAAATGCCAGGATAGTACAAACGCCCCCCCCTCCAAAGACCCCTTTTTGGAAAGTAGGCAGTCTGAGGTATAGTGATTTTTGTCTGTAAGGTGCCACCCAACCTCCGTACAAGTACTGTGGCTGGTTGGTTACTCACTTAGACTAAAATATCGGCAGGCACATAAAAGCAATCTCAAACTCCCAATGGAATGCTGAATGTGGCAGAGGGATGAAGCGATCAGCCGCTTAGTCCTTTTGCCCCTCTTTCAGCTTCCACAGCTTGATGTATCCAATCCAGTGCTAATCTAGTGGGGGTGAAGCCGCAGTTTGGTTGAGAGCACAACCAATGTGACAGTTACATTCCCGGCAAATGCTGTTAATGTAACGTTTTTTAACAGTTATCGTAACTGTCGATGGGTTTACTTCCACTTTAAGGCAACTGGCACTTTAGTCAGAAATTGAAGTCCTGCTAGATCACTTCATGCTGGCTCCTTTTGCAGGTCTAGCTATGTAAAACATAAAAAGTGTCTATACAGTTTCAAATCCCCTAATACACTGTCTCGCACTGCTCTGCACATGCTCAGTTACCCTCCCTTTTTAGGCACTGAAGAATTTTGTAGAACCAATCTGCTGACAGCCTTAAAGCGGAGTTCCACACAAAAATGCAACTTCCGCTTTTCGGAACCCTCCCCCCCTCCGGTGTCACATTTGGCACCTTTCAGGGGGGAGGGGCGTGCAGATACCTGTCTAAGACAGGTATTTGCACCCTCTTCCGGCATAGACTCCCATGGGAGTCTATGCCTCTTCCCATCCCAACCGCACTGTCTGCTGGGAACACACAGCTCCCAGGAGAGAGCGGGGGCCACTAGGGGCGCGACTCGCGCATGCGCAGTAGGGAACCGGGAAGTGAAGCCGCAACGCTCCACTTCCTGATTCCCTCACCTAGGATGGTGGCGGCAGCTGCCGAGAACCGAGCAGGTTCTCGGCGTCCCCTGCTGACACCGCTGGACCCTGGGACAGGTAAGTGGCCATGTATTAAAAGTCAGCAGCTGCAGTATTTGTAGCTGCTGGCTTTTAATATTTTTTTTTTTTTTTTTGCGGTGTGGGTGAACCCCCGCTTTAAGTGGAATGTAACTCTCCTATCCTTTACAGCCACAGAAGCTGCTTCTGTTTGATCTACAACTGCCACAGTGCTGCACATGTGATCAGTTAGGACACCAGCCAATTGACAGTTTTTTTGGTTGAGGACACAAGCAAATGTGACAGTTGGATTTCTGGAATGCCGGGAATCTAAGAGCCCTTTCACACTGGGGCGGGGGGCGGCGTCGGCGGTAAAACGCCGCTTATTAGCGGCGTTTTACCGTCGGTATGCGGCCGCTAGCGGGGCGGTTTTACCCCCGGTAGCGGCCGAGAAAGGGTTAAATACCACCGCAAAGCGCCTCTGCAGAGGCGCTTTGCCGGCGGTACAGCCACGCCGTCCTATTGATTTCAGCGTAAAGGAGCGGTATACACACCGCTCCGAAGATGCTGCTGGCAGGACTTTTTCTACCGTCCTGCCAGCGCATCGCTCCAGTGTGAAAGCCCTCGGGGCTTTCACACTGAAATGCAAGCAGCGGCACTTTCGGGTCGGTTTGCAGGCGCTATTATTAGCGCAATAGCGCCTGCAAACCGCCCCAGTGTGAAAGGGCTCTAACTGTTTTTTTGTTTTTTAACCAATAAATCGATGGGTTTAGTTCCGCTTTGATCTACTGCTGCTCTGGGCTTCAGCAAAATGGCAGCCTCCAGCAAGAAGAAACTAACAATGCTGGAGGCAATTTTGGTAGCATAATTCTTAATGTGGAATGTATGTTCCTTGCTAAAGTAAATAATTTTTTTTTTTTTATCAAGTTGTAATGGATAAAGTTCTATTTTATGTTGCTCCTCATGTAGCCCCTATCCTAATTTCCGTGCATCGTCTTAAGTGTGTGGGAAGTGCATTGCCTGAAGTTAAATGTCTGGAAATAAATAATAAGTAAAAGTACTAAAAGGAAGAGGGATAGAAAGCGTGTTTTCCAGCGTTGGGGACAACTAGAAGCATATATATATGTAAGAGGACAATAATGATACCATAGTTCATGTATTGCTTTTATGCAGAGTCCTGGATCCATACAATAGGTTAATCAGGAAACAAACTGGAAGAAAGTGACAGGGAGAGAGGGGGAAAAAATATGACATTTGCAGATTTGCATGGCTGTATTAAATAAGATAATGTGCATGCAGACAGATATTGTGTTTTGATAGTACATCTCCTTCTTAGTTATCTCTACCAGATTGCCCATCTGGGTGACGATGACGAGGAACCGGAGTTCTCCTCAGCGATGCCTTTAGAAGAGGGAGACACCTTTTTCTTCCAGCCCCGCCCACTGAAGAACCTGGTACTGGTAGATGAGCAGGACAGTCTCTCCCCCATCATGACATGCCAGGTATGTGGCTGTAGAGGTGACATACACCGGGCAGTAATGACACAACTGAGCTTCCCATTGACTCGGATATCATGTCTTTAATTTATAGATTGCTGACTTGGCCAATGAAGACACTCCCCAGCTGTACGTGGCCTGTGGCCGAGGTCCCCGCTCCTCTCTCAGGGTCTTGAGACACGGTCTTGAGGTGAGCATTGGGTAGCTGTGTAATGCCATGTGTGTGCCAGGAGAGGAAATTGCACCCCGATCTGTGCTATTGTCCTTTTAGGGGAGGGATCATGCTTCTCTCTAATAACAATTTTCTTTTTAGGTGTCTGAAATGGCCGTCTCTGAGCTGCCCGGTAACCCCAATGCTGTGTGGACAGTTAGACGACACATTGAAGGTATGTAGGGTGAAGCTTGATGGGTCAAAGAGGGGGAAGGAGGGGGCCTTCATAAGAATTACCATTTTCAAATAAACCAGTAGCTAGTCATGAACAAATCTAAGCATTTATAATCTTTATCGGTCCTGTTCAATTAATTTGGTTTATACTAATTCCATGTGAGATCGAATTACACCTGTCACATATTGTATTGCTTTTGGTTTCTGTGCAGTGTCACCTTTTAATGTTGTGTGACGGACGGGTGCTCTTCAGTACACATATGTCTGCTATTGATAGAGAAATTATCTGTAATTGCCTGATCTTCCACTCTCCCCAGCAGTTGGTGCTCCTCTCTCCTCTCTTCTCTGTGCTCCGGGTTGTGGGAAGTCCCTCTCCATCCTTCCCTACATTGTAGGACTGTTGTTCCTGCATTGTATGTGATGACATTAGAGTGTTACTGCTGGCTGGAGCACCAAAGAGAAGAGGCTGAGGGGGAGCTGATGCACAGATGGAGGAATAAGGCCACATTTACACTTGTGACTGAGTCACGCTGGGTGCGACTTGGATACGACTGACCAGGGATAATGGACAACTGTTGCACTGTATAACATTCAGGTACGGCTTTCATACAACTTTTTAGGGTTAACATTTCTATGGCCCTCAAGTTGCATGAAAGTCAAACTAAAGTAGTGCTTTGAAGTTGCACATGTATGAATGGTTATCATTGGAAAGGGTAATGACTTGTCATGCAACTTTGATGTGCCGAAGTTGAATGACAAGTCACACAAGTGTGATTGGAACCTAAAGTGTTATAGCTTATTTCTCTAACCCTAGACTTAACAAGCATTTAACCCTTGCATTGCACACCACTGCAAGGGGTAGTTTTAAAAATATATACTAAAGTTCAGCTTTAAAGCAGAACTAAACTCTTAAGTTTCCCAAAACGGTTGCTTTGAAGGCATGCTGTGAGTTATACCTGTCACGGCTGCTTTGTGCTCTCAACTAAATTGTCAAGTCATCAAATGACGACTGGTGTCATGACTGATCACATGTGCAGCACCTTGAGATGGCAGCTTGGCCTCTGTTTGATCTGAAGTTGTCATAGCGCTGCACATGTGATCAGTTATGACACCAGTCATTTGATGGGCTCAGTAATTGCTCCTTTATGTGGATGACACTTCATGCTAGCAATGATAAATGAGACATGTTTTCAGAAATAAAATTCCCACAACAATAAGTATAATCCCATGTTGCAGCGAAGCGATTGGATGCTGTCTGCGGAGTTTGTAGTTCAATCTTCGAGCCATTTCACTTTTTTTAACCTGATAAAATAAATGTGTTGTACACCTAATGAGATTACATTTTGGTTAGAGTTCCCTGTGTATTTGGCCTTTTATTTTTTTGAGAGGTCTGTCAGTGGTCAGCATATCAGTTTGTCCTTTTTAAAGTGTATGTCCATCCAAAACCTTTACTCATTTGAGATTGGCTATGGAAAATGAAAAGCAATGTCGGGTTCCTACTGTTATTTGGAGCTCTGTTAGATTTCGCCTCACTTACCCTCCTGGTGACAACAATTACACCAGACAGGAAGTGAAGGGAAATCTGAAGCAGACACACAGACGGGAATAAATATCCTGTATTTCTGTTGAATATTTCCCCTCACTTTCTGTCTGGCAGATTTGTTGTTACTGGGAGAGGAAATGAGGGGAAATCTCTTTTAACAGAGACTCGGATAGCAGTAAATATCTGACGGGTTTTAGGGCTTGTTCACACCATATGTGCGTGAAAACTGGTGGGAAAACCGCAGATTTCACTTAAAGAGACATGAGTTTACATCAGTTTTCATGCACATTGACATCAGTTTTCATGTGCGTTAGTAATGTGCTCTGTATATACCAATGATTATTACCAATGATTATTTGTGTCAGTTTTTTTCCATGCAGAAAACTGCATTCACGTTGCAGATTCCTGCGTGGAAAAAAAAACGCACGTCGTGGTGTGAACAGGGCACTCTGAGAACTATTTTCTTTCAGCCCTTGCAGAATGCATGCAGAAAAACGTATGTCTCTGCACCATGGCGTGAACAAAGCCTCAGTCATTCCCACTCCATCCAGAACTAAAATGTTTGGCTAGACACTGTAAAGAAAATATGTATTGAGTGAATATAAAAGCTGCCATTGATTACCAATCTTAATTAAAATGTCAGGTTCACTGAACTTTATGCTAATCCAGAGGTTTTTGTACTTTTTCAGGCACTGCCCTAAAACGAGTATTCACATCAGTTCTGCATGCCTGTTTGTAAAGGTGCTGGAGCTAGAGACAGCCAATTGGCATTCCTAGAAATACATCCACATTGGCATCATTCATATTTCTCCTAGATCAGGTTTCTTTTAAGGAAGATTTCCAGCAAGATCTGATCTGTGATTGGAGAGAGGGGAGCATGGGGTGCCTTTAAATGCTGCCCGAACAGGCCTGCCTCTTCATCCTTCAGACGTGTGTGTGTTGGGGATACAGAGGGGGAGATGTGCGTGTATTGAAGGTACAGAGGAGCGGATGTGTGTGCATTGTGGGGAATATGTATACCTGCATGCATCAGGGGCACACGTGTATATTGGTGGTACAAAGGGCATTGACATTGCACGCTTTCCTTCCCAGTTCACAGATCAGGACTCGCTGACCACATAACAATGTTGGGTGAAGTTGCTGGTTACTTCCTAAGCTCTGTGTTGTGTCTGGAGCAGAAAGATGTTACATCTTGTGATTTGTTGTCCTCCATCTTCTTCAGCACATACTAACTCTGGCTGGTACTTGGTGATGACACCCTCCCAATACCAAGCCTTTCTGTTTCTTCCACAGGTGTGTGCTGGTGGAGGAGGTGATGGTATAACCCCCCTCCACACATACAGGTGTGTATAGATCTCTTCTCATGTTGCTTGTTACCAGGCTTTGCCATGTTTTTGGAAGCCCAGTGTATTGGCTGCTGAAGCTCTGAATAGAGGCTGGGTTTGTAAAATGATATATCCTGATACTTCAGTCTGCTGACAAATTCATAAATGGCTCCATACTTCACATACCACACAATACATTGAAATGAACAGCCAAAGTTTATAAATGTGAAGAGAGTACAGAGGCCTTTCAGCCATTGCCAATTTCATCAGAGAAAATGTTGTACAGCCCACACTGTGTTCTCTGATGATTGATACTTATAACGTGGCACCTTTTTGATACTTTGGAGGTCCTGCCAGGTTGCATATTTATTCCATATTATATACATATATCATCATGTACCATATACTTGTTCGGCAAGATCTCTGGGTGTTGCATTGTGGGGCATTCCAAGTAACACAGGCAATGCCTTTTAATAAAAAAACTGACTGGTCTTCTTTATTTTTAAAGTACTGATTAAAAATTAAACCTTTGCCAGTCAAGGTGCAGTTTTTCCGTTTGACCCGGATATGTTGTATAATGCATAGTAACTGATACTGCAATGCATGTGACCAGTGTATGGCACTTCTAAGGTCAGTCTAATTTGGGTTATTCTTGCACTCCTCTTTACAGATGAGTACGATGCATACATCATAGTATCCTTCGTGAACGCCACCCTGGTACTCTCTATCGGTGAGACTGTAGAGGAAGTGACAGACTCTGGATTTCTTGGGACAACCCCAACTCTGTCTTGCTCTCTGCTAGGAGAAGATGCCCTAGTGCAGGTGAGATTCTAGAGGTGATGAAGGATTGGCCGGTTAACATATGATCCTGTTTCTTGGCTGTGGGAGGGTATCTATGTTTACTTTGCTAAAGGGTGCCAGCCTAAGTAGGACTTCTTCAGTTTGTTTGCTGGCCTGTTTAGAGATCTAATTTTAGGCTGAATTTACTTTTCTGAAACTGTAGAAGCCCCTCATACACAATGCAGCTGGTGCCCTAAATAATAGTAGGTTATTTTCTATAGTGCCTTTGAGAAGCTACCTTTTTTAAAGTGCTTTACAAAGAAAACATAAGAAATACACCGGATAAAACAAAGGGGGGGGGGGAGAAGGACAATTGCGTGACTGCTTGTCCAAACACCTGGGATTAGTTAAAGATTGTGTGTGCCCTACCTAAAGCACATCTTTCCTTTTTGATCCCCCCCCCACCCCCGAGTGCAGTTCTTCTGGTTAAGTAGTGGTGTAATGGTTATCTGCTGCTGTTCCTAATTAGAAAGTGTGAATGTGCATGGACGCTGGAAGCAAACACTGACACGTCTGTTCAGTACGATCACTTCCTTATCACTGTTTATTGCAGTGAGGTGCTAATGTTTTATACACAAAGATTATACGTCATTGCTATGTATATGTGGTCAGTCTAAAAGGAGCATCTTATTGGCTAAAATACAGGAAGAATGCAGAAACTTTATGCTGAGGTTTGGTTGTTGCTGGCTCTATCTTCACTTCCTCATACTTTCAATGTGGGGGTAGTAGGGGATAGGCGCCATCTTTTTTGGTTCCAAAGCAAGGCTAATCTGTATACTATATAATGGTCAAGGAGTTGCATAGAAACATGTATACACATAAGAAAATAGGCATTTTTATGATTATCATTATGTACATTTTAGGGGTGCAACGGATCAAAAATCTCACGGATCGGATCAGAGTCACGGATCGGATCATTTTCGGATCAGCAAAAAAAACCAAAAAAACACACAAATCTTGTTACACCCACCGGAGTTTTAGATTTAAAAGCTATTTTCAACACAAAACCGAGCTTATATGCATAAATACAGTATTTGTGCATATAAGCTCGGTTTTGTGTTGAAAATGGCTTTTAAATCTAAAACTCCAGTGGGTGTAACAAGATGTCCGCTTGCCCCCTTCTCACTCTTATCATTATTGTACTGTGCAGGAGTGTGGGGTGTAGCAAGATGGCGGCAACGAAACGTCACTTCCTGTCGAGACAGCGGCCGCTTCCAGGTGTACCAAGATGGCCGCCGCTCCGGAGCTAGGCCGAAGCCGCGGCCTTTCCTATGGCTGAGGCCGCAGAGTGCTTCGCGGGTGTGCCGATCCGCGAAGGGTGATCCGTACGGATCACGGATCGGCAACGATCCATTGCACCCCTAGTACATTTAGGGCTGGGGGAAAAATCGATTTAAAACTTGAATCGAGTTGAGAGGTCAAATCGATTTATTTATTTTTAATTTATTTTTTATCGCAGATTTTTGAGAAAATCGTCCAGCCCTATGTACATTCACATTTCTTCACAGTGGGTCCCTGCTTAAAGCTGTATAGTCTTTCTTTTGAAAGTGGCCCCTTGGGATCCTTTTCATCCTGCACATGAGCGCCATAGTCCCATTAATTCTTGTAGGAAGCCGTACTCAACAGTGACCTTCAACAGTCTTGTGATGCACAGCTCCCTCCATAGGAATGGAATTTTTTATGGTGCAGGATGAAGGGGACACCTGTGGTGATGCTTTTAGAAGAAATGCTGTGCGGTTCTATACAGGGACAGAGGGCAGTATTGGCATGACTTTTTAAAAATAACTTGTACCAAACCAATACTAATGCAGATCACTGCTGGGAGACATACAGTAAATTTCCACCACCGTTCCAGCTGAGAAGTGGCCACACAGCTCATAATTCTTCTACACAGGCCTGACTGTTGAGTCAAAGGAACTGCATAAAATGTTTTTGATTTATTTCAGGGAATGGGTCGTGATTATTTATTTTTCTTTTGTTTTGTTTTTTGGGACACAATGGTGCTTTTTGTTTCCTGTCCCTAATGTCAATAGCTCTTGGTGAAGGTGATCTGCAGCAACTGTGTTTTTATCTTAGGTGTATCCTGATGGAATCCGTCACATTCGTGCAGACAAGAGAGTCAATGAGTGGAAGACTCCGGGGAAAAAGATCATTGTGAAGTGTGCGGTCAACCAGCGTCAGGTGGTGATTGCTCTGACTGGAGGGGAACTCGTCTACTTTGAGATGGACCCTGTATGTACACCCATCTTATATAAACCGTGTTATCTGCTTCACCTTACTCCACCCATATTACCTGCTTCTGGGACCTCCACCACACATGCACTGTATTACCTGCTTCTGAAACCCCCATCCTGCACCTCGCTTTTAACTGCATTGCGTGTTTTGAGACTCCAGATTTCCCTCCTCACTTTATTTTATTTATTTTTTCTTCCCACAGTCAGGGCAGCTAAATGAGTACACAGAGAGGAAGGAAATGTCTGCCGACGTAGTGTGTATGAGTCTGGCCAATGTACCACAAGGGGAGCAGCGATCGCGTTTCTTGGCTGTTGGTCTTATAGATAACACAGTCAGGATAATTTCTCTGGACCCTTCGGTGAGTCCTGGTTGCTGTTTGATGTATTGCGGCTGTTATGTGGACTTCTTGCCGCGGTAGGCAGCTGCCATGCTCTTGTCCCTCCTCCTGAGTGCTTTGTCCTTCTTTTCCTCTAGGACTGTCTACAGCCTCTCAGTATGCAGGCCCTCCCTGCTCAGCCCGAGGCCCTCTGTATAGTGGAGATGGGAGGGGCAGAAAGACAAGATGAGCTGGGAGAACGAGGCTCCATTGGCTTTCTCTACCTTAACATAGGACTTCAGGTGAGTGGTGGGCGGGATCACAAACTACATGTGGTGGTGCAAATGAAAAGATCAGAACAGATGGAATTACCGTCCAGCGCGGATACCTTGGTTTTAGCCTTTCTAATTGTTAATTTTGTAATAAGACTTCAGGTGCCAAAGGTTTCCACTCTAATAACATTATTTTTTTTTCATATTTTATATGCCTCACAGTAACTTTCTCATTCTTCGGTTGTGTACTTTTAATGAAGAAAGTGTAATCTTCTGCGCAAAAAATATAACTAAATCCATTAAAGCAGCCAGCACTAAAGTATAGGATTTAGAATTCACCATTTTTTTTATTAAGTGCACTATTAGTATTATACAGGATTTATATACCAAAACTAAAGTGGGGGAAAAAAAACTCTAAAAAGTGAAATGGCACTTAGAAGAGGAAGCTCAATGGTAAATCTGACTCGTACTCGGAAGGGTGACCCAACACTTGGCGCTAACCATTGTGAATACAAATGCAATATTCAATAAAAATTATAAAACGCGAAAAAAAAAAACAAAAGTGAAATGACACTCTAATTTGAATTTGTACAATTTTACAATGTAATCAAAAAATAAACCCTTAACAACACCAAATGCCTCCCAAGTCTCACCGATACAGCAGGTACATAATAGAGAAGCAAGTAACAATACAATTAAGAAATATAGCATTACAAGATACACCAAACCTCTTAAAAGTGGATACTAATATCCTGAATCAAGTGATATCATTGTAAGTGAACTAGACACCGATTTACCCCAAAGCTTATCAAAAAAAGTAGGTTTCTTCCGCAGTTCAAAGGTAAGCTTGTTTAACCACCTCAATACCGGGCACTTTCACCCCCTTCCTGCCCCATGCCATTTTTCTATGACAATTGCGTGGTCGTGCTACACTGTGTACCCATATGACGTTTTTATCATTTTCTTCACACAAATAGAGCTTTCTTTTGGTGGTATTTAATCGCTGCTTTCTTTTTTTTCTAAAAAAGTTTTCGTTTTCTTGTAAATAAGTAATTTTTCTCCTTCACACTCTGTCACTGTGAGGCGATGAGAGCCGATTACAGGCACTTCCGTGTTTACAATGTGATCGGCTGTGATTGAACACAGCCAATCACATGGTTATAGAGCCGCGTCATCGGCTCTTTAAAGAGATCGGGGTCGCACTGTCCTAGCGGCACAGTCGCCGCGCTGCGCGCCCATTCTGTCAAGACATCATATGACATCCACCCAGAATAAGCCGCAACTCCCCACCGTCATTTGACGGTGGGCGGGCGGCAAGTGGTTAAAGGGAGGCTATTATTAAAGAGGAATATTAGTTATTCACTGTTGAGTTTGCTTTTCAGAGTGTGTGGTTATTTTTTTTTTTTTTTTTTTTTTTTTTTTTTTTTTTTTTTTTTTACTTTTCACAGGTTTCATGTTTGTTTTTTTATATATTTCTTCTGCTGCTTGTCCCTGCTCATAAATGTCATTTTGCAAAGGGAAAACGCTTTGCTTTTTAAACTGAGACTTCAAGCACTGGAACTGCAGTATTGGCGGTTTACTGTGGATCTGTGGAGCAGTAGCTCCTCCTGTCCTCCACTAGAGGGAGCCCAATGGACAACCAGAGTCAAAAAGCTCATTGATCTGGATAAAGTCTGTCTCTAGTCTTCCCTTCACATGAGATGTAAACAGCTATCTGACTGTAAAGGTCGTATATTCTAGTTTTCATCAGCAAAGCCGTTCTCCCTAGCAATTTTTTTTTTTTCATCAAAAAAGGTCTTTATTGAACATTTTAAGTAAATACATCTTCCAGTGCACAGTTTTCTACATTTCAGTGTCCTACTCATACAATGTACATAGCATAGGTTCTTTTAGTATTACTACATAGCCCTCTAATCTTCATTATACAATTTTACATATAATTGACTAGCAATTTGGAAATGAGCGAGAAGCTCAGATAAGTGCTGAAAGTAAACTTTAACCTCAAAATGAGCTGTAACCTTAAAGTGACACTAAACCTTCGTCCTTTTTTTTTTTTTTTTTTTTTTTTATTATTATAACATTTCATGCTTGCCTCCTGTGCAGTTCGTTTTGCACAGTGTGGCCCCGATCATAGTCTTCTGGTGTCCCCCAGTGGCGCTCGCGGCTCCTCCTCGCATCAGTAAACCCCCTAGGAGAAGCGCTGTCCCTGGTGGGGGGGGTTACCTTGCGGGCCCGCTCCTGAGTCCAGCATTTGCGACTATAGACACAGAATGCTGGGCTCGGCCCCGTTGCCCGCGTCATTGGATTTGATTGATTGCAGCGCAGCCATTGGCTCTCACTGCTGTCAATCTATTTATTCAAGAGCCGAGAACCCTGGGCAGAGAGGAAGAGCGTGTCTCCGCCACGGGATCGAAGGGCTCATAGGATGCATTAAGGTGAAAAAACATGAGGGTTTACAACCCCTTTAAGGTTAACCTGAATCTAGCTCTAATATTTTTTTTATTTTTTTTTGTTCCATAACCCACCTTTCTACTTTCACAGATGCATACTTTCCCCCATCTGATGCTGTTTTTCCTGTTTGTTTACATTCAGCAGTGCAAATCTTCACGGTCTTGGCTGTGCCTGTGCATTACAGAAGTTTATGGGGTTGTAATGCACAGGCATGGCCAGGACACTGAAGATTTGCGCTGCTGGATTTAAAAAAGAAAAAAACAGACTGTGGATGTTTTATGTAAGTGTGTATTTGTAGAGGAAAGCGGATGATTTGGGGAAGGGAAAATGCACCTTTAAAGTGTTACAAAACGCACAACCGTAAAATCCATCTGCATATACAGTAACGCATGGTTGTTCTACTCACTGTGGAACCTAAGGGGTTAATCCTCTGCATTGTGTAAAAAGACTGTTTGATCCTGTCTCCTGATCCTCCCCTTCTTTCACTGACTCCAAAACATGTCCCGATGGGACAGAGCCTTTGGAGTCGGGTTGCACATGCTCAGTTGTGTTTTGCTAGAGTTTTTTTTTTTTCTTGGGAGAGTGCATGTAATCAGCACAGGGCCAATCTGCACTTTCCAGACATGTCAGACAGGGTCTTGAGCCCTGCAGCCTCATAGGACAGCTCAGTGCAGTATAAAAATTCCTCCTACAAGCTTCACCAGGAACAGATACAAGTCACAAGATTGCTATATAATGCTGATGAGATTTTAAGCAGTTTATATTTACTAAAAGAATTGCATTTCCATGTATTGTGGGAGACCAGATATAGTGAATGCAGGGTCCTGGGTTTAGTAACACTTTTTAAAGTACACTTCTCCTTTTAAGGTGAAAATGCTGTGTGAATTTAGCTTTCACTTTTTACTATGCATTATGCAATAGCTGTGCACCAAAACCATATGCTCATCACATCCCTTATGTTATTAGTGTTATGTTTACAAAATAATGGCAAATTGCTTCCTCTCCCCGTAGAACGGAGTACTGCTAAGAACTGTGTTAGACCCGGTAACAGGAGACTTGTCTGATACCAGAACCCGGTACTTGGGTTCACGGCCTGTCAAACTTTTCCGAGTCCGGATGCAAGGTCAGGAGGCGGTGAGTATCTGAGCACTTGGGTCTCTATTTTTTATGCAGGTTTCCTGTGCATTATGTTTGCATGCTCTCCCTGTATTGGCATGAGTTTCCTCCGGTTTCGTTCCACACTCATGTTTGTAATTTAACCCCTGGACGGTACACAAATATGCGACCTCTCGGCAGGCTGGGCCTTGGCGCAGAGCGGACACGTGTTTGCAGACACAGCTGTGCCGAGAGCGCACACCCTACGCTCCCGGCACAGTTAGCGTCAGCTAACGCAAAGCTCCCAATTTCTTCTTGCGATCGGGAGCTTTCCAATCATGTGGCTGCTGTGAAAGCCAGTCACGGCGGTCACATGACCATAAACCCGGCCCCGCCTCCTAGCATCTGAAACCCTTTAAAGGGCCAAAGGGTTAATTGGCTCAGCTGAGCACACCTAAGATGGCTGCCTTGCCTCCTTAAAGTGGTTGTAAGGGCAGAAGGTTATTTTATCTATGCATTAAGATAAAAATCCTTCTGTGTGCAGCAGCATGCCCCCCCTCCTAAAACTTACCTGAGCCCCGTCTAGATCCAGCGATGTTGCAGCAGTGTTTCGGCTGTCCAAGACTCCCCTCCTCATTGGCCAGAGCCAATGGCTCCTGTTTGTCAGTCAGCCAATGAGAATAGAAAGGGGGGCGGGCCACGGCTCTGTGTCTAATAGACAGTGAGCGGTGACTCTTGCTGGGGTGCCCAAATAGCAAGCTTGCTGTAGGGGCACTCAACAGGAGGGAGGGGCCAGGAGCACACAAAAGAGGGACCCGGGTAGGAGAATCCAGGCTGCTCTGTGCAAATCCATTGCAACAGAGCAGGCAAGTATGACAAGTTTTGGTATTTTTAACTAAAAAAAAACAAAAAACTTTACAATCACTTTAAGCGCTTTGAGTCCCCAGGAAGAAAAGTGCTACAGAGATACAAATATACAAATCTCTGTATTGTGCACCCCACATCAATGCCTGCCAATGTAAACTGGCAACATCCTCTTCAGTTTTTCTCCCCACTGGCTTGAATCAAGCTGTTCCTTCTCGCTCCTAGCTGGCCGTTGGTCATCTCCTCCTCCTTTACAGGTCTTTCATTTTCAGGGTTGAATCTTTACCCCAGTTCCTCTCTTTTTATGGCAGGTGCTTGCTATGTCCAGTCGCTCCTGGCTCAGCTATTCTTACCAGTCCCGCTTTCACCTGACACCGCTGTCCTACGAGACTCTGGAATATGCGTCTGGCTTTGCGTCTGAACAATGTCCGGAGGGTATTGTAGCAATCTCAACTAACACACTGAGGTAAGGGAGCTTACAAAGTAAATTTGTATTTATTTACATAGCAGAACATTATTTGTGATTTTGCCTTTTTAAAGATTATATTTATTTACATTTTTGATGTAGTGTACAGGTTAAGGGTTAGTTCACCTTTTACCAAAAAACAAAACTGCCTGCGCAAGTAAGGGCCACCTGTTTATTAAGGCTTGGTTCGCATATATGTGAATCGGACTGGCTTTCAATAGAACAAGTTCACACATGTCTGGGGCGGCCGTGGTCCGTTTCTGAAAAGGGTCCAGTTCCATCTATGGGAGTCTAAATTCAGGCTTCAGGAGGCACACACACACCCAACCCCCCCACCACCACCACCACCCCAGCAAGGGCATTCAACTTTAGTCAACGCTGCACAGTTTTAAGGCTAGGTTCACACATGTCCGGCTGCAGTTTGT
This sequence comes from Lithobates clamitans, assembly GCA_037952925.1. Lineage (NCBI taxonomy): Eukaryota > Metazoa > Chordata > Amphibia > Anura > Ranidae > Lithobates > Lithobates clamitans. The sequence continues at coordinate 885,989 of JBBGZY010000890.1, forward strand.
AATCCGGTGCAAATTTTTACTTGAAATACACTAATCACTGTATAAATGACACTGGCAGGGAAGGGGTTAACACTATGGGCGATCAAATGGTTAACTGTGTTCCCTCAGTGTGTTTTGTAACGGTGGGGGATGGGCTCACTGGGACAACACAGATCGCTGTTCCTGATCACTAGGAACAGCTGGTCTTAGTGTTGTCCCATCAGAGCGGGGATCCACCTTGTTTACATAGGCAGATCCCCATTCTGCCTCTTTGTGGAGCGATCGCGGGTGGCTGGCGGTGCACCTTCCAGAAAAGGCCTGATCAGCAAGTGGGAAGACATTTTACCTAATTTCCTTTTTTTCTTCTTTTTTTTTTTTTTTTTTTTTATGCACTGTTTACACTATCAAAGGATGTTTAATTTGTGTTCTTGTAGATTTAGGCCTCGTTCACACCATGGTGCAGAGACATCAGTTTTTCTGCACGCGTTAAAAAAATCAATTGGTTCTCTATGTGCCCTGATCACATCACAATGTGCGGATTTTTTTCTGTGCAGGAATCTGCAACGTGTAAGCATACTGATGTCTGCAAGGGAAATCTGCTCGGTTTTCATGCAGGTATGGTGTGAACGAGTCCTTATCCTTCATATTGCCATGTTTGAAGAAGAGATTCAAAATAACTGATCATATTGTCTATCAGATTAATTAACCTGGCACATTTTGTTATTTGTAGTCCTATTATGACCTTGTCTCATCCAGCACATTCTTTTTCATGAGGAAGGGAGGGGGGGTCATGTCTCCACAGAGCTAACGGGACACACAAAAGAAGTGGAACTAAGTGCCAGCACAACCATTCTCACACAAACACGAGTATCTCTCTAAAATCGCTTACATTTTTCCTATTTTTACACAACACATGCATATCATTCACTTTCTTTGAGCTCTCTTCAAAATTTCCCTGCTTAAAGGAGAAGTCCAGCCTGAGCTTGTTTTTGGCTGGGCTTCTCTTAAAGGTCACAGGAGTGCAATCCGTTTTGCACTCCTGTGACCCGTTTTCAGCAGAGAGTGGTCTAAAATCCGCTCTCTGCAGGCGTCAAGTTCAGTCCAGGCACCGAGTCATCCCCACTTCGTTAGTCAGGATCCTCCAGGTGCCTGGACTGTTGGCAGTCTCAGTCTCTCAGCGAGCCTCTGAGACAGCCGCTGCCCGCCCCTCCACAGCTCAGCGCGCCAATGTGTGGAGGAGCAGAGCTGCTGATTGATAGTCAGCAGCTCTCCTCTCGGGGAGCACTGAGAACCAAGCCATCAGCGGTGTTCGATGGTTTGGTTCTCAGTGAAGAGACGCTGGGGGACAGATGTAGCATCGGACCGGGGGACAGATGTAGCATCGGACCGATGCTGCATCCACCTAGGTAAATATGATTAGGGAAAAAACCCCAAACCCATACTTCTCCTTTTAAATTCATTTTACATCTCTTAATTCTGCTCTCCTTATTTTGTTCTCTGAAATACTTTGCATCTCATATATTGTAATCCTAATTGGCCACTCAACTGTTATCACAAGCCTGTCCCACTGGGAGACCCGAGCGACCAGCCGTCCGTCCGTCTAGGGTCTCTGCTAAAAAAATGTATATAATGTTTGGGGGTTCCAAATAATTTTCTATCAAGAAATACTGAATTTGTAAACAAGTGTCAGAAATAGGCTTGATCTTGAAGTGGTTAATTTAATGCCTATCATGACTGGCCAGTCCTTTTTTCTCTTTCTACTTGTGCCTATACCCTCCCTGCTTCTAATCTACTATTACAGCGGATGTGTGCTTCATATAACATGTTAACAACACTATCCTTCCCTTATCTATAACACTTCTACTGTAGACAGTGACAACATAACATTTATAACCACCAATCAATACAGTTCCTTTGTCCCGCAAAATGCCTTAATGATCAAGGAAGTCTGATAACTCAAATGTAAGCAAAGGTTTTACCTCAGCCAGCTGATTATCAGAAACTCCCAGACTGTCTGTCTCAAGCTCCTCGTTTTGGATTCTCAGGGTCTCCTGTAAATCCCCCTACTGGCTGGCTCACCAACTGTTCTGGGATTTTATAGATGGGCAACTCCTATCTTTATTGATTAGTGGTTCCCAATTAAAAAATAACTACTGCAGTAGGGAAAAGACACACAAAATACTCAGATTCTTGCCAAATAACTGGTCTGTTTATTTAACGCAATTTAAATAGTTTTTTTTTTTTTTTTTTATACACATGATTACTTGGGTATCGCATTAATATTGCAATTGTACTTTTATGATAACAAGGGGCGTAACATGGGCAGGCCAATTCTATTAAGGACTCGTGTGTAGCATTCATATAGAGTTGCCGTTGTGCATCTTTCACCCATTTTCTTAGTGACAGGGGTGGTGGATTCCCAGTAGAGATGCTCAGACACCAGGTTTTTATCCGGAAGTACGAGTACCGATACTTTCAGTCAAGTACTCGCCGATACTTTGCAGGAAGCTTTGCGTCCATAAGTGAATGGGCGCAAATCGCACTGAAAAGGATTACATGCAATTTGAACAGCAATGCTATTCGTTTCAGAATCGCATACAGTTTCCCCACTGCGCCTGTGTTGAACCAAGGCTTGTCATAGTGATTTCAGCCTGAGTTCACACAGGAGTAGTGTGAGAAACCGCGTGTGATTTGGACAGAAATCGCACTGCATTCCAGTTCAAATCGCTTGCAATTCTTTGCGGTGCGATTTGCGCCCATTTATTTTGTATGGAAACAAATTGCACCTCAAAGTATCGGAAGCATTTTCACAAGTACGAATACGCAATATCTCCACTGATATCTTTGCTTTCCTAGTTTCCAGTGTCTAGGAATACCCTAGCAGCTGTGAGGATAAACCTGAGGCAGCTCTTCTTGTTTTTGAGGTCAATGCTTTTTGTTGAACTATGTTTCATCTTTCTCTGTGCAGAATTTTGGCGTTGGAGAAGTTGGGTGCAGTGTTTAATCAGGTGGCCTTCCCTCTTCAGTACACCCCACGCAAGTTTGTCATCCACCCCGAAAGTAGCAATTTGATCATTATAGAAACTGATCACAATGCTTACACGGAAGCCACCAAGGCTCAGCGCAAGCAGCAGATGGCAGAGGTGAGTGTGTGGGAGGGATGCATGAAAGATTTCCTACTGCTACACATCTGTGTAATAAGGACCCCAGACCATTGTGCTTTCGCCATCTGAGATGCTCCCCAAGGCACTTTTCACTATGCTTTGATAAAATTGATTTTTTTTTTTTGGCTTTATTTTTGTTTTGTAGGAAATGGTCGAAGCTGCAGGAGAGGATGAACGAGAGCTGGCAGCCGAAATGGCGGCAGCATTCCTTAACGAGAACTTGCCCGAATCGATCTTTGGAGCTCCCAAAGCAGGCAATGGGCAGTGGGCGTCGGTCATCAGGGTTTTGAATCCCATCCAGGGAAACACACTGGACCTGGTACAGCTGGAGCAGAATGAGGCGGCATTCAGGTGGGGTTGATCAGTTCAATGTGTTGTCGTTCATTTACGAACTGTCTGTTCTGGCTGGTAGCTTTTTAAAAATCGGTCTTCTCATCTGCAGCGTGACTGTGTGTCGGTTCAGTAACTCCGGGGATGATTGGTATGTCTTGGTAGGAGTGGCGAAAGATCTTATACTGAACCCGCGTTCGGTTGCTGGAGGATTGGTGTATACCTACAAGTTGATAAATAATGGGGAGAAACTGGAATTCGTACACAAGGTATGTACAGATGAATATGAGCGGGGGAGCATCTGCCTTGTGGGAGGGTCATCTGACTGAACTTTCTCTTCTCCACTCAGACCCCAGTAGAGGAAGTTCCAGCTGCTATTGCACCCTACCAGGGGCGAGTCCTGATAGGGGTGGGCAAATTGCTGAGGATCTATGACCTGGGAAAGAAGAAGCTTCTGAGGAAGTGCGAAAACAAGGTGAGTGTGAGCGCTCCCACCATGATCAACTTTCCAGCTGTGCTCAAAGACTATATCTAATTTAACTTTTTACAAATTTTTTTTATTTTTTAAGCATGTTCCAAACTTCATTGTGGGGATCCAAACTATTGGACACAGGGTGATCGTATCAGATGTCCAAGAGAGCTTGTTCTGGGTGCGGTATAAGCGAAATGAGAACCAACTGATCATATTTGCTGATGACACACACCCCCGCTGGGTGACCACCTCTTCTCTGCTGGACTACGAAACGGTTGCTGGGGCAGACAAGTTTGGGAATATCTGCGTGGTAAGTTAAAGCTGCCAGTGTCATCCCCACATGGAAAAGTGGTGGGGTTTGGAGGGATAGGGTGGAGCTTTGAAATGGCACAAATACAGTGCCTTCCTAACACTTTCTTGACCAAAGGTCATGGCCAAACACATGCTGACAGTGCTAAGCTTGGTCTGGGCCAAGGACTAATTTGCCAACTACAGATGTGTTGCTCCTAGTTCAAAAATGTAAACTGATTGTAAACGATCAGCTTTTAAAGCATTCCATTAAGTTTTTAAAATAGAAGTGAAAGGCAAAACATTTGTGTATAGATATTTAAAAAAAAAAAGAGAATCACTCTGAGCTTCCCAGTGAAAGGCTGAGCAGGGGGACTGTGATAGGACAAGCCTGATAATTGGAGGAGAGCTTATGGAGTTGTCAGCACAGATAGAGAAATGACCACACTGTTCTGCTTAGAGGAAAGCTGAGGGACTGGCAGGAACACAGGGATTTCACACAAAGGAAGTAGTACAAAGAGAACAGGATACTTTTTCCTACAAGTACATGATACAGCAGGCACATATCAGGGATATGAAACTTTGGGGCAACAAGCTTTTTAATGTAAGCCAATGTTTTATTGGCACGGTAAACTGTCCTATGGAATGTCAATGTACTGATTGCAGACACCTAGGTGCTGGTCTTAAAAAAAAAAAAATAATAACTTTTCTACACGGTAGCAGCAGGATGAAGAGCTTTGATGCTGTAATGTATGCAGGAGCGCCATATACTGGAGATCCTGGTCAGAAGACCTGAATCTTTCATATGACCACATTAGCCAGTTCCCTGTAGCAGGAAATCTGGGTGGGGGGGAGAATCTATTTCTTCTGTAACTAACAAACGAGCTTTGCATCTTTTGAGTGTTTTAAGTTGTGACTGCCCGAGCAGTTAAATTATCTGATGATGCCCCTTATGGTTCTTCAAAGGTTCGTCTACCTACCAACACAAATGACGATGTGGATGAAGATCCTACTGGTAACAAGGCACTGTGGGACAGGGGACTTCTTAATGGAGCTTCTCAGAAGGTAATTCTTTCTGTTCTATGGTTCACTAACTGGGGATTGTTTTATTTGTCAGAACCGTGCCCTGACTGTTCCTGTCCTTTCAGGCCGAGGTGATCATGAACTATCATGTAGGAGAGACTGTGCTATCACTGCAAAAGACCACCCTGATTCCTGGAGGATCCGAGTCCCTGGTCTACACTACTCTGTCAGGCGGGATTGGAATCCTTGTCCCGTTTACATCTCATGAGGTACAGATGGCCTACTTTTCATGGGCACATATCTTTTTAATTTTCTCTTTAGCTTAAAGTATAAATAAAGGTAAAACTTTGTCTTATTTTAGTTTTGGATAGATGGAAGAATAAGAACACCTGTCAGTTTTTATTGCGGTCTGTGCCCCTGTTAAGGAGATTCACCCTCTCTACCTGTCCTGTTTACCATTTGCTGTGAAAAGTAAAAGAAAATCCCAAATTTTGGGTTGTCCCCAGAAAAGTAATAGAGGGGAAATTTTCCGGAAATACTAGTTCTGCTGACCAGAGGGGGAGGATATTCCCTTAATCTGCAGGAATTTCTTCTCCCTTCCTGTTTGGCTATGGAACAGGAAGTGAAGGGAACTCTCCCCAATTGGACATAGATTCCAAAAAAAAACCTGATGGATTATAACCCTCCTTTACGTAGTTGCATAGAAGGTAAGGCTGAAAAAAGACACCAGTCCATCCACTTCAACCTGTGGTGTGTGTGTGTGTCAATATTAATTCCCGTATCCCTGTATGTTGTGATCATTACAGTGGTTGTAAACCCTCAGTTTTTTATTGAGGTGAAAAACCTGTAATGCAGCAGCCCCCCCCCCCCCCCCCCCCCCCCACTGGTACCACTGCTTATGGAAGAGCGTTCTACATCTTTACCGCTCTGACAGTAAAGAATACCTTGCTCTGTCCAGAATTTGAAAAAAAGTTTTGCCTTTATTTCTACTTTAGGAAATCTGTACTGAAATAACGTTTGGAATCATTTGCAAATTTTACCTAAATAAAAAAAAAAAAAAAAGCTGCCTGGCTTTTTCCTGTGTCAATAGCACAGAACAAGTATGTAGATCCAGAGTCTGCATTTGCTTTGACATGACTTGAGGTATGCTTGTTCCATTTTAGTGACCCAATGTATTGAAACCGATAACAGCCAGAAAGCATTTTCATACAGCTCTCAGCAATGGCAGCCCAAGTGTTAATACAGGTGAACTTTAATGCCATAATCTGAGATTTGTTTTCATCTCCTGTGTCTCATCAACAGGATCACGACTTCTTCCAGCATGTAGAGATGCACCTGCGTTCGGAGCACCCCCCAATCTGTGGCCGTGATCACCTCAGCTATCGCTCTTATTACTTCCCTGTCAAGGTGAGACTTTTGTGTATCTGGGGATTAAATGCTTTCCTTCTGCCCCATAGCACTTTTACTGCTACAGGGCGGCAGCTGTGGGGTGATTCTGAAACTCCGCCTGCAGGGGGTACGCCGCTTCTGCTTTGATTTTAATTTACAGCAGAAGCTGATCTGCGAGTCCTGGGAACTTGATGTCCTCTAGCACTCGCCGATCGTTGGTAAAACATGGAGAACTGAGATAGGTTAAACAAGGCATATCTCGGTTCTGATAGGGGGAAGGGACAATCCTATTTCTCTGCAAAGCAGAGATTAGAATCAGTCTCTTCCCCTAGTGAAAGCACCTCACAAAAATACTGGCTGGGTGCACAGTTAACCCTTTGATCGCCCTAGACGTTTGACCCCTCCTTAGCAAGTGTCATTAGTACAGTGACTGCATTTTTTTAGCACGTTCCCAGAAATTGTCAATTAGTGTCCAATAGTCCGTCGCAGTTGCTGATTGCCACCGTTTACTAGTATGAAAAAAAAAAAAATAATTCGGTAAATATATCCCATAGTTTGTAGACGCTATAACGTTCACATAAACCAATCAATATACGCTTTTTGATTAATTTTTTTTTTTTTTTTTTTTTAACCAAAAACCTGTAGCAGAATGCATATTGGCCTAAATTTTATGAAGAGATTTTGTTATTTTTTTTGTTATTGGATATGTTTAAAGTGCTATAAACAAAAAAAGACAATTTTGAAAAAAAAATAATTTTTGACAAGAAATAAACGCAGAGGTGATCAAATGGCACCAAAAGAAAGCTCTATTGGGGGGGGGAAATGACATACTTTTTATTTGGGTACAGTGTCGCATGACTGCACACTTGCCAGTTACAGTAACAGCCTTTATTGTAAAAAGTTACCTGGTCATGAAGGAGGGGGCAAATCTTCCGAAGGTCAAGTGGTTAACCACCTCAATACAGTGGATTTTCGCCCCCTTCCTGCCCAGGCCATTTTTCAGCACTGTCACATTTTGAATGACAATTGCGCGGTCATACAACACTTATCATTTTTTCCCCACAAATAGAGCTTTCTTTTAGTGGTATTTGATCACCTCTGCGGTTTTTATTTTTTGCGCTATAAACAAAAGAGTGACTAGTTTACAAAAAAACACAATTTTTACCTTTTGCGATAATAAATATCCATTTTTTTTTTTTTTTTCTTTAAAACAAATTTTTTCTCAGTTTAGGCCGATATGTATTCTTGTACATATGTTTGGTAAAAAAAATCGCAATAAGCGTATATAGATTGGTTTGCGCAAAAGTTATAGCGTCTACAAAATAGGGGATAGATTGATAACCTTTTATTTTTTTTACTAGTAATGGCGGCGATCTGCGATTTTTGTTGTGACTGCGATATTGCGGCGGACATATCGGACACTTTTGACACATATTTGGGACCATTCACATTTATACAGCGATCCGTGCTATAAAAATGCATTGATTACTGTATAAATGTGACGGGCAGGGAAGGGGTTAACACTAAGTGATGATCGAGGGGTTCACTGTGTTGCTAGGGAGTGATTCTAACTGTAGGGGGTGGGGACTCACTAGGGGAGGAGACCGATCGGTGTTCCTCTGTACTGGGAACACACCATCGGTCTCCTCTCCTCTGACAGGACCGTGGATCTGTGTGTTTACACACACAGATCCACGGTCCTGCTGTGCTACCGGTAATCGCGGGTGCCCGGCGGACATCGCGTCTGCCGGGCACGTGCACCGGGTGCCCAGTGACACGGCGGGCGCGCTCCCCCTGGTGGGCTGGGAAAGCGAGGCCGTCATGTGACGCCCGCCTGCCACGAGAGCTGCGCCGCCTGGCCATCAATTGACGGCCGACGGTCAGCAAGCAGTTAAAGTGCATTTAAAGCCAAATTTTTTTTCTCTCTATTCCATTTAGGGACATGTTTTAAAAGAGAAGTATAGGATTATTTTATATATATATATATATATATATATATATATATATATATATATATATATATATATATATATATATATATATATATATATATATATATATATATATATATATATATATATATATATATTTTTTCCTAGTTTCATACTTACCTTGGTGGGTGCTGCATCTGTCCCACGTCACCTCTAGACTGAGAACCGAACCAACAGACATCGCCGATGGCTCGCTTCTCACAGCTCCCTGAGCAAAGAGCTGCTGACTGTCAATCAGCAGCTCTCTGCTCTGCTCCTCCACGCTCACTGGAGCGCTGAGCTGTGGAGGAGCGGGGAGCGGCCGTCTCAGGCTCTCATCTCCTTGCTGAGATGGGTGTCAGTCCAGGCACCTGGTGGATCCATACTCCCATTGTCGGGATGAAGCAGTGCCTGGACTGATTTCTGTGACATCAGCAGAGAGCTGACTTCAGCTCACTCTCTGCTGAAAACGAGTCACAGAAGTGCAAAACAAATTGCACTCCTGTGATCCATAGAAGTCCCAGCCAAACTAGCTTTGGCTGCACTTCTCCTTTTTTAATGGTTAGGCAACCTCCAGGGTATATTGCTCCCTACAGGGGAAATGGACACTAGGCACAAAGGCATCGGAAAGCATGCCCCTTGAGGTTATAACCCCTCACACCTTCTCAGTGTATCCATCTTCTTGCTGAGCTCTTCTTTTTAACTACATTTCTCAGGAATCGGTGGGACTTCATCATCATTATGGGCAGTGCTGATGGGTGTTTCTTGCTTCCGAGCAAAGTTGTGCAACTGAGAGCACAGCTGCCAGTTAATGTAGGCGGGTTATGATGGAGTGCTGGGCAGATCATATACCAGCTTCCAGAAGGAAAAGTCATTGCTATCCTCTCTATACTACAGAGAGCAGGAAACAGGACTGGGAGCGTTCTCTGTATGGGAAGATAATAGTGGCATCCAGTCACACAAACCAAAGCCAACACAGGCTTGAAGTGTTTGTTAACCCATAAAAAGAAAAAATTGATTTCCTGGTTTGTTAACCACTTGCTTACTGGGCACTTAAACCCCCCCTCCTGTCCAGACCAATTTTCTGCTTTCAGCGCTGATGCACTTTGAATGACAATTGTGCGGTCATACAACACTGTACCCAAATGAAAATTTTATCATTTTTTTTTTCCCCACAAATAGAGCTTTCTTTTGGTGGTATTTGATCACCTCTGCAGTTTTTATTTTTTGTTATATATTAATATATATATATATTGTCATAAAAATTTTGCAAACAGGTAATTTTTCTCCTTCATTGATGTACGCTGATGAGGCGGCACTTATAGGTGGCAATAATGGGCACTGGTCGGCTACACTGATAGGCAGCACTGCTAGTTGGCACCACTCGTGAGCATTGATAGGTGGCACTGGCAGGGGGTACAGGTGGGCACAGATGAGGCAGAATTGCCTCTTCCTCTTTGGGACCGATGTCCCTTGCTCATAAGCCGATGTCCCTTGCACAACAATGACCGAGCTTTTGTTTACATCGTGATCAGCTGTCATTGGCTGACAGCTGATCACGTGGTAAGGGCCGGGACCAGCCCCTTACCAGGATCTGTGATCACCCAAGTCTCAGTGACTCGGTGATCACAGCGTGCGCCCTGTAGGGCGCGCGCAAAGGGGAGGCCATCTTATGACGCCCTCTAGGAAATTAAGGTCCATGCTGTGGCCGTCATTCGGCTATAGCGTGGACGCCAAGTGGTTAAAGCAGATTACACAGCACTTGTGCCATGTAATCTGCCCCCCTCTACACTGTAAAAAAAAAACCTGAATCTGCCACTTCCTGTATGGCTTCTCTAAACAGACCATGAAAATCAGGGCCCCCCCTCCTTCCTGCCTGTCATCTTGTGTCTGTGTTTCTCTGGCCATGGTGTGTTCTCCTGCTTAGTGTGGTCAGTTTTTAATAGGATAGCAGAGGGACTGACAGGAGCACCAAGGATTTCACACAAGGGAAGCAATACAAAGAGAACAGGATACTTCCTCATACAAGTGCATGGTGCAGTAGGCACATATCAGGAATATTACGTTTTTGGGGTAACAAACACTTTAAGAAGATGTCTGTTTTTGAGTCAGAATGTCATACACTTTTTAGGGTACAAGAGGGCCAGAGTTGAGAAATGCTGCAGCAAGGGCTCATTCATTTGGGTGGATGGTAAAAGCAGGCACTTGAGCCAGAGTTTTAGCACCCACCTAAACACGGGAATGCAGCCGTGGCGGCTTTGCTTCAGAGCGTCCCAAAAATGACACAGCATCACTGTTTCAGCAGCAGGTTTCGCCACCAAATGTGACCCCCTCCTGTGCGCCCCGGAAGTGTCAGCTCATGTACCTAGTACGTGATCCGGAGCAGCAGTGCCACCTTGCCACAGTATAACTGTTATACTGGCGGCAAGTGGGTCATGTAGGTTATAAATGGAATGGAGTGGATTTTCTTTCCCTTACATTGTACAATTTTTTTTTTTTCCCCTCAGAATGTGATTGATGGAGATCTGTGTGAACAGTTCAACTCCATGGAGCCGATTAAACAGAAGAGTGTAGCAGAAGAACTGGACAGGACGCCTCCTGAAGTTTCCAAGAAACTTGAAGATATTCGAACCCGTTACGCTTTTTAATGTGAGACTAACGTTAGCAGGGCTCTTCACCTCCCCCCTGTTAATTTTTATTTTTCAACGATGGGTCCGCCGATATCAATGTGTGGACAACTGCCATGCAGGGACTTGTGGGCTGAATTCTGTCAGCATGTAATGGCGCTGCTGGGTCGGGATTACGATAGGTCTACCGTGTACAGTGTGTAGTGGAGCCATCTATCCTTCCCATCGGGTGCATCTTGTAAATAGCGTTTTTGTAAAATTATATTTTGTTTGTTTTTTTTTTTTTGTTTTTAATTTGATGTTCAGTCGCTTTGCAGAACACTTTGGAATGGCACCTTCTGGCTATCTTGTCCGACTGAAAGCAAATAAAAGATGTTTTTCTACCCCTTTTGTATTTTATTGGCAGGAATGAAACAGCTTTGTTAGATAACAAATGGTCACAACTACCACTTGATGATGAAACCGTATACAGGCATTACCCCGCTTTATGTACCCTCACTTTACGTACACATGCAAGTACTGACACATTGGTGTCTATGGGAAGTCTTGGTCAGCTTGACATGGCACTGCTCCTGAACCGACAGGGACACCAAGCTTGGGGAGCACCAAGAGGGGACCCAGGACTACAACATATCTGATTTTGGGGTCAGCCAGCTTGCCCAGGTAATCTACCATATTTAAGTCCTGGGTCCCCAAGTTTGGTGTCCCTGTCAGTTATGGTTCAGGAGCAGTGCCATGTCAATTTGACCCAGATTTACCATAGAGCTGAGCTAGTGTATTTACATGCATTGAGAAGTGGAAAAAAGGTATTGCTTCACTTTAAGTACAATTTAGTTTTACATAGAGGCTCTGGTCCCATTGTGTACATAAAGGGGTTGTAAACCTTGCAGGCTTTTCACCTCAATGCATTCTATGTTGAATTCTGATTTGATAGATTGATGGCAGCGCAGCCATTGGCTCCCGCTGCTGTCAATCAAATCCAATGACACGGGGGGGGGGGCAGGGCTGAGTCCGGCATTCGTATCTATGGATGCAAATGCTGGACTCGGGAGCACGCCCGCAAGGTAACCCCCCCCCCCCAGGAGAGTGCTAAACAAATAAAAAAATTAACCTTTTAGTATCACTTTAAAAGTGGGTATGCCTGTTTGAAAGATGGGAGTGCCACAAGTTCTATACTAGGTCCTGTGTTAGAAAGATGTCTGTGTGTGTATATATACTCAACTCGCTCCAGTCCATGACGTAATCTCCCCTGTGTCAGTCGGCAGCAGCTGCAGGGGAGAGGGCACGTGACAATGGTTAGTAATCCTGGAGGGCTGATGTTACCCATAAACTTCTCTGGCACATCTGTAGTCATTGCTCCCTCCTCACCCCCATATCTGCTGCTGGCTGACACAGGGGTCTGGATCATGTGACTAGAGTGGGCTGAATATAGGTAAGTATATGCATCTTTCTTACACAGGTTAGCCAGCATAGGTGTTGGAAAGGGGGAGGTAGCATTTTTAAGACTACTTGGGTTTATCCTAGAATTCTACTTTAAAGCGGTGTTCAGCTTAAAAAAAAAAATAAAAGTCAGCAGCTACAAATACTGCAGCTGCTGACTTTTAATAATCGGACGCTTACCTGTCCCAGGTGCCAGCGATGCGGGGGATCGAAGCCCCGCTCGTTTCCCCCTACGCTCGGCGGCGCTGGCATTTTAACTGTGGGCACCCGCTGTGGCTTCACAGCCAGGCACCCACTGCGCATGCGCGAGCCGTGCCGCGTGCCGTGATTGGCCGCGCAATCATCTGGGACCTGTTACGTGTCCCAGATGATTGCCTAGAGGGAGCTGGGAGAGGTGATCTCCCTTCCTGCGCCGAGGGAAGTGACACCAAGTGCCCAGGCGCTGAAGCGGGCAGATTTCGAGGGACAATAAAATTAAAAAAAGTCCCCGCGCAGTGGAATATTACTCTGGAGATGTTTACTAGAACTGCTGCCTCTACCAATTACTTCCACTAGGTGGAGTATAGTGCTGAAAAAGGAAAGGAGTAGATATGGCGCTGTTGTAAACCTGATATGATTCAGGTGTGTTCTACTCCCCAAAAAAGGGGGAGGAAGGAGTTATAGGTGGGGAGAAAAAATGTGAATTAAATAGTGCCTATTTAAATGAGTATCTGTGACCCAAAAGAATGTCAGATGCACTGTGCCTATGTGCTCATTATAAAAATAAAACAAAATTGGATAAATAAACATGAAAATAAAAATATAAAATTAGTGGAAACTCGTATGTGAAATGTGTGTCAGGCTGTGTGCCTGGCTAAATGGAAAGTGTGACGTATGTGAAAAGCCCACCAGAGCCAAAACTGATTCCTTCACCGGCACAACAGCACTTTTGATTGTATTATCAGTCACGTGTTCACTTGTTCATGCACACCAGCACTTTGTATATTTATTTAATTGTATGAACGTATTGCATTTATGGTCATTTTAACTAATAATGATTTGTTGGATTTAATCTATATACTACAAAAATTAAGTTGGTATAATACACACTGCACGTTCCATTTAGCCAGGCACACAGCCTGACACACATTTCACATATGAGTTTCCACTAATTTTATTTTATTATTTTATGTTTTTTATTTTCATGTTTATTTTTCCAATTTTGTTTTATTTTTATAATGAGCACATAGGCACAGTGCATCTGACATTCTTTTGGGTTGCAGATACTCATTTAAATAGGCACTATTTAATTCACATTTTTTCTCCCCACCTATAACTCCTTCCTCTCCCTTTTTTGGGGAGTAGAACACACCTGAATCATATCAGGTTTTAGGACAGTGGGACCACATAGCAACAGGCATAAAAAGGTAAGTAAAAAAAAAAGTGCTGTCTTGTATGTTTCTTTTCTCTCAATCACCATGATAGTGGAGCAAAAATCTGTGTTTTTAATGGTGGTGCTTTTGAAATTTCTATTGTGATACTCTTTTGTCGGAGCCGGGTCTCATTATAGTAAATTTTTAGTAGGAGTATTGCTGTTCTGAATTGGCGCCTTTATTCCACACAGATCTGAACAACTGAAGATTTAAAGTTGTTCTCCAGTTACACTTGAGTAACTGCCAGTATCATTCAACTTGCTTCCTGTGGGCTCGGGGTCTCATGATGTCATGTCGGCCTGGGCACTCAGTACAGTGCTACAAAGTGGAGAGAGAGCTGTCACCTGACAGGCCAGATCAATACTGGATTTCAAGAATTATAGCCAAAGCTATTTTGGCAATATTTCTATGGATCACCGGAGTGCAGTTCGTTTTGCACTCCTGTGATGTCACTCAGCTGTTGTAGGCTCTGGAAAGATCCCAACTTTACAGTCTGGATCCACTCAGATGCCTGAGCCTGCCTTTTCCGCCCCCCGCCACAGCCCAATGCTCCAGTGTATGCTGGAGGGGCAGAGCAGAGAGCTGGCAACTGACAGTCTGCTTAGAGTGGAGGGGGAGAACTAAGCGATCATCTGTGTTTGATAACTCAGTTCTCAGGGTAGAGCCAACAGAGGACAGCGGTAGCTGGGATGGTGTGCTGCAGCCATCTAGGTATGAAATTTTTTTTTTTTTTTGCGATTTCCATACTTTTGAAGCTGAAATCCCTGAAGAATATTTTAATCTATTATAAAAGTCTGTTCCTGGTTTTGTACTGTGAAGTAATTAATTCTCGGGTGTGACCGCATGTGAGGAGTGTGATGTGCAGCGGTATGGAGTGAGAGGACGCTGTGTGATCTCCCTCCGCCTCCCCTGAAAGGCATGACCATGTCTGGCGGTATTTGCTGTGGTAGAGAGAGCTGAGGATCCGAATGCTGAACAAGCTATTCAGAGCAGAGGGAAAGCGATGGGCGCGTGCACCAGTGTCTTCCCAGAGACACACGAGAGATCCCGAATTATCCCGGGCCATTCTGAGCGGAGAGGAATCCCACGTGCGGCCCGTTCGTTACAAGGGAAGGCAGCGGAGGTCTCCCAAAGGGGCAGTGAGTGCGGGTGCTGTCTTCATCACATGGTGTGAGCACTGAGCTACTGGGGGAGTGAGTAGACCAGCGGAATCCTCCTTGTGAAAGGATCAAGTGAATAGAAAGTCTTCAAGAGCCCTGGCTACTGAATTTTCTAATATCCTCTAACACAGTGGTCATCAGCTCTGTCCTCGGCCCACTAACAGGCCAGGTTTGCAAGATAACTGAAATACATCACAGGTGATATCATTTGCTGCTCATTGATTGCAGTATTCTAGTCTGCATCTCCCCCCAAGGTAATACATAAAACCTGGCCTGGTAGTGGGTCCTGAGGACAGGATTGATGACCACTGCTCTAACAGATAAAAAGGACACGTGAGTAAAGGAGAGATGTAATGTGTCATACGCTGTTAAATGCTATTCCAGTATCTGTGTATGGATAAGGTCATATTACTAAACGCTGACCCAGAATCTGTATACAGAGGCGTACTGCTAATATATGTATCAGTAAAGGTGTATATGGTTAAATACTGCTAAAGGCTGACCCAGAGGCTGTGCACCCAGCTATAGGATGCTAATTATCACCTGTGATGTACTTCAGTTATCTTGAAAACCTGGCCTGTTAGTGGGTCCTAAAGACAGGAGTTGAGAACCACTGTGCTAATTAAATACAGAATGCAGCACCTTCACTCCTCCCAAGGAGAAAAGCTCTCAGCAAATGGCAGCAGTTGCAGCAGCAGCAAAATTGGAACAATATGCTTATACCCCCGTTCAGACCCCACCAAAGAAGGTGTCACAGCCCAAAACACAACAGGGGGGTTTGTCGGATAGAAAAAGCCAGGGTCAGAGCCAGTTAACTGCCACAGCACCGCCGGCTCAGTCAACAAAAACACAGTAATAAAAGCTCGGGGTGGAGTGAACAAACTATAAATACAGATGTGATAGCCGTGTCTTGCTTACCCTTAGAGAAAGAACCAACTGTGACGGATGTATTTATGGCAGTGAGCGCATGTAATGGATCGCTTAAAGATCTTTGTGACCAAATGAAGGGAGTAAAAGAGGATCAGATACTGGTCAGACAGGACTTACAAAAAACAGCGGAGAGAACAACAGCCTTGGAAGGTGAGCTAGTTAGAAGATGATATATCCCCACTAATAAAAGAGGTGAAAAGTATGAAGGAACAGATATCCAGGCATGCTTCCAAAATGGAGGAGATGGAGAATAGGCTCTGAAGGGATAATGTGAGGCTGGTGGGCCTGCCCGAAAAGAGTGAGGCTCCAACCCTATAGAGTTCCTAGAAAGGTGGCTGGTTGAACTTTTTGGAAAAGAGTAATTTTCAACAATGTTCTCTATTGAAAGAGCACATAGAGTGCCCTTTAGGGCCCCCCCAGCAGGAGGATTCCCTAGGCCACTATTGATAAAGTTTCTTAATTATAAGGACAAAGTGTCGTTGCTGCGGAAAACAAGGGAGGCGGGAAACATTTTTTTTAATGATACCAAAATATCATTTTACTCTGACTTTTCACCGGATCTTCAGAGACGTAGAGCAGAGTTTATACAGTCCAAGCGTACTTTACAAAAATGTAGATACACACAGTTGTATGGGGGAGTGATGGATGGGAATGAATATGGGAGTAAATATGAGGTACAGGTGGTGTGGGGAACGGTCATTCAAAAGCCCCATTGGGGGTCACCTAGTTAGGTGGTGGGGGGGGGGGGGGAGGTGAGACAGGAATTGTTTAAGAATGAACACTGGGGAAGTGTGGATTAAATGAGATCACAACACGAAGGAGTATTATAGGAAATTGCATTTGTTGGATGCAAGATAACACACAAAGTAATAATTATAGGAACAGGAAAATGGTGTTTGAAATTCACATGAAATTATTTTGGAGAGTATATTTGCTTAAGTTGGTTATGTTGTTTAAAATCACTAAAGGTAACAGAAAAGAGTCTAGGTTACGGGATCACAACCCAAAATAATGGGTATTAGACTGGAGTTAAAGTATGAATCGGATATTAATTTAGTTTTAAATAGATACTCCCTACAGCTCTGTATATATCTCCCGAATTTAGATGCAAGCTAAAACACTTAATCTAGGATCCTGGAATATTAGGGGGCTGGGGACATCGGCCAAAAAAAAGTGGCTGTATTCTCCATGCTGGAGAGATATGGAGTAGAGCTTGTCTGCCTGCAGGAAACACACCTAACTAAACACACAGTCCAGCAATTACAGATTAAGAAATATCAATGTCAGTACCACTCGGTATACTCTTCCTATAGCAGGGGGTAAGTGTTATGGTGAGAACCGGGGTAAATTTTTCCTGCAGACAGTCCAGTATAGATGAGATGGGCCGATATATTTTTCTGTACTGCTCTATTAATAATAGTATGTACATTGTGGCAAATATTTATCTTCCCCCACCATTTAAAATAGATGTTATGCTTAGACTAAATAAATTCTTGCTCGACAAAGAAGTGCCAATCATAGTGGGAGACTTTAACGAGATACTAGACAGAAAGTTGGATAGGTTTCCCGTATGGATTTTTTCAGACCCCAAGGAGAAGTGCCGCTTGAGCCAATTTCTGGACGAAGTGGGGTTAATAGATTTGTGGAGGGCGCGAAATCCGGGAGTCTAGCAATATTCTTGCCATTCAGCCTCATACTCCACGCTCTCCAGGATAGATATGGCCTTGGAAAATGATAGAGCGCTACAGATTACGGAAAAAATTGTATATTGACCAAGAGGGAAATCAGACCACTCCCCAATAGTGATTACTACCTACTCACATCCGCATGGAAGAAAACCATCAGGCCTTCAGGAAGGAAGTCAAGACCTACCTCTTCTAAGAAGCTGGACAACACAGGAGAGATCTAGCGCCTTGAGGCGATTCAGTTCGCATGTGCAGCGCTATACAAATCATTAATTCATTCATTACAGTGAAACTAGGGGGGAAAAAAACACAGAAGGAGTGGAAAATAAACCCACACTGGTTTAATTATTACTAATTATTATTACTTACTAATTATTGGAATTAATTAAAACACGGACAGAGTCCTTCCTAAATTGAGAGAATTTGTAGAATTTAATGAAGGTACGGTGTCGGCTGGGATTTTATTTGACACCCTAAAGGCATTTCTTAGAGGTGTCCTAATACAACAGGTGGTCAAATATAATAAAGATGCTAGGGTCTGGGAGGAAAAAATCTGAAGGGACGTGCTTGAGGCCAAAAATAATTATATAATAGATCCAGCATCCAGGAGGGAAACAATATGGTTAGATAAACAACAAGAGTATAAGATAGCAATTATGCAGAAGGTTGAGACTAGATGAGTCCTCCTTCACAGAGGGCGAAAGCGTTGGAAAGAAGCTGGTGCAGTCCAACTCCCCACCGTCTACTACCCTTGCCATTAGGTCCACAGGAGGAGAGATAATATCACATACTACAAAGATAGTGCAAATATTTAGGACTTATTATAAAAACCTTTATACTGCTCAGAAAAGGGGAACCTGGAAAGAGATGATCTAGAAACTCCAATAACCCTTGCAGAACTCCAACAGGCAGTAGCTAGTATGGCAAACCAAAAATCCACCGACCCAGATGGGCTTCCAACTGAGGTGTACAAATATTACGGTGGTATATTAATCCCGGAGTTGCTAAAAGCATTGGAGGGGGCAGCCAGGGAGGGACACCTACCCGCTTCAATGTTAGAGGCAACTATCATAGTTCTACAGAAAGAAGGGAAGGATCCTTTAGACGTAGCTGTATATAGGCCAATCTCTCTCCTATGCACCGACGCCAAAATCCTGGCCAAGGTTCTGGCAGCTAGGTTAAATAGACTTATCCCCAAAACTGATCCATTCAGATCAGGTGGGTTTCATAGCTAATAAATCCACAAGTATGAATATCAGAAGGGCATTTTTAAACTTACAGGCCCCAACGGAGAACGAGGGATCAAGAGCTGTGACCAAAGCTTTTGATAGCGTGGAATTGGGTTATATTTGGCGGGTGCTGGGGAAATTTGGATTTGGTCCATCTTTCACCGGCAGGATTAAAATGCTTTATGACAGGCCCAATGCAAGACTTAAAATTAATAATGAATTTTCAGATAGGATAGAACTGGAGAGGGGGACAAGACAGGGGTGTCCTTTGTCTCCCTTGCTCTTTGCTTTAGCAATGGAGCCTCTGGCTATCTCTATAAGAATGAGCTCTGAGATAACAGGCTTTCAGAGGAAGACGGGAGAAGAAAGAATTGCGTTGTACGCGGACAATATTTTGCTCTTCCTGGGAGATATGGGTCAATCATTGACAAAAGCAATGTGCATAGTGGAGCAATTTGGTAGCTTTACAGGGTTGGAGATAAACTGGGAGAAATCTGAGCTTTTACCAATAGACCCCATTAGTCATTTAACAATACCAGGAATGCCTCCGTTGGCAGTAGTGGATACATTGAAATATCTGGGGGTTGTCATGACGAAAGACCCTAACCAATTTTTTAAGTAAAAATCTCATAGCGCTTTTGACCAAATTTAAACAAAAAATCGGCATCTGGAAACTGTTTCCATTATCGGTGGCATGAAGATGCAGTTTAATAAAAATGATCTGGATGCCACAATTGCTGTATATTTTGCACAATTCCCCAGTGTGGATATGCAAGAATTGGTTCAATAAAATCAAGAGCATTTTCAGGGAGCTAATATGGAAAGGGGGGCAAGCCAGGATTCGACTCCGTACACTTCAGCTCCCGGTGGGGGAAGGTGGTTTTGCGTTGCCCCACCCTGAGCGCTACTATTTATCATCACAGCTGCAGCAGTTAATGGGATGCGCTGTTCCGAATGGAGTTACTCCCAATGGAAGAATAATATTAACAGACGCATTACATAACACAATAACTGAAGCGCTAGAGGCGGATTCTTTTCGCTATAAGTACCCAACAATTAAAATGTAGAAATCAGTTAAAAAACAGATGAGATAAAATGGGTTCATTGAATATACCCCCATTTGGAACAACAGTAATCTGCAGGAAATCCTTCGTATAGGAAAAGCCAGAGAGGGGGAAAAACAAGATATTAAAAGGCTGAGACAACTTTATGTGGGTAATACACTTAAAAAATTCTCTGAGTTGAAATGAGAATTCAATATACCGCAGAGTACATTTTACACCTATCTACAGCTAGGACACGCCCTTGAAGCCCTATTCAGAAGTCATCCCTTAGAATGGAAAGAAATATCCCTCTTCCAAAGTATATTTCAGGTGGGCCCCACTAAGGGTCTAATATCTAAAATATATGGGCAAATAGGTAAAGAAGTCAACAGTTGGGGGAAATTCTGCTCTGAAAGAGTAAGATGGGAAGAGGACATAGGGGCAATAACACAAGAGCAGGGGAAGAGAATCTTAGAGATGGGTCTCTCCCCCCCCCCACAGAAGATATCTCACCTGATGCTGTTAAATGGAGCCTACTATACCCCCAAGTGGTTATTCAAGTTTGGTAGAAAAGCTGATGATAGATGCCCCAGATGTCGGGGGACTGGGGATCTCATACACATGGTGTGGAGATGCCCCAAGCTGTTCCGATATTGGGAGGGGGTGATTAATACCATGAGAGATATATTTGGAATCACATTGTAGAGGGAGGCCATAGTATGTACACTGGGGTGTAGGCGGGAACGGGGGGAGAGGAAGAGCACCACAGTAGCAATTCTGAGATGCCTGTTCCAAGCCAGGAAAATGATCACATTAAGATGGCAATCAAAGGCACCTCCCACAGTAAGAGACTGGATTGTCACAATAAATGAGACCCTTTGTAGAGAAGGAGCAGTGTACACAAAGAGAGGTAACCTCAAGGAATTTGACAAGCTGTGGAGGCGTTGGCGGGAAAAAAATGGGTCACCCTGTATAGAGTGTAAGGAGTATAATAGAGCCGGAAAAACAATTAGAACAGATAATCTGATAGGAAAAGGAAATATTAGGCCAAATAGGAGTAAAGGGTTAGCTAATCTCAATATGGTAATTCATATGTGATATAAGAATAGTCTGATAAACTCGATATAGGAATTTAAACACAAACACATTTGCAGGGGAGGGGGAGGGTTGGGAAAGAGGGGGGGGGGATCTAAGGTGTAAATACGAATCTTATAATATTGGAAATGGGTGTAGAAGGGGGGTTTAGGGTGTCTCCTACCCCTGTGGTTTTCTGAGTTTTTTTCTTATTCTCTTCTAGTATAACGGGCCCCCATTCCACTTAAATTCCCGCTTACTTATTAACCTTATTATGTAGATAAGATAATGTTTTCTTGATTTTTATTGACCGAATTGTTAAAGTTTTAAAAATTGAATAAAGAATAAAGTTTAAAAAAAATAAATAAAAGTCTGTTCCTACCTTGTATCCTGTAAGAACGGTGGCTGCTGCGCCTGTACCATGGGCCACCAGTCATTTAATTTCTCATTGTAGTTCATTCCCAACAGCATCAGTGTTTTACTACCACTCCTTGTAGGAGGGAACTGGGATTCTCATTTGATTGACAGGCCAGGAGGCACCTACTCTATCCCACTCACCATGACAACACCGTGATTGACAGGCCAGGAGCCTCCCGGTTTGTAGAACCCACAATGGCAATGCCATGATTGACAGGCCTGGAGCCTCCTGTTCCATCCCACCCAAAATGACACCATGAGTTGCAGGCCAGGAGCCATTTCCTGGTCTGTCCCACCTATGAGGACAATGCGAAGATTGTCTCACCTTGGAGCCTACCAGTCTGTCCCACCCAAAGATAATGCCATGATTGACAGACCTGGAAACTCCCAATCTGTCCCACCCATGATGATAATGCCAATGCCGTGATCGGCAGGGCAGGAACCTCCCAGTCTGTCTCCCACAATAACACTGATTGACAGGCCAAGAACCTCAGTCTTTCTCACTCATGATGGCAATGCCATGATTGACAGGCCAAAGCTTTTGAATTTCCCATCCACGATAACAAGCTTGACAGACCTGGAAACTCCCAATCTATCCCTATGATTGTGTTCAGCAGGGTAGGAGCCTCCCGGTCTCACACACACTAAAAACACTATGATTGACAGGCCAAGAACCTCCCAGACTTTCTCACCCATGATGGCAATGATTGACAGGCTAGGGGAATTGTGGTCTGTCCCACCCACGATCATGATTGACAGACCAGGGGCCTCCTTGAAAAGGAAATAATTCCCATTGCATGATGTGAATTGTAGTTTCTTACAGTGACGTTGGCGCATCATAAGTGCCTCATTGCAGTCCTCAGGCAATGCGTTCCCCCCTTCTGAATCGATGACATCCCAGACATTAAAAAAAAAAATTTACAAAAAACTATGCAAGTTAAAGCGGACCTTCAGTCATTTTATTTTTTTTTCAGCTTTCTATCTATTAAATCTTCTGCCCATGTTGTTGTTGTTTTTTTTTTTTATAATTGTATTTTTTATTAGGTTATAAAAGAACAGATATAAAATTGTTACAGAATGTACAACATACTAATAATGAAGACATAATGATAACAGAAAAGAAAAAGAGAAAAAAAAAAAAAAAAGGTATGTAAGTAGTAGATACAGATGAACAATGTCCATAAATACAGAGCACAGGGGATGGTCTGCATAGCTTATCAAAAGTATATAAACTAAACAACTCTTAGATGAAAAATAAAACTCCGAACCAGAAAGTATTTATAAAGGTAAAAAAGATATAAGTTTTTGTGGAGGGTATTTGATAGGTGACATAAAATCTAGGAAGGCACCAAGTGGTAGACAGAGAAACGGAAGGGAGGGGGAGGGGAATATAATCAAAAACTAGAAAATGCATTTCCTGGGGAAAATGCGCGGGAATGCTGAATTGCTAAAACGGCCCCCAGCAAAATTGCCCCCATCATATTGCCATCAAAACTGTCCCATCATATTGCCACCATCAAAACTGCCCCATCAGAATTGCCCCATCAAAACTGCACCATCATATTGCCACCATCAAAACTGCCCCATCAGAATTGCCCCATCAAAACTGCACCATCATATTGCCACCATCAAAACAGCCCCATCATATTGCCACCATCAAAACTGCCCCATCATATTGCCACCATCAAAACTGCCCCATCAGAATTACCCCATCAAAACTGCCCCATCATATTCCTCTATTATAAATCAGTACATGGTGTGTCTGTCCCCTCCCCCGGGCTCTGTAATCAGAGCTGAGATGCTCCAGCCACCTCCCCCCCTGTGTATAACAGAAGCTTTGGTAACCATGGCAACAAAACAAACAGTACACTCTGATTAATGGCTAAAATTTCCTGAAATGACTTCTAAACAAATTGCCGTATTTTAAAAACTATACACCCTACAGCGAAGATCTTTATATTGTGAGAATCACAAGACCCAGACCTAGATTTTGATGTATAGTATGTCTCTGAAATATTAAAATTGAAGGCACGGTCGCAGTTTAGAAATTGCCCTTCAAATTTGAAGGGGCTAGAGTGTAGTTTCAATGAATGTCAATGGACGGTGTGAGTTGCAAACAAATGGTCATATTGTGAAAACTATCAGGACTATGGCTTAGCCGTGGACATGTTTAGTGGCAGCAGGGATAGCTGAACGTTTTGATATAAGATTTGTGTAGGTGGGCTTGAAAATGAGGGAGTGGCGGCAGTTTAGAAATCATGTTCTGATTTTTCAGCTTTTGTCCCTTCCCCCGGGCTCTGTAATCAGAGCTGAGATGCTCCAGCCACCTCCCCCCCTGTGTATAACAGAAGCTTTAGTAACCATGGCAACAAAACACACACAGTACACTCTGATTAATGGCTAAAATTTCTTGAAATGACCTCTAAACAAAAAGCTTTTTCTCAAAAACTGTAAAAGATATCAAACTGAAAGGATATAGCCAGATAGCTGAATATTTTGTGAACATTTTAAAGTTTGTTTGGTGTCTCTAGGTGAAAGTATGAAGGAGCTGAAACTTTTGGGAGCGGAAGAAAAATTTAAGGATTTCAAGCATGCTCCCATTGACTTCAATGTTAAAAAAAAGTGATAAAAAGCTTAATATTTTAAAAAGTATAAATGGTAGAAAAAAAGTTGAAAAAGAGCACACCTCAGCTAAAAGAGACGAACATTTTGATAGTTGAATGGTTTTAATAGCTGAAAGTATGCAGAAGTTACGCATTACCGAAAAACGTACGGAATAAAATTATTGAAATTAAGTTTAAAAATAAATACAATCGAATAACAATAGTGGGACTGCTAAAGCATTCCCACTAATAATGTAATGTTAATATAATTTAAGATGTGGCAGTTGGCATAGGGGTCCCATATTCTGATCGAATCCATGGTTCCCAAACCTTATCAAATTGGGAGATGGAATCATGCACAGAGGCCGTCAAAAACTCCCTCCTCCGAATTTCAGCCACTAGGTGGAGGAATCTGGACCACGAAGGAGGTGCGCTGGACAGCCAACACAGTGGCAGCTAGCAAAATATAAGAGATTAGCCGACTGACTTTTTTGGTTAAACCCGAAAAAGGGAGGCCCAACAGACAATTTATGGGATCTAGCGGAAGGGACACATCCACAACCTTCTGTATTAATAACCTCACTTCGTGGCAAAAGGGTTGAATCAGGAAGCACTGCCAAAAAATATGAAATAAAGAACCTGTGTCAGTTCCACAGCACCAACAGCGCGGCGAAACTGAGGGATCATATTTGTGAATGACATCAGGAGTTTTATACCAAAACATGAGGATCTTAATGGACGTTTCCCTTTGGGTTACACATTTGGAGGATTGAAAAGTAGAGGACCAAATCCTAATCCCATACCTGGACCATAATAGGTCGGCACAATAAACGGGACCATCTTCTCATATAGTGGTGTGTTGTCTCAGTAAGAGGGGTCATGGAGGATACGGTGGATGGAGGATATTAGATGTAGTTGGTGGGGACCCTGAGCGCATAAATATTCAAAGGCGCTTGGTTTATCAAGAATCAGGGTTGAAGATTTGGAGTGAAAGAAATGTCTAACCTGTAAATAGAATTGAAAAAGGTGGGAGGGTATATCGAATTTCTCACGTAATGTATCAAAAGCATGTAGTCTCCGCGTGATAGGATGGACCACATTTCGGAGCTGAAAAAAAGGGGCATTAAGCCATGGGAATACCCTACCTAGGGACATACTGTCTGGTATGATTGGGTTAAACAAACACATTCACAAGGGGAGGGCAGGGTGAGGCAAGAGAATAGCTTTTGAGGCATTTACGCCAAATGTTTAAAGTAAAGGTCATTGGAGCAGTGCATTGACGTTTAAGAATGGGATCCAGGGATGAGAGGGAGCCCCAAACTAAAGAGCATGGGTGCACCAGGTATAACACTCTCTTTTCAATGGCAGTCCACTGATTCGGTGCATGTAAAGAAGACCATGAAACAATAGCCTTTAAGTGTGAGGCGTAATAATATTTAATAATGACCCGGGCTCCCAAACCCCCCCCCCTGGATCTTAGGGAAAATACCACTGTGCCCGTGTTGTTTTTAACTTTGGATAGTCAAATTTATTTTTTTCTGCCAGTAAATACCTTATACAGCCCACTTCCTGTCTCTTGTCTGGTCATTAGCCTAGCCCTAGGCTTATGACATCATGCACAGCTCGCTCTCTCACTCTCCTGAGGGTTTGCCCAGGAAGGGAGGGGGGATGAGTCATAAGAGGGCCAATGAAAGATGCAGAGCTGCCTCTGTGTAAATCCAGGAAGTGAACAGGCAGCTTCAGCTGCCCACAGTTAAAATGGTTGCAGCTGGACTCAGTGGTGGGAGATTTCTGCAGTATATTTGGCAAGAATGGAATCACAGTATATATAAAATAATATGCAAAGCGTTTGGAGGGAAGCTTCAGAATGGCAAAGATTATTTTATTACAAATTATGTGAGCAGACTGTACTTCCTCTTTAAACAAATAAAACGTGCGTTTTAAGGAGGAAAAAACAATTGAGCTAATGGGGAGCCTTAAGGTACAGTATGTATGGGGTACATATGACAGCACATTGCTCAGTGAAGTCTGGGGTAGGTCAGGGTATAGATGATGAAATGGGGGATTCAGGTAACAGTGAAGATCCTGGTGACAGATGTTTCTGTTCAGTTTTGGGTGGAGCCCTTTTTCCTTTTTCTAGCATTTTGCTTAAATACTATAACAGCGAGAAGAATCACAGATACGGAAATTCCCCTTACGCCAAATTCTGCAACAGCGGCCAAGCATCTCTTGCCAGCCCAGTAATCGCCCTTCACTCCCTCAACATTTGGCTTTTCCTTTTTCCCCAAGTCATGCTGAAGATATTTTTTTTTTACAGCAGCTGCATAAATAGTACAAAAACACAGAAATATTTTCTTCGGAAACCTGTGGAAATGAGATCAGAACTGTCACTATTGCTCAGCAATCTGCTGTTTTTTTTCCTCTTTTTTTTTTTTTAAGCATAACTCCACACCTAATAACAATTGATAGAATACTTTTCCTGCAATGGATTACCCCCTTATGAATGGACCTTCATGTCCAGAAACAAATTTACCATTTCAGGTTTAGTTTCTCATAACATTTTGACCCTGAAATTGGGGGGGGGGGAGAGATTTTGACTTAATTTTGTAATGTCATTTTAAATATCTATTTTTCGAGGATAAAAAAAAAGAAGGTTTTCTCCAAACTCTCCTCAAATTTTTAGTCATTCAGTCATTTTTGCTCCCCAGATACATTGCTTCCTGTTTGCTATGATTGCGGAGATAAGAAATGTCTGAAAAATTCCAACTCTGCAGATCAATAGCAGCGATTCGTCTTCTTTCGTACTAATGGTCATTTATTAGATTTTTTTTAGACAAAAGAATGTTGGAAAGTCTCCTATTTTTTCCATTCAGCTGTCTACTTTAGCATCCGAATCCTAAAAATAAAAAAAACAAAATTAATATTAAATTAGAGAGAAAGCCATAGTCAGATTTTTTTCTAGAGATTGTCTTGATGCAGATCTACACACATCCCCCCCCCCCCAACTTAATCAACACTCTGCCACACTCTCCTTGCCCTCAACAATTTTCTCCCAACTATGAGCTGCCCTTTCCACTCTTTGTCCCCCTGCCACTTTTCCCTGTACCTACCACTCTTTGTGCCCATATCACTCCTCCCTGCCCTTACCACACTTTCTACCCATACTGACTTTCCCTGCCCTTATCACACTTTCTACCCATACTGACTTTCCCTGCCCTTACCACACTTTCTACCCATACTGACTTTCCCTGCCCTTACCACACTTTCTACCCATACTAACTTTCCCTGCCCTTACCACACTTTCTACCCATACTGACTTTCCCTGCCCTTACCACACTTCCTACTCATACTAACTTTCCCTGCCCTTACCACACTTCCTACTCATACTAACTTTCCCTGCCCTTTCCACTCTTCTCTGCCCATACCTTTCTTCCCTGCCCATACCACTCTTCCCTGCCCATACCTCCTTTCCCTGCCCTCACCACTCTTTCTGCCCTTATCACTCTTCCCTTTTCTTACCAATCTTTTTTTTTTGCCCTCACCACTTCAATCCATCAGCTCTCACCACCACAGCTGCCACTATCCCCAAACTTGCCCATTCTGAAACAGACACACTTTTTTCTAGGTAATATAGTAAATTTTATCAATTCTACATACTGCACTTTCGTGCCTCAGAGACAAAGTGATTTATTCTTTGGCCAATTAGATCACTCATCTCCAGGAGCAGCTCTGATTGGGTGTAAGCAATATTTCCAGAACCAAGGCCCTTAGAAGCAGAAGATCTCCCGCTCCTTAAGAACCAAGTAGGAGTCGGAGGGCAGTAACTCTATGGGACTGCCATGCAGATTATGACATGGTTCTACAGCCTTCAGTTGTCAAACATTTAGAAATCACCTTTCCACCCAAGTCTAGCTAAAAATGTAATTTAAAAAAAATTCAAATATTTGTAACCATTGCTGTTGAATGAAGACGTTGCTTTGTTCCTTTCACCATAAGGAGCCCTTGGTTCCATCAGTTTAGCAATTGGTCAATACTCAGTGATTAATAGCAGCGATCTTAGTACAATGACTGAGCTAATTATTTACCATCAACCGTGTAGCTCTGGGCCCATGCACACCATTCATTGTGAATTTACTGGCAGTTTACTTGTCTGTAAACCCAAATTATAAAAAAATGGGTCACCAAGTTATAGTACCTTCAATCAATTACCCCTTTTTAATATATATATATATATATATATATATATATAATTTATTTATTTTATTTATTTATTTATTTATTTCAGGTACTTATATAGCGCCGTCAATTTACGCAGCGCTTTACATATACATTGTACATTCACATCAGTCCCTGCCCTCAAGGAGCTTACAATCTAAGGTCCCTAACTCACATTCAAATACTAGGGACAATTTAGACAGGATCCAATTAACCTACCAGCATGTCTTTGGAGTGTGGGAGGAAACCGGAGTACTCGGAGGAAACCCACACAGGCACAGGGAGAACATACAAACTCCAGGCAGGTAGTGTCGTGGTTGGGATTCGAACCAGCGACCCTTCTTACTGCTATATATATATATATACAGGGCTTTTTTTTCAGCGGGAATGCGGGGGAACACAGTTCCGGCACCTCCAGCACTGAATGTCTGAATGTATCTAATGGAAAGGGGTGCTGGAGTGTGCTGGAGGGCCTACTGATGCTGGTTGCTGGAAGATCTATTGTTGCTGGAGGGGATCTGTTTTTGTGTGGTGGCCTATTGTTGCTGGGGAGGTCTATTGTTGCTGGTGGGGGATCTATTGTTGCTGGGGGAGATTATGTTGCTGGGGGGTCAACTGCTACTGGAAGGGATCTACTGTTAAAGGAGGGGTCTATTGTTTCTGGCTGCTGGAGAGTCTATTGAAGCTGGCCACTGGGAGATTTGGTCTTGCTGCCAGGGGTCTATTGTTGCTGTGATGATATTTTGTTGCAGGGGTTCTATGTTGCTGGAAGGTCTATTGTTGCTGGGGGGGGGGGGGGTATATTGCTGCTGGCTGCAGGGGATTTATTGTACTGCTTTTCTTGTTATCATTACCAATTTCCATACAAATTACTTTAGCATAGTATGACATAATCATACTTGGCTCTGTATTCTCTGAATGAGATGGTGCTAGGAGGTGGGTAAGGGGTGGAACCAAGAGATGTTGCTCGGAGGTGGGTAAGGGGCGGAGACAAAAAGTGACTTAGTAGGTGGGAGTTCCAGCACCTATTCTCTGAGAAAAAAAGCCCTGTATGTATATATATACAGCAGGTCAAATAAGTTTTGAACACGTCACCATTTTTCTAGGTAAATATATTTCTAAAGGTGCTATTGACATGAAATGTTCACCACATGTCGGTAACAATCCATACATACATAGAAGCCAAAACAAATACGTTCCGAAAATAAGTTATGTGTAAAAAAAATGGAATGACACAGGGAAAAAGTATTGAACACGCTAACTGAAGTTTATTTAATAATTTGTACAAAATCCTTTGTTGGTAATGACGGCTTCAAGACGCCTCCTGTATGGAGAAACTAGTCGCATGCATTGCTCAGGTGGGATTTTGGCCCACTCTTCCACACAAACGGTCTTAAAAATCTTGAAGGTTCTGTGGGCCTCTTCTATGAACTCTGATCTTTAGTTCTTTCTAGAGATTTTCTATTGGATTCAAGTCAGGTGATTGGCTGGGCCATTCCAGCAGCTTTATTTTCTTTCTTTGAAATGAATTAAGAGCTTCTTTGGCCTTGTGTTTGTGATCTTTTTCTTGCTGGACTGTCCACCCTTGTTTCATCTTCATCATCCTGGTAGATGGCGGCAGATTTTTTATCAAGAATGTCTTGGTACATTTTTCCATTCGTCCTTCCTTCAGTGATATGAAGTTTGGCAGTACCGTATGTTGAAAAACAGCCCCACACCATGATGGTCCCACCTCCAAAGCTCACTGTTGGTATGGAGGTGTTTTTGGGGTGATGTGCAGTGCCATTTGACCTCAAAACATGGCGTGTTTAATGGCATCCTAAGAGTTCAATTTTGGTCCCATCTGACCAGAATATATTCTCCCAGTATTACACAGGTTTGTCTAAATGTAGTCCAGCAAACTTTAAACGAGCTTCAACATGCTTTTATTTTTCATACATCATGGGACACAGAGTCAGGCTATTAATTGCCTGCTGGGTTATACTCCATCTCCAGGTGAATGGACACTGGTAGACCAAAGGTCTTTAGACAGGAAGTGATCCCCTATATAACCCCTCCCACACAGGAAGCACTTCAGTTTTTTACCAGTGTCTGCAAGGTGGATGGCACGGTTTGTTTGAGCTCTCTGAGCTCCAGGTCTCTAGTCCCACAAACGGTTCTTAAAGCGGGATTCCGGCCAGGAAAATTTTTTTTAAAAGTCAGCAGCTACAAACACTGTAGCTGCTGACTTTAAATAAGTACACTTACCTGTCCTGGGTGCCCGCGATGTCGGCCGACCGAGGCCGACCCGTCCCTCGGGTCCCGGCACCGCCATCCTAACTGAAGGAAACAGGCAGTGGAGCCTTGCGGCTTCACTGCCAGTTTCCTAATGCGCACGCGCGAGCGGCGCGGCGCTCTGTGAATGGCCCCGTGGTTTTCTAGGAACACACACAGTTCCCAGAAGGCAACGGGACCGCTCACCGAGGAGCAGGACACACCGCGGAATAGGAAGAGGCAGATTAGGAAGACTGCCTAGCAACAATGGTTCGGTTAAGTTTAAAAAAATGTGTTTTTTTTTTTTAATGTTTTTTTTTTATTTTTTAGGATTTTTCATGCTATTTTTTATTTTAGGGTGGCCCTCCACTTTAAATGAATCGAGGGATTGACCAATCGGATCCATTTGGCACAGGCTTTATATGCTTAGATAAATGGTACCCGAGCCTTGCAAAGAAGACTCAAGATCCTGCAAGGTTTTTTCCTGTAATGCTGCGGCCTCCGGGCGCTGGACCCCACGAAGTGGAATCCTGGATGCTTCAGCGCTAAGGCATTCCTGCAGGGTTCTGTACAGGACCAAGGGAGTGGACCCTAAACATGAAAAGGGTACCCAGTTCTTGAAGGTCCTCAAGTAACAGGAACCCGCCGTGAAGTGTGAAGGTTGGGCTCTTAGTTTCTGGCCCTGCGCCTGGACGGGTAAGTGAAACTGTTAGAGAAATTATACTTTAAATGTCAGTTATGAAAGACGCCATTTTGATTATCATGGCCTAGAAATAAGTTATAGTGATAATATGGAGTCAGCAATATAATATGCTTAGATGTGCAGTTTTGAATGTATCCTGTAATCATTGTTATATGTAAGATAAAGTCTGTAACAGACACTTCCACCTTTCCTGTTCTGTCTAGAATAAAGTTGAAAATACATGAGACTGGGAATGTTTTAAGACAGGAAAGGGGGGTGTCCAGGGCTTATAAAAAACATGTACCAAAGTATTTTCTTTAGAAATTATAAAGGCTGCATGAACGTGTAATTCATTTCTCTTGCATATGCAATAAATATTACCTTGATTCCCGAGGGCGATCTGAGATGTTGAAATTATTGACATTAACAAATTTGGTCCTTCGAAGAGCCGGGAGTCCAATTCCCCGAGACGCACTGGCCAACAGTGACCGATGACCATACGGCAAAACTGTAAGTCCTCCATCTCAAATTAGATGTTAAAAAGAGGCCGGTCCGCTGAACTAGTGCCTCCCGGGCAGCGACTTACCGGATCAGCACAAGAGACCGCTCTCGGGACAAGGTAAGATTTTTATTTTTATTTTATTATTAACCTTTTGTGTTAGACTTGATTAGGAATTTGATGAATAAGGGATTTGAATATATACATACAATATAGAGATTGATTGAATGTTTATCTGTTTCTGTCCTATCTGCTTTACTCTTGTTGAGGGGAAATAAGTGGTCACGTATTCCCCGTATAGATCCGTCTGTGGCCATCCTGGATGGGCAGACCTAGTGACTAGCCCGCGTTTTGGGAAGACGCGTTCAGGGCGACCTGGCGGCAGTCGAGCACTGCGGGTGTTCTCTCTCTTGTGTGTTCTTGTTTGTTTCTTCTGGTTAATTGTCATTTGATATAGGGGTATGGTCCCATACTAATATCCGGGTGCAGATAAAGGAAATTTGTCGGTTTGACAGCCTTGTAAACTGCAGAAAATCCCTTGGGGACACATAAATACTCCTAGATCAAAACCTAAAGAACCCCCCCCCCTCCGTTGATACAAGGGTGTGGCCTGATAGATTTCCAGGTAACAAACAGAGGACATTTGGCGGACCGCAGTGTTCATGCCAGCCTCATATGTTGTATTAATCCTGAGCAGGCACATAAATACCCTTGGATCAAGGACTGAAATATTAAATGTTTTGATAGGATGAAAGAACAGTCGGGAGAATTCAGTTTCCTCGTAATTCTGTAAATGCTCTCTACAAGTTAGTGAAGTATTAAGTAATGATAAGAGAACAGTCGGGAGAATACAGTCTCCCCGTAATTCTGTAATTCTCTAAGACACCAGTGTTTTAGCAATACACAAGATCAGTAATCTAGAAGTGATATATCATGACTAGAAAGTCTGTGAGTGATTGCAAGTGATAAGATACTGTGTGCTTGTGTTGTGTCATTGTGAGAAGACATTAACAAAAAAAGAGCTCCGTGTGCACGATAAACAAAGTAGGTATGATCCATGGAAAATCTGTTGGTGTGAATGAAGATGTTAAGTATATGTGTAGTCTAGACAAAGAGAATGTGACATTTCTTTAAATGTGGAAAACAAAGTATGATTTTGATGCGTTTTTTAATAAGGATTATTGTGTAATACTGTGTAGAAAGCTTAAAAATGATGCCGGCATGAAAATAAGAAAACAGAAGAAATTAGGCCTTCCCCAGGCAAAGAAATGGCTTGAGGAGGCTAACCATAGGTTAAATTCAGAAAACCATAAAAAGACTATGTTTTTGAACAAAAGATGAGGACAATAATATGACCGTCCTCTGACGTTTAGCTCAGCAAGTATTGACTGAACAAAACGTAACAAACCAAATGCAACCTGACTCTCCACTGTTTGTTGTTCCCCTGTGGTCACCTGGGTCACCCGCAGATGCAACCGATTCTCTTATGGCTGCAGCTAAACCCCCTCTCAAGATGACTCTTGCTGTCTAGAGGAGTCCACAAGGGACCCCCTTTACAGCAACTATTACAAATTTTTCGGGGACCTGGTGAACCAATTGATATCCCCCTCAGCTGGGGAACAAACAGAATGTGGAGAGGAAGAATTTCCACTAATTGAAGTTCCCAAACCTAGGGCAGGACAAAATGTAGGCGGTATAGTAGTCCCCAACACTATGATGGTCTATCGCCCCTGGACCCCTGAGGATGTTAAAAAAACTACTGAAGGGGTACCACATCCCAAGGTGAACATAGCTTAAATCAGGGATGGTATCATGGGAATGATTGCTAACTATCATCTTATTGGGAGGGAAATAGAGCAGGTCACCAGACAGATCCTGGGTCCCGACTGGCATCATGTAGTGGGAGATTGGAGAGGATTAAACAACCAGGGAGTTGTGTTGCCTCACGATGATGCAGCACTAGAAAACAGGAGGAATGCTCTTATAGCAAGGATAGAGAATAGATGGATACGTCGAGCCGACTGGTCCATTATAAATCAGTGTGTACAGGGAGAAGAGGAAACAGTGGACAATTTCATTGTTAGGATGAGGGAGATTTTCAATAATCACTCAGGAATAGAAGTCCCAGTAAATCAAGTAAACGATAGTACATATGAGCAACAGCTAAAGGATGCAATCTTGAAGGGGCTGTTTGCCCCTATATCAAGTTTGATATCAAACACATGATCAACCATAGGATCTGCAGACTACAAGGGCACTTCCAATCAAAAAAGAGAGTAAAGAAAGGGAAAGTGTTTATGTAGATGAAGGTAATGATGTGTATGTCATTGAGAAGGAGAACAGAAGGATAGGAAACACCTGAACAAGGCCCCGCATTTAGGACTATGAAAAAAAAAAAAAAAAGAGAGAGGGGAGTGTTTCCTGTGAGGTAAAAGAGGTCACTTGGCAAAAGAATGTAGGTCAAACAGAGAGGAAGATGCATGAAGATGTTGGTATGTCTGCAGAGAGAGAGAGATACAGAAGAAAATGATGAGAAAGAATCTGAAATTTTGGATGTGTGCACTGTTGAAACTTGTTTGCATGCTAAAGTCAAGTCAGAAATAATCTTGGTTGTGAAGGGTAGATGGCTAACATTTCTCTGTGATACTGGGGCTTGTAGGACCCTAATACACCCGCTGGATATGAAAAAGGTAAAGAAAAAGGTGTAGTATATGTAAAATCTGCAAAATGGGTTGATGCACCAGGAGGTCACGTCTGAAGGCCTTACTGTGGAAGATCCACAGATAGGTAAAAAGGATCAGTGTAAAATTGTCATTATGACTAAATGTCCTGTTAATTTGTTGGGTAGAGACATGTTGCACGCTCTTGATATTTCTGTCGTACCAGTGGAGGGAGGTCTCAGAGCCCATCGGCTGTGTGAAAAACAAATCACAGCCGTGGATAATGAGCCCTGATACTGGTACAGCCTGGAATTTGCAAACTGAGGGATTAAATATACCCAAAATCCTGGCAGAAATAATTGACAAAGAGTCTGTGAGGAAAAGGTATAAGGTCCAGACAAACCTCTATTGCACCATGTATTACAGAAAGACCTCTGGGCCTGATAAGTCCTATGAGAAACAGTTAATGAGTCTCACTAACACTGAAGTTCTATTAAAATGTCTGTACTGTGATAAGAGGGGAAATAGGGTGGCTACTTGTCTCCTACCACAGCCTATTCTGCAAATATACAGGCAGGATACTGTTCTTGTGTTTCGGTCACCCAGAATTCCAAGGTATCATGGCATGAGCTAGGAGAACTTATCACGAACTGGGTCCAACTGACAGATGAGAAACTAAAATCCAGAGGGATTCAGAGGTATAGGAGGCATAAGGGAGAGAAAGATGGGTGGAGACTCGTGCAGGATTTACAGGCAGTCAATGGGGCCGTATTACCGAGGGCCCCGGTGGTCCCAGACATGCATGTCCTCCTGAACGAGCTCTACCCAGAGAACGAGGTATTTTATGTTATTGATAACAGTAATCCTTCTTTTCCATTCCCTTACACAAAGACAGTCAGTTCTGGGTTGCATTTATGTACACGAAAAAAAAAAAAAAAGAGGTACACATACACTAGGTTATCCCAGGGATATTGTGAAAGTCCAACTACCTTCTCACAAAGAATGTCCAATAATTTGTCTCGGTTTGTACCTCCCAGTGTGTTAAATTCTCTTGTATGTGGATGACATTCTGGTAGTAATGTATGTAAAATTACCATGGTTCTGATGCATTTCCTCGCAGACCAAGGTCAAAAGGTCAGCAAAGACTAATCACAACTGTGGAAAGAAAAGGTGAAATACCTGGGTTACATTTTATCTCAAGAAGGTAGACTTTTGCATGAGATCCGAAAAGAGGCCATCCTTCAAGTCCCCAAATCACATACCAAAAATAAATGATGTCATTTCTTGGCATGGCAAATGTCTGTGTAGCATGGATAGCAAATTATGCTATGGAGGTGGAGCCTCTTTCTGATCTCATCTATGGTTCACTAATGTCTGCAAAAGATTCCATTCAGTGGAATGTGCAAGCAGAGGGTGCATTTACGAAGGTAAAGCACCTCATTGTGGGTTATACTTAGCCTTCCCAATTACAGTAAAACCTTTTATCAGACTGTAGATTGTAAGGAAGGATCTCACGGATGTTCCCTTTCTAGATGCTGACATTACCTTTTGTGTTGATGGGTCTTGTAAAAAGGACGATAAAGGGGTACATCAAACGGCATACGCTATAGTAACGCATGACCAGGTAATTGAAGCCAGACCCCTTTCCAATTCCTACTCTACACAACAAGCTGAAATTATTGCCCTATCCAAGGCCTGTAGTCTAGGGGAAGGGAAGAAAATAAATATTTATACAGACAACCAATACGCTTTTTCTACTATACACATATTTGCCCAGCAATGGAAAAATAGGGGTATGATTACGTCCACAGGTAAACCAATCTCACATAGAGATCTTATCCTGGCCCTTCTAGAAAATGTACAGAAACCAACACAAGTGGCTATTTGTAAATGTACAGCACACAGAAAGGGAACAGATCCAATTACTCTAGGGAATGCACTAACAGACAAGACCGCAAGGGAAGCTGCTACAGGACCGCAAAAAAACCACACATATACTATACAGGTCCCCAAGAAAATGATGAGGTACAGAAAGCTATTGATAAAACATGGTTATCAGAAATGCAGAAAACATCACCGGCAGGTGAAAAACAAAAGTGGTTTTCTAAAGGGACAACGCTGGTCAATGGTATATACACAAGTACAGAAGGTAAACCCATCTTACCTACATCACTGTTTAGATATGCTGCGTTATTGAGCCATGGGCAAGCCCATATCTCAAAAGGAGGGATGGTGCAGGTGATCAATAAGGTGTTCACAACATATGGGTTTACAAATGACTCTAGAGATTTTTGCCTCACATGTCCGCTTTGTAACAGATACCATGCTCAAGGTGCCCTAAGACCCTTAAG
Organism: Lithobates clamitans; assembly: GCA_037952925.1. Lineage (NCBI taxonomy): Eukaryota > Metazoa > Chordata > Amphibia > Anura > Ranidae > Lithobates > Lithobates clamitans. The sequence goes on from JBBGZY010000890.1 coordinate 922,884, forward strand.
AGGTCATTTCCCACAACCCTCTTATCTCTTTCACATGATATGCATGGATTTTATGATTATTGTTGTTTATAAAGTGGGCGGAAGCTTTTCCTATGACACACCCAAATGGGCAGTCAGTAGCCAAAGTACTTATTAAAGAGGTGATTCCATTTCATGGGATCCCCTCTGTGATTTACAGTGACAACGGCTCCCATTTTGTAAACCGAACAATACAACGAATTGGTAAATGCTACAATATTGACCTAAAAAAAAAAAAAAAAAACACTGTGTCTACCACCCACAATCTGTGGGCACAGTGGAGAGACACAATGGTACCCAAAGAGTAAACTAAGAAAATTGTTAAAGGAAACAGGGAAAAATAAATGGGTTTAGTGTTTGCCAATGGCATTGTTGAGTATAAGAATTACCCCTACTGCTAAAGGTCTAACACCGTATGAAATGTTGTATGGTAAACCTTATTATATTCCACAACTAGCCACCGTTCCTCTCCCTAAAGAGGAATTAGACTTGACTTGTATAATAAGAATGTTTTCATAAAATATTACTGGGTCAGAATGTGTAAATGAGAAAAGAGCTACTCTAAGACTAAAATGCAAAGTATTCCCCCCTCAGTACAAGCATTACCAGGAAATTTTACTTGTTTCTCTAACAATGACAGTAATGGTACAAATGTTGGCACCCTATCCCCTGAATACTGTGCAATTACAACCCTTACTACAGACATCAAGTATGAACTAAAATGGTTTCAGGAACAAAAACGGCAATTGGCTGATGTTTGGTGTTTGTGTGGAGATAAGAGACTAAGGCCCAGACTGCCACCTAGATGGGAGGGTAGTTGTGCCCTTACCCGATTGCTGCTTCCCTTTCATATAGTTCCTATGAGTGATAAATCAATGAAACTACCAGGTAAATACTTTTTTAAAGGAATTAAGCGAGAAACACCACAAGGATCATTTGACAACCGAGTGTATATAGACGAAATAGGTGTTCCACGAGGAGTTCCAGATGAAATTAAAGCGCAGAATCAAATAACAGCAGGACTCACCTCACTCTTCATATGGGTCCAGCCCAACAAGAACGTCGACTGGATAAACTACATCTACTACAACCAGCAGAGGTTTGTGAATTACACCAGAGATGCTATCAAAGGTATAGCAGCATAATTGGACGCCACCTCTTTGACAGCGTGGCAGAACCGTATAGCGTTGGATATGTTGCTGGCAGAAAGGGGCGGGGTATGCAAAATGTTCGGCACCTTCTGCTGCACTTTTATTCCAAACAATACGGCACCTGATGGAAGTATCACCAAAGCCTTACAAGGCCTACAAATGCTATCCGAAGAATTAGCTGAGAACTCTGGTGTAGAGAACCCCCTGACAGGACTTTTCGAAAAATGGTTTGGTAAATGGGGTGATCTTGCAAAAAGTTTGCTTATCTCTATTGTCATGGCAGCCGCAGTTCTTACATTGTGTGGATGTTGCTGCATTCCCTGTATTAGGGGAATTCTTCAAAGACTGATTGACACATCTTTAACAAAAACTATGCTCCTCCAGAGCGACACGGAACTATACTCAGAACCTGATGATGAATTTACAACTCTCGCTAAGGACTTATCTGTCTAAATGATAATACCTGGTAAAATAAAATAACCTGGATATTTGAATTATTGATATTATTAGTATAAAAGGAGGGAGATGTTAGAGAAATTATACTTTAAATGTCAGTTATGAAAGACGCCATTTTGATTATCATGGCCTAGAAATAAGTTATAGTGATAATATGGAGTCAGCAATATAATATGCTTAGATGTGCAGTTTTGAATGTATCCTGTAATCATTGTTATATGTAAGATAAAGTCTGTAACAGACACTTCCACCTTTCCTGTTCTGTCTAGAATAAAGTTGAAAATACATGAGACTGGGAATGTTTTAAGACAGGAAAGGGGGGTGTCCAGGGCTTATAAAAAACATGTACCAAAGTATTTTCTTTAGAAATGATAAAGGCTGCATGAACGTGTAATTCATTTCTCTTGCATATGCAATAAATATTACCTTGATTCCCGAGGGCGATCTGAGATGTTGAAATTATTGACATTAACAGAAACCCCTTTATTTATTATTGTGGGGTGTCCCAGTGATTGTAACAATCAATCAAGCTAGCTAAAGGCTGGACACCTGTGTGCGGTGGCCATACGGGGGAGTTTTGGGCTAGCTGTGGGTGTTTGCAAAGTGTACCTTTTTTTGCTTGTGTCTGGCAGTTTTATACCTGTATGATGGCGCATGACGGTGCGCTATTTCGCCTTGGTTCACCATGGTGCATGTGCATTCGCAAGACTGCCATTGTGTTCAGCAGTTGTTGTTTGGTGGCCATGGCGCATGTGTATTTGCTAAAGCACCGCTGGACTTAGCAGTTGTTTGTTTGACGGCCATGACGCATGCGGATTCGCCGTACAAGCGCAGTAGCCTTCATCTGGGTGCACGAAGATTTGCATTGTACGCGAATACAGCCACGCCCATTCACTGGGGCCGCGCACGTGAGTGCACACCCAGCTTATTAAAGCTGTGTAAGCCAAGCATGCGGTGCTTCCAGAAGGCAGCTGTGGGACACAGAGCAGGCTCTGAACAGACACTTGCAGCAGTTAATTTTTCCTTACCCGGGTCACATGAGACACCAAGTGTTGCTTGGCTGGCTAAAGGTACTTAGCAGGATTGTTACATAGGGGCTTGGTGAGCCCTATTAAAGGGTCTCCCTTCTGAGGTGTTTTTATACTACACCCAAGTATTCTCTTTTTGTGGCTAAGTAAATGTCTTAAAAAAAAGAGAAGCGGGACTAACACTAGAGGGAAGGGCACTCCTATGTCGTCAGTAGTTCCTGATGAACCTAGTCGTATCCCTAGTGTTGTATCCCCTGAAGGACCAGAGGCTTCCGGGCAATCTAAGCCTCTGCGCCTATCTGGTATTGTGCCTCCAGTCAATGCTGCTGCTTCAGCCTTTATCACCAAGGATGAACTGTCCTCGGCCCTAGCCGGGTTAGAGCACAGGATTGCTGGCATGGTTGCCACCATCCCGAAGGATGGCAGGAAGCAAGACAGATCCCCCTCCCCGGAGCCTCCTAGTCTGGAGCAGAAATGGGTTAAGGATGGGGAAGAGCTTAAAGTGGAGCTCCACCCACTTATACAACTCTTCAGCATCCCTCACTAAACTGTGCACTGTAAACAAATTGGATATTTGTTTTTTTTCTCAGCACCTACTGTATATCTGCTGTATTCATTTTTCACTTCCTCCTCCCTGGCCGCGGCCCATTGCATCATTTCCTGTTTGCAATGCCTTCTGGGAAGGGGCGGAAACTTCCTCTGAAACTGCCATTGCTATGGAAACCTGACCTGAAACCTATTACACTGCTTGTGCTGCACTGAGCATGTGCGAGATCTGCAAGGATGAGATCCAGGAAGAATTACAGTCTGGCTTCAGATGCCCACACTTAAGATGGCCACGGCCTGCTGTAAGTTTATAAAATAACAAGCTACTGCTATAAACTAACAAAACAGACCTTAGTTTACAGACTAACTTTACTAGAATAAATTAAGCTTGTGTATTATAGGGGTATTTTTATTTAAAAAGTATAATTTCGGCTGGAACACCACTTTAAAGCCTCAGGACTCTGTGGATGGCCCGGCAGATGAGTCTGCTTCCGAGCAATCTGGAAAAGAAGATATCCAGTTGATGTCTGCCTCTCAGTCGCAGAGGCTTTTGATCCTGACTCTTACCCAAATGGTTCATTCTGCCTTCAAGTTGCCTCTTGCAGAGGTGACTGAGCCCCCCTGGTCCTCTTTGGGATCCCTGAGGCCTCTTCAGGCTGCACAAGCTTTCCCTCTACACCAGGGGCGGACTGACAACTCATGGGGCCCCCGGGCAATAGGAGACCATGGGGCCCCCCGTGTCCCTGCCACACATTACATACATTGGTCTCTACCCCCTTTAGCTGCAGAGGCAGCAGCTGAGGATGTACACATGCTGCGGCAGGAATTATACCCCCTGTTGCTCTTGGTGGGTGATCGTGACCCAATCAAGTAAATAGGGCCACTCTGCAAACACCCAGCAACCATGTGTAATGCACGCAGTAGCAGCATGCTAGTGTGGGATCCAAGGGCTTAAAGCAGGTTATGTGATGAGGCAATACAACACCTCCTTATAGCCTGCTTTAGCTGCTTGATCGCTGTACTGCATAAGGTTGCACAACCTTTGCAGAGCAAGCCCCATGCCAAGCGTGACAGGGTGTATAATTTCTGCTGAGGCTGCAACATGTGTACACCCCTGGACCCCTAGGATGGAAGCAGAGAGGGATCCCTGGGATGGAAGCAGAGAGGGGCAAAGGCTGCGGACATAATACGGGAGGTGGACAGAGGCTGCGGACATACTGCAGGTGGACAGAGGTTGCGGACATACTACAGGAGGTGGACAGAGGCTGCAGACATACTGCAGCTGGACAGAGGCTGCGGACATACTGCAGGTGGACAGAGGTTGCGGACATACTGCAAGTGGACAGAGGCTGCGGACATACTGCAGGAGGTGGACAGAGGCTGCGGACATACTGCCGGAGATGGACAGAGGCTGCGGACATACTGCCGGAGATGGACAAAGGCTGCGGACATACTGCAGGAGGTGGACAGAGGCTGCAGACATACTGCAGGAGGTGGACAGAGGCTGCGGACATACTGCAGGAGGTGGACAGAGGTTACGGACATACTGCAGGAGGTGGACAGAGACTGCGGACATACTGCAGGAGGTGGACAGAGGCTGCAGACATACTGCAGGAGGTGGACAGAGGCTGCAGACATACTGCAGGAGGTGGACAGAGGCTGCGGACATACTGCAGGAGGTGGACAGAGGCTGCGGACATACTGCAGGAGGTGGACAGAGGCTGCGGACATACTGCAGGAGGTGGACAGAGGTTACGGACATACTGCAGGAGGTGGACAGAGGTTACGGACATACTGCAGGAGGTGGACAGAGGTTACGGACATACTGCAGGAGGTGGACAGAGGTTACGGACATACTACAGGAGGTGGACAGAGGTTACGGACATACTACAGGAGGTGGACAGAGGTTACGGACATACTACAGGAGGTGGACAGAGGTTACGGACATACTGCAGGAGGTGGACAGAGGTTACGGACATACTGCAGGAGGTGGACAGAGGTTACGGACATACTACAGGAGGTGGACAGAGGTTACGGACATACTACAGGAGGTGGACAGAGGTTACGGACATACTGCAGGAGGTGGACAGAGACTGCGGACATACTGCAGGAGGTGGACAGAGGCTGCGGACATACTGCAGGAGGTGGACAGAGGCTGCGGACATACTGCAGGAGGTGGACAGAGGCTGCGGACATACTACAGGAGGTGGACAGAGGCTGCGGACATACTGCAGGAGGTGGACAGAGGTTGCGGACATACTGCAGGAGGTGGACAGAGGTTGCGGACATACTGCAGGAGGTGGACAGAGGTTGCGGACATACTGCAGGTGGACAGAGGTTGCAGACATACTGCAAGTGGACAGAGGTTGCGGACATACTTCAGGAGGTGGACAGAGGTTGCGGACATACTACAGGAGGTGGACAGGGTTGCGGACATGATAGTGTCCTCCTCACCCCCTCACAGTAGCCTCCTCCTCTGTCCACCATCATATTACTTCTCCACATCAGTGCTGTGTCCTCCTCCTGTGCCCATTTCACCTCTCCACAGGTCAGGGCAGCACTGTGCTGCCCTGACCTGTGGAGAGGTGAAATGGGCACAGGAGGAGGACACAGCACTGATGTGGAGAAGTAATATGATGGTGGACAGAACACATCAGTCTCTGTCCCTCTCCTGCATGCCACAGCTTCACCCTCTACCGCCTCCGGGCTCCCACTGATGTCCCCCGTTCTCACTCCCCACAGTTTTACTCTCCTCCTCCTTCTCAGTCCTCACCCCTGCTCGGCTTCTCTGTCTCTATCTCCTCTGCCATAGTGTGTCCCGAGCGTCTATTTGAAAATGGCGCCGGTCGGCGCCATCATGTTACTGCGCATGCGCCGACCGCCCGAGCGCGGACGAGCTTTCACGAGCCCGGCCGGCTTCGGAGCGGCGCATGCGCAGTTCCATGGTCGGCTCGCGGCCAACTTTTTTACGGGCACCGATGCCCATAACGGCGTTACGGGCAGCTTCAAAAAGCGGTTAATTCTACGGGAGTTTGGCAACACTGTGGGGCCCCCTGCTGGACACCGGGCCCTCGGTCGGCGCCCGATTGACCTAATGGTCAGTCCGCCCCTGCTCTACACCCTCTGTTGGAACAGACAGTGTATGCAGATTGGGAACATCCTGACAGGATTTTTGTTCCTCCTATTAAGTTTTCCCCCTTATATCCCATGGATGAAAAGTTTGTTAAGAAATGGAGCATGCCAGCCGTAGATGTAGCAGTCTCTTCCTTAAACAAGAACTTAATTTGTAGATAACGCACAGGGCTTGAAAGACCCCGATGACAATAAATTGGAGTCATTATTAAAGGCTTCCTTTTCTTTGGCCAGTTCAGCTATTCGGCCATCTGTTGCAGCAATTGGTATCTGCCAGTCCGTAAAAGATCAGGTCAATTGGCCTGATAGGCCTAATCAGGAGTATGATCTGCCTGAAAGTAAGATAGGTGTTTCTCGGGCGCTGTGTTTTGCTGTTGACGCCTTAAAGGATTCAATACAGCAGGTTTCTCGTTTGGCTCTCTTGTCTGTACATATGTGCAGACTCTTATGGCTTAAAGCGGAGGTCCTGCCGAATTTTTTTTTTAAAAAGTCAGCAGCTACAAATACTGCAGCTGCTGACTTTTAAAATATGGACACTTACCTGTCCAGGGCGCCTGCGATATTGGCACACGAAGCCCATCTGTCCCTCGGCTCTCGGGTGGAGGTGCCGCCATCTTCGATAAGGGGATCATAATATTAAGCCTTGTGGCTTCACAGCCTGGTTCCCTACTGAGCATGCGCGATCCCACAGGTCCCTGCTGTCTTCTGGGACCTGTGTGTCTCCCAGAAGACAGCGCAGGGGGGGGGGGGGGAGAGGAGGCACCGGATATGGCGTAGATATCCGCGGGTACCCGCTGATATCTATGCTCGGAAGTGGGAGCAAGTGCCTGGATTATACAGGCATCCCTCATTTAAAACCTCAAGGACTGCTTGCTCAAATGTCTCAGCATCAAGGCAGTTCTGCTGCCAACAGGGTGCCAGGGCCCGGGGTAAGCCGCAAGGCCAGGGCCAGAAAAAGCCCCTAAGATATATAAAGTGATCCTTCTCCTCCTCTCCAATTTGCACCAGATGTGACGCTCAGGACTTTCGATCAACCACCATGTACAACCAGTGAGAGTCATAATGATGGGTTATGTCATAGGGGAGTTTACTCAGGATGATTGGCATGTTCACAAATAACTTCAGCAACTCAGTGCATTTAGGCATCTAGACGTGGCAAAGACGACTTGCTGAAGTTCAAACCGAGCATCAGAATGGGGAATAAAGGGGATTTAAGTGACTTTGAACGTGGCATGGTTGTTGGTGCCAGATGGGCTGGTCTGAGTATTTCAAAAACTGCTGATTTAGTGGGATTTTCACACAGAACCATCTCATGGTCCGAAAAAGAGAACATTTCCAGTCAGCGGCAGTTGTGTGGATGAAAATGCCTTGCTGATGTCAGAGGTCAGAGGAGAATGGGCAGACTGGTTTGAGATGATAGAAAGATAATAGTAACTCAAATAACTATTTGTTACAAGCAAGGTATGCAGAATACCATCCCTGAACACACAACACATCGAACCTTGAAGCAGATGGGCTACAGTAGCAGAAGTCCACACTGGGTGCCACCAATGCAATAAGTGATCCAATGCAAATAAGTGACAATCACTGTATGTCTCTCCAGAGGGGTGCCTCTGGAGAGACATACGGAGGAGCCCTGCGATCTGAGGGAGGCTCTGCCCGGGAAAGAGGAGGCGAGGCCACAGCGGACACAACGCCGAGCTGTCAGCAAGTCCTGATGGTATTCAAACACCTTGTTGTATCTATGCCACGAAGAATGAAGGCAAAAGGGGGTCCAACCTAATACTAGCAAGGTGTACCTAATAAAGTGGCCGGCGAGTGTATGTCCTTGCCAAATGACTCCTGGAATATAGAACATGCTTTCACTGCAGAGCGATCAGCGTTGTCACCCTGTTACAGGAAGTAAGAAAACAGCGAGTGTACTGGCAGGATCAACATGTGATAGAACTATGCTATGGAGGAACTAAGGGGGGGGCTCAGAAGAACTAATATAGCTGTGATAATGCTACAGACAGATTGTGTCTTTACTATCATTTATATTCTGTGCAGAGTTCCACTTTATGTTTTATGATCTGACGGCGTCTGCATTTTGTTTAGTAATTGGAGGATCTGATCAGAGATCTGTCCAAGGTTTCCATGTCTGACATAAAGCTCCGGGTAATGTAATGTTCTGGCCGCGGACGGTATGGCACTTTCCGGTGAAACGGTCCTCAGAGACGGCATTGCGAACGAATTACTGAGGAACGCGGAGCTCAGCCTTCAGACATCCCTGGAATCCGGCTGATGATACGGACAGTGATGACGATTATCCATGATTGTGTGTGATAAGTGACCAAGTGTATGTGTTCAGCAGGAAAATATCTGTGACTGAGCGCTGACCGCACTCCTTGTGGGATATGTCCCTTCACGGTCCATGTGAGAGGGAACCCAACCGCAACCGGGATGGGAGATTTGAGGAACCCATTCATTTATCATTGGAACGACATTATCTACTGATCACTAATGTATCCTGTGTCCTTTATTAACCACTTGACCTCTGGAAGATTTTACCCCCTTCATGACCAGTGCATCTTTTGCTATTCAGCACTGTGCTACTTGGTAATTGCGCGGTCATGCAACACTGTACACCAGGGGTGGGCAACCTTTCAAAGGTTGAGAACTACCTGAACAACATCAAGAAAAGCAAAAGAGAGGGGGTACTAGGCAGCACCCTTAAAAAAAAAAAAAAGATCAAACTACCAATAAAAAGATGTAAACGTAGTGTTCTGTACCCTCCGCCCCCAACGCAGTGTCCTCTGCCCCCTTCACATCCCCCTTCTGCAGTGTCCTCTGCCCCCCCTGCAGTGTCCCCCCCCCCCCACAGTAATGTCCTGTACTCCCAATGCAGTGTCCTCTGCCCCCATCACATCCCCCCCCTCTGCAGTGTCCTCTGCCCCCCCCCCTCTGCAGTGTCCTCTGCCCCCCCCCCCTCTGCAGTGTCCTCTGCACCCCCCCCTACAATAATGTCCTGTACTCCCAATGCAGTGTCCCCTGATTCCCCCCCCCCCCCCACAGTAATGTCCTGTACTCCCAATGCAGTGTCCTCTGCCCCCCCCCCCCCCCACAGTAATGTCCTGTACTCCCAATGCAGTGTCCTCTGACCCCCCCCCCCCCACAGTAATGTCCTGTACTCCCAATGCAGTGTCCTCTGCCCCCCCCCCACAGTAATGTCCTGTACTCCCAATGCAGTGTCCTCTGCCCCCTTCACTTCACCCCCCCTACCCCCGACTGTAGTGTCCTCTGCCCCTCCCCACAGTAATGTCCTGTACTCCCAATGCAGTGTCCTCTGCCCCTCCCCACAGTAATGTCCTGTACTCCCAATGCAGTGTCCTCTGCCCCCCCCCCACAGTAATGTCCTGTACTCCCAATGCAGTGTCCTCTGCCCCCTTCACTTCACCCCCCCTACCCCCGACTGTAGTGTCCTCTGCCCCTCCCCACAGTAATGTCCTGTACTCCCAATGCAGTGTCCTCTGCCCCTCCCCACAGTAATGTCCTGTACTCCCAATGCAGTGTCCTCTGCCCCCCCCACAGTAATGTCCTGTACTCCCAATGCAGTGTCCTCTGATCCCCCCCCCCCCCACAGTAATGTCCTGTACTCCCAATGCAGTGTCCTCTGCCCCCCCCCCCCACAGTAATGTCCTGTACTCCCAATGCAGAGTCCTCTGCCCCCTTCACTTCACCCCTCCCCCCGACTGTAGTGTCCTCTGCCCCCCCATAGGACTGTTCTCTGCCCCCAAACAGTCACCCCACCCCAAAGCAGCATCCTCTGCCCCCCTTCACATCACCCCCCCCCAGTTGTCTCCTGGGTGGGGGGTGAGAGAGAGAGAGGGGGGTGAGAGAGAGAGGATTGAGAGATATAGAGAGAGAGACTCCCCCAACCCTCCATTCTACACCAGGAGACTCAGTCTGTGGCCATCCCTGGTATTACCCCCCTGATGGGTGTCCCCGGTTGCGGTCTGCACCCCTGTAGCGACACTACTGCAGTCTTTGTAGTGTCCCTTCTGCCTGGGGGCAACACCCCCCCCAAAAAAAAGATGTTGCCCAAGGCAAACGCCTTGTTTACCTTGGAGTAGATACCCCCCCTGCATATCGCATAGCAGGAACAAGCTTTCCTTTCACGCTCTGTTTTTTTGTTGTGTTTTGTTCACGTGATTCCATGTGTCACACATAAGGCAGCCCAATCGCTTCAATAGGCTGCCCTATGAGTGTTTGTCTCAATAAGTTTAATGAGATTTTTAAACGTGTGTTTTGCGGTATTTGCTGCGTGATTCTATCACATGACAATCCCCCTGCATTTGGGGTGCCATTATTTGAACGTTTTGCTGCGATTTTTAAATCGCTGCCACAATCTGCCCACGATTCCAAATCATGTAATATAAACGGGGCGTAAAGTGACTGACAGGTCCACTTTCCATGCAGTGCTTCACCCTCTGTGCAGGCTGGCAGGACATCCTTGTGCTTGTAGTTCCTCCACACCCTGATTGCTGTGGCCTGTGTGGGTCATGTGAGGCTCAGCAGTGACGTCTGGTTGGGTTTCCATATGTTTTCCTTACATAGACTTTACAGTCACAAAAAGTATGGCAGAAATTTTCCAGCATATGATCTGCACTTGTGTTATATAAATAGCATAATACAGAGACACGGCGCACCTGGAGTTTTCCGCCGGGATATTTATGAACGCCATCCTCAGGTCACCCTTTCTATATGGCGTGTCATATAATCCGCCCCATTTCCAGACTTTGCTTGCTCTTCTAGGAGAGGTCAGACTGTCTGCGGGATAATGTGCAACCGTAACTGCTGGAATATAACAACCAGAACAGTGCCATCCCAAAACTTCATATATTAGGATTATTATTATATGGTGGCACTCCGGGGCAGGGCAGTGGGGTAGTTGCTGGTGCATGGGTCTCGTTTACACAGGCTAAGACCTACATATCATTATAAACTTGTTTATACTGCATTTCTATATGCATGTAATGATTTTAAATGGTACAATTCACAATGTGCATTTGCAATTTGCACACTTGTGCTCGGATGCATTCAGTTACCCACCACCATTTATAATGTCCTGTTAGTGAAGGCTCCGGCATTTGCATACAAGTGCACTGGGTGGCAGTAGAGCTGCCAAATCACTAATGCAGGACTGTGAAGGTGACCTCCCCTTCCATCAGCCGCACCCCCCTCCCCCCCTCCCAATGTGGGTCCTGGGCTCTCCTGCTCCTCCGGGATCATCATAAATGGCATCAAGATGGAGAACAGGAGCAGACCAGGGAACATCAGTTTCCAATATGTCCAGCAATCAATGAACCTGGAAGTGCTCAACTGCGCAGTTCCAGGTTCAGAGTTATCAGAAATGTCAGGTAAACAGCCAGAGGGGTAGCTTGAAGCTTGTGGGCCCTGATGCAAAAATTGACCTTGGCCCCCCCACTTCCATTGTGCATGCTTATACACCCACCGCACACCAAGATACTCACAGTGGCTTAAGAGTTTTGAGCTCCCAGAGTTACTCCTTACGTCAGAGGACAGGAAGAATCACCACTGAAGAATTAGAGGACATAGACTGAGAATCTCAGCTACTGACTAGAAGACACTGAGCAGTGTCTTACCTGACCAGTGACATTGGTCTTATCATGGCTACAGGACGGCACTCTCCCCCTCTTAACTTGCTGAGCTTGGTTACCATTCCATGTTGCCAGACACTTCTCCATCCTGGGCTGTTCTCACCCCGTTCTCTACATTTAGGAAATGGCTCACAGCTTCTTCCCAGCCAATTAGAACAGAGGGGTGTGGACTATGGAAGGCAAAATGGAAGCCCAGTACTGGAGCATGGCTGTGGGGCCCTAAGGCAGATTAGAGCTAGACTTTGTTGACAATATGATAATATGACAGAGAGGCTGCAGGGGCCCCCTGGAGCTAGGGGCAGGGTTGTGATTGTGACCCCTGCCACCCCTTATGCTACGCCCATGTAAACAGGTGATAAGTCACAGTCCTGTAGTAGAGGATAGGAAAGACCTTATAAACCCTTGATGCCTCCATAAAGAGAACCTGTCATCTGCCAGTGCTATCACATAGGGAGCTTCTTTGCCTCCTTGTGATATTAATAAAGTTCAATAAAAAAAAAAAAATAATACAAAATGTGTTAAAAATGTTTTAAATGATAATAAAATAGATGAAAATTACAAAAAATGTAAAAGCAACTACATCTCCCTGCCTATGCTGGGAATGCAAATGCAGGCAATGTAAATACGTAGAGCAGGGTCTCCAAACTTTCTAAACAAAGGGATGATTTTCTGCCCCTCAGACTTTAGAGGGGCTGGACTGTGGCCAGTAGGAGTAGAAAAGTAAGCAGTGTCAGTGGGAATAGACAATGTCTCAGACTTGGTGGTCAGTGGGAATAGAAAAATTACATAGTGCCTGTGGTCAGTAGAAGGTGGAGGAATAGTGCCCCATCATTGGTGTCAGTAGAGAGAATAGTGCCCCATCAATGCAGGACTGTGAAGGTGACCCCCCCTTCCATCAGCCGCATCCCCCCCAATGTGGTACCTGGGCTCTCCTGCTCCTCCGGGATCATCATAAATGGCATCAAGATGGAGAACAGAAGCAGACCAGGGAACATCAGTTTCCAATATGTCCAGCAATCAATGAACCTGGAAGTGCTCAACTGCGCAGTTCCAGGTTCAGAGTTATCAGAAATGTCAGGTAAACAGCTGATAAAGCACAGTCCTGTAGTAGAGGATAAAAACTTGTTGCATCTTTCCCAAAAAGACTCATGGCTGTATTAGATCAAAAGGGTGCTTCTACTAAATACTGAGCAAAGGGTCTGAAAACTTAGGACCATGTGATATTTCAGTTTTTCTTTTTTAATAAATCTGCAAAAATGTCAACAATTCTGTGTTTTTCTGTCAATATGGGGTGCTGTGTGTACATTAATGAGGGAAAAAATGAACTTAAATGATTTTAGCAAATGGCTGCAATATAACAAAGAGTGAAAAATTTAAGGGGGTATGAATACTTTCCGTCCCCACTGTATATTAGGTATTGCAGTGGAACGTTGGAGTGAGAGAAAAAATTCTATGGCTGCATTTTGCTGTTAACTCAAAACTGATAATCTGTAAAGGCTTTTAAAGCATCCTTTATGGAAAATTTTGTACCCTAGCTTTTTGCCATTTCACAGGTGCATGACATGTTTGGTATCTATTTATTTGATGCAACATCATGTTTGAAAATTTACCAAAATAGTTGTGTATTATATTGCATTTGTATGCTATAAAACGATTTTAGTGTATTGTTTCTGTAAATGATAGATTTGATAAACAGTCGCGCAAATATAATGACCAACAAAAAGCCGCCATTTTATTCTCCAGGGCCCCTGTGTTCAGAAAATATATTTAACTCATATTTCTGGCAAAAGTGCAGATGTTAATGTGTGCATAAAATGTTAAACAATGGTCCAGTAGAGAAGTGGTTAACTGTGTCCAAAAAACAGTGCAGTGTGATGGAGGCCGCAGTGTGCTGGAGGTTGCAGTGTGATGGAGGCCGCAGTGTGCTGGAGGTTGCAGTGTGATGGAGGTTGCAGTGTGATGAATGCAGTTTGATGGCAGTCACAGTGTGATGGAGGCTGCAGTGTGATGAGGAATGCAGTTTGATGGCAGTGTGCTGGAGAATGCAGTGGGCTGGAGGTTACAGTGTGATGGAGGTCGCAGTGTGATGAAGAAAGCAGTTTGATGGCAGTCGTGTGATGGAGGCTGCAGTGTGATGGAGGCTGCAGTGTGATGAAGAATACAGTGTGATGGAGGCTGCATTGTGATGAAGGCTGCACTGTGATGGAGGTCGCAGTGTGAAGGAGGCTGCAGTGTGATGGAGGCTGCAGTGTGATGAAGAATACAGTGTGATGGAGAATGCAGCGTGATGGAGGTCGCAGTGTGATGAGAATACAGTGTGATGGAGGTCACAGTGCGATGAAGAATACAGTGTGATGGAGAATGCAGTGTGATGAAGAATGCAGTGTAATGGAGGCTGCAGTGTGATGGAGGTCGCAGTGTGACGGAGGACGCCGTGTGATGAAGAATACAGTGTGAAGGAGAATGCAGTGTGATGAAGAATGCAGTGTGATGGAGGCTGCAGTGTGATGGAGGTCGCAGTGTGACGGAGGCCGCCATGTGAGGGAGGTCGCAGTGTGATGAAGAATACAGTGTGATGGAGAATGCAGTGTGATGAAGAATGCAGTGTGATTGAGGTTGCAGTGTGATGGAGAATGCAGTGTGATGGAGGCCGCAGTGTGATGAAGAATGCAGTGTGATGGAGAATGCAGTGTGATGGAGGCTGCAGTGTGATGAAGAATGCAGTGTGATGAAAAATATAGTGTGATGGAGGCTGCAGTGTGATGGAGAATGCAGTGTGACGGAGGCCGCAGTGTGATGAAGAATGCAGTGTGAAGGAGGCTGCAGTGTGATGGAGAATGCAGTGTGATGGAGGCTGCAGTGTGATGAACAATGCAGTGTGATGGAGAATGCAGTGTGACGGAGGCTGCAGTGTGACGAAGAATGCAGTGTGATGAAGAATATAGTGTGATGGAGGCTGCAGTCTGATGGAGAATGCAGTGTGATGAAGAATATAGTGTGATGGAGGTCACAGTGTGATGGAGAATGCAGTGTGATGAAGAATATAGTGTGATGGAGGTCACAGTGTGATGGAGAATGCAGTGTGACGGAGGCTGCAGTGTGACGAAGAATGCAGTGTGATGAAGGCTGCAGTGTGATGGAGAATGCAGTGTGACGGAGGCTGCAGTGTGACGAAGAATGCAGTGTGATGAAGAATATAGTGTGATGGAGGTCGCAGTGTGATGGAGAATGCAGTGTGATGAAGAATATAGTGTGATGGAGGTCGCAGTGTGACGGAGAATACAGTGTGATGGAGGCTGCACTGTGATGGAGGTCGCAGTGTGATGGAGGTTGCAGTGTGATGGAGGTTGCAGTGTGATGGAGGTTACAGTGTGATGGAGAATATAGTGTGATGGAGGCTGCACTGTGATGGAGGTCGCAGTGTGATGGAGGTCGCAGTGTGATGGAGGTTGCAGTGTGATGGAGGTTGCAGTGTGATGGAGGTCGCAGTGTGATGGAGGTTGCAGTGTGATGGAGGTTGCAGTGTGATGGAGAATATAGTGTGATGGAGACTGCACTGTGATGGAGGTCGCAGTGTGATGGAGGCTGCAGTTTGCACCTAAAAAGAAACAACAAAATGTTTGTAAACATTTTATCTATTATCCCTAAATATGAATAAACACTACACATCTCCTTTAGGATGGGGCATGGTAGATTAATATCTGTAGATGTGTAGGAGGGATATCAATAGATGCCTAATTGCTTGGAGGGGCACGTGGTGGCCAGGCCGGACCCACAGCGGGTGCTCATTCATCACACAAAGCGGCACTGTGCCGTGACAATGACTGAGCATGATTATATTCTTTGTTTCCTGTGGAATACAGACCCCGATACATCAATGCAACACAATCACCAACTCATCCGCGAAAGTGAAAGTTAGAAGAGAAAATCAAAGGTTTGCGTGTGAAAGATAAATGGCTATTAATCCATGCAGCTGCATTCCCCCCCCCACCCCCCCGGATCTGGAATACTGCTGGCCCCCCACCATACTTTAGTCCTCAGGGCCTGGCGCTGGCCGTTTCCGAGAACCCCAACAAAAACAAACCCTGTGACACTTAACTCTTCCCTGCCGGAACACTTATGCCATGTAAACCCTCAAACATAACATTTAAAGACCAACTCAGTTTTTTTTTTCTGTCTGCGACCCAGTTGGAGAGATTGCCCCTTGCTTCTCGTCCCTGTGACACCTGTATAAGGGGAGCAGTTGTCACCAGCACAGGGAGACATGGACAACATTTAATGGACAGGGTCACTCAATTCAACAGCACAGGGATCCCGTGACCAGAATATATCGCTCCACATTCCCTCTAGTTGTAGGGGTAGCAGATGTAGCAAACACTACGGGGTCCTTGGATCTGGGGGGCCTGGAACCTGAGTAAAGTATGGTATTTCTTCCACTTTCTGGGTGAAAAATGGTCATGATTTTCATATATGTCCCTTACATTGTCTTTATGTGTATGAGAAGCTGCAGGGTAATATTAGTGGGGCTTAAAGGAGCATAGAAGCCCCTCCATGCACAGGAGGATAGATCAGAGAGATGACACCATCAGCCTGCTGCTGCACTTTCATTATCCATTTACAAGTTGAGGGCGTGGGTGGCGGGACGTGACTTTGCCGTGTTGCTTATCTGCAGAATGGAAAAGTCAGGTTACTCACTCTAGATGTAGTGTGCAAATCGAAAAACTGGATGGACAGAAATACAGATCCTTTGGCAGGAAGAACAGTTTCAATATATGATTTTTTTCTGTGGATTTTGCTGTTTGCGTTGTTTGCTCAGAAGCCCAGGAATGATGATACTGTACCACTGGCTTCCCATCAAACTGTGTACAAGTACGGAATTATCCTGATAAAAGGACAGGAATCACCAGGAAATGAATAAGAAATCAGGCTGAGTGGCCTATGTTACTTTCTAATATTGAACAGGAACACTGTATGCATTTTAAAGGATGGCAGGGGGAATCTTGTATGTTGAAAAGCATCTGGACAGACTTCCAAATCTAATAAAATACATAAAATACACAAGCAATCATTGACCGAATCAACAAATGCTTTAGATTGCTTTGAAACAATTCTAGAATTAGATCAAACTTTTAGACAACACCTACTTCTTCAAGGACCAGAAAAGCAGATATTGTCTCTGAAACGCACAAATCCTAGAATTGTTTAAAGGCGATCTAAAATGCTTGTTGATGTGGTCAGAGATTGTAGAGTATTTTGCTTATGAAATTTTCCAAGCAATTTATTTTACTCAATAAGGATGTGTCGGAGCATCATCAGACAAAATGCACACGCACCAACGCATAGAAAAATTATAATTTTCAGCCAGTTGCGTGTGTATGTGCGTTTTCATGAACTCGTTAATTCAAATAATTCACATGAGAGAGCTGATTCACGCTTAATCCCAATCTTGGTGCCACTTGGCTTATTTATGAAAAGAGCTGAGCGAATAAATTGCTGGATGGTCTTCAACTATGACCCTGAGATTTCATCTTGAACAGGTCCTGAGATCTGCTTTTCTGTTGTTGACCCAGCCTACCCTTGGATTTGTCTCTGCTCTGCCTTCCTGCTATTAATCTCAGGATTCCACCTGACCACAGCTTATCTTTGCTGATTTCAGATTTGAACTCAGCTAGTTCCTGCCCTTGTCTTGTCTCTGCTGATTCTCAGCTTGACCTTGGCTAGTTTCTGACCATGGTGTCTCTGCTGATTCCTGGTTTGACACCAGCTAGTTCCTGACCATGGTTTGTCTTTGCAGATTTCTGAATTGACCTTGGCTAGTTCTTGACCTTAGCTTGTCTCTACTCATTCCTGTTTTGGCCTCGGCTAGTTCTTGACCACAGCTTGTCTTTTTTTCTTTAAAATACTTTTTATTGAGTTTTCGTGTGGAAAAAAAGGGTTACATAATAAAGCCTCTGGGCATACCCCGGCTTGAACAGCATACATTGTAACTGTCTACAACCTTAAACTACTCATGTCATCAAGTTGGAGCGATATGGGGAAGGATAATGGATCTTCTACTTCAGGTGACCACTTCAGGGAGAGATGCTGAGGTTGAGGGTAACACATCTAGGTGTACCTTTAGATAACAGAAAAATTAGGTCTTCACCGCTACAAGACATTTAGTTAAAGTAAACAAACAAAGGGATCCAGATCTTATTGTGTTGCATTCGTGTTGTCTGATTCTAACCACACGTGCCAAATTTTGTAAAACTTATCTGGGCAGCATCTGGCGAGATAGGCCGCTTTGTATAATGGCGCAGCTGAGTTGATCAACGATTTCCATAAATTTAAAGTGGGTACCTCTGGTTGTTTCCATTTTATGAGTAAAGCCTTCCTAGCCTAAAATAATAGGAGTCCTATTAGAGTTCTGGTTGCTCGGCAGCGGGCCAGGGAGCCCACCAGACCCAGCAAGCAGATCGACACATTCAGGGGAACATGGATCATGAGCAAAGTTTCAATGAATTTTGTGACCTCCGTCCAAAAGGACTGGATCCTGGCACAGGACCTTAACATATGGTTGAAGTCAGCATCTGCTATACCACATTTCCAACAGTTCTAGGAGGAATTTGGGTAAATTTTGGATAATCTTAGGGGTGACAAATAAACCCTGTGAATCAGTTTAAATTGTATCAACCGATCTCTAACGGAGATAAGTTGTAGAAAAGGATACTCGCAGGCGTCTTCCCAATCTTCCGAATCCAGATCGGGGATCTCGCCCTGCCACTTAGAGAACAAATCCTCCAGACCAAAATGGACGGAGGGTAATAAAGCTTTGTAAATGGTAGGGGTGGGTTTGAACAGAGGGACATCCCTTAATATGGATTCAAGGTTGGACCGAAGGAGAAGCACTGGGGTAGATCCAAATTGGGTAGCGAAGGCATGGCGAATTTGAAGAAATCTAAAGAATTGGAGATTAGTAAGCCCAAATTGCTCCTTAAAGGAATCAAAGGAAAGAAGGGAGCCACTAATACAGATATGCTCCAGTTTTTTCATACCTCTGGCAGCCAAGAACCTTGGGTCCGGAACAGTCAGAAACTCTAATAAATGTGGGTTGAGCCACAAGGGGGTGTAGTTTACATACAAGGGGGGCAAGGGTCCCCTTGTAGTTTACATACCAATAGTTGCCAAGCCCTGATCACCGCCTTCATGGAAAGTGTGAGAGGAAAGGGGACCCTGACACCCCTATATAAAGCATTTCTCAGCGCCTCGTAGGAACCAAGGTGTGCGGCCTCAAGGACTACAGCAGCATTGGTATCGTCTGAGGCTATCCAGTTATGGGCGAGTGATAGTATTGCAGCAAAGAAAGATTTCTGAATATCTGGACAGGCTAGACCACCCACTGTCCAGGGCCTTTTGAGTATAGATTTATTTATTCTGGAGGGGGGTTATATTTCCACAGAAAAGAGGTTATAGTGGAGTCAAATTTTTGAAAGAAGGCTTTGGGGATCCAAATTGGGGAGTGCCTCAGAGCATAGAGAAAAACAGGAATTTCATTTTGAGTAGGTTTATCCAAGCTCGAAGTTTTAGTTTGAGTTGGGTGAGTAAGGGGTATAGATTTAATTTAGCAAAGTCAGAGACTCTAGGGGTAATGGTAATGCCCAAATATCGGATAGAGGAGATCCAGGTCAGTGAGACAGAGGGGTCTGCGTGAAGTTTTGCCTGAGAGTCAATAGGTAGTACTTGAGATTTGTCCCAATTGACTCTCAGCCCAGATAATTCAGAAAATTCAAAAATAATATTCAGAGCAGCACGAAGGGAGGGTCCCGGGTCATTAAGAAAAAGAACAAGGTCATCCGCGTATAGAGCGAGTTTTTCAGTGATAGAGCCTACATTAATGCCCTTTACTGAGTTTAAATTCCTGAGGGCCATAGCTAGGGGTTCCATAACCAGGGCGAACAAAAATGGGCAGAGGGGACACCCCTGCCTAGTACCTCTCTCTACTGGGAAATGATCAGACAGCAGGCTCCCTTATTTGATTTGTGCTATTGGGGATTTGTATAATATATCTATCCACTTGCAGCAGGAGGGACCAAATCCAAAGGTCTGAAGGACTGATTTCATGTATTGCCATGTTACCATATCGAAGGCTTTTTCAATATCTAATGCAACCATTACACGAGTTTGGGAATGAGAGTTTGGGAACTGCGGATGAGTGAGAACTCTTCGCAGGTTGATGTCAGTGGATTTTCCTGGCATGAACCCGGTTTGATCAGTGTCAACCAGTTCAGGCAGAACTCTGACCAACCTAGTGGCGAGGACCTTGGCCAGAATTTTTAGGCCGTAGTTTAATAAAGAAATAGGCCTGTAGGAGGCACAGTATTTTGGGTCTTTGCCCGGTTTAGGGATGAGTATAATGTGGGCACCGTACATAGTGGGCGGTAAGGAGTTAACTTCTAAGTAGTGGGAGAAAAGTAGCTGAAGTTTGGGAGCTATAATCTTGGTGTATCTTTTGTACCAGTCACCTGGGAGGCCATCTGGGCCTGGGGTTTTGGAGGGAGGGAGTGAGGCAATTGCCAACTCTATCTCATGGGTTGTTATTGGGGCATCCAGGGCCTTGATCTCTGCAGATGGCAGGCTGGAGAGATGTAATTTGTGTAGTTCAGAGTTGATAGTCTCAGGAGCAGGGTATTGGGGTTGGTGATATAAGTTCCTAAAGAAGGCAAAACATTTGTGGAGGATTGCGTCAGGATCAGTAACACTGGTCCCGGTCTTCGACAACAATTTGGGGACTATAGTTTGAAGATGCGGTTCAGTCACCAGATTGGCTAGCAGGCGGCCATTTTTATCACCCAATTCAAATATTTTACCGGACAACAAACGGACATCAGTTTGGGTTAGAGAGGTATAATGTAGGGCTAAATTCCTCCTGACTTGAGCTAGTTGTAGATAATTGAATGGTGTGGGATGCTCAGCAAAAAAGGCAGAAGCGTCTACCTCTAGACCCTCTAGTCTTGAGGTTTTAGAAGCACAATCAGATCTGGTAGCTTTAATGGCCGAAATATAAGAGCCTCGGGTCGTAGCCTTGAAGGCATCACACACACCCCCAGGGGAAGCTATGTCAGTATTGTGAAACCAATAATCTTCGAGTTGGGGAGATATGAGCTCAGCTACACTGTCATTGTTAATCCATCTGGGAGCAAGCCTCTAGGTGCATGGATCTTTCTGTCTACCCAACCGGAGGCATATTTCAAGCGGAAAATGGTCAGAGAGTCCTGCTGGGAGATGCGAGGCCTCAGAGACTTTAGCGAGCACTGGAGCACTACAAAAAGCAAAATCTATTCTGGAGCCAGATTTATGGGCTGTGGATAGATGTGAAAAAACTTTGGAGTCAGTATGTTTCCATCTCCATAGCTCAGATAGAGCGAAGGTGTCTGCCCATTGAGTGAGATCAGGGGAAGCAGTGCGCTGGGGGTTAGAAGAGTCTAGGACTGGGTCGAGGATTAAATTAAAGTCCCGAGCAAAAATGATATGTGTAGAGGGTAGGGGAGCTAGTTTCTCGCTAATGGAGAAAAGTAAAGTAGGGTCTACAGGAGGGGGGAGATAATCATTTACGAAAGCCCAGAGAACTGAGTGAAGTTCCAGTAATAAAATTATATATCTGCCACTGGGGTCCAAAATCACTCTCTCTACTTTACACGGTAGGGCTTTATTAATTAGGATTGCAACACCCCTGGCGTAGGTCGAGTATGTGGCATGGAAGGCCTGTCTCACCCAAGATCTACGCAGAGCCAATACCTCACTTCCCATGAGATGGGTCTCTTGTAGAAATAGAACGCTAAGAATTTGAACATTAAGGAACGTTTAAACTTGTCATTCAGGCCTCGTATGTTCCAGGAAACTAGTCTAACATCAAACATAGCCATCATGTGATGACTTCAGATAGTCAGAAAACTCCCTCAGCAAACAGTGAAGCAAAAAAGGAGATGAAATGGTGATAAGCATGACAGTTTAATCAGACAACCCATCAGTTTTAACCTTAGAAATAACCTTAGAAAATAACTCCAATACCCCAACATAACCAGGCTTGTAGTTTAATCCCTATACTTTTGTACCAACAAAAATCGCCTACGCGAGGCTCAAAGTTCCAGGGAAGACCCCTGATGGACCCTCGCCTGTAACAGCAGGCGAGGGTGAGGGGACGTGTATCCCATCACATTCGGCGGGAGACCGAATAGTCCAGAAATGCCCAACGTGGGCACGGTGTCATCGAGAAGGTATGTTGATTTGTCTTGCTATAGCTCCAATCAGCTGGGATCAAATAAGATCAGGAGAGTGCATCGCCTAAGTAGGGGTGTGGGCCGCACCAGTCCCCCGCCGTGGAAGGGACTTGCGGTAAGACTCTGGGAGCAACATGAGTCAGCAAATGGAAGGCCAGCCTACCTCCCAATTCAGGGAGATGCCTAGAGGACATTCGGCTGGTCCCACTAGGTGGTCACTAGGATGAAGAAGGATGTCAGACAGCTGGGTAGAGGAGTCCCCCTGCACGCCCCCTCTGTGGGAGAACTGCATTGTTCCACTCGTTGTAATATGCTGAATTGATCAAGCAGCCATGAAACATGAACAAACGAACCTTGGAACAAAAACAACAGCCAGGATTATAAATTGGAGAGTAAGCACAAAGATTACTGCAGAGATAGTAGCCAGGTATCTGCCTCATCAGGGGATTAAAAAAACTTCACCAAACTGCCATGTTGAACTCGCAGGCGACTTGGGTAGAGCATGGAATATTTCATATCTCGTTCCCGGAGCCATCTTCTGACATCAGTGAATGTCTTGCGACGTCTTTGTAAATCCGCGGAGAAGTCAGGCTAAAGATGCACCACTGTATGCTCATAGGAAAGGGTGGGATGCTTGCGGGCCTCACTAAGGATGCGGTCACGGTTTCTCTAATTGATAAACCTCACTAGGAAGGGCCTCGGTGGAGCCCCAGGGGTGCCTTGGCCAGTTGGGACTCTATGGGCCCTTTCCACCATGTAGGTCGGTGGGACCTCGGTCAGATTAAGAAGTGTCTGAAAGAAAGCCTCTGCAAATTCAGCTGGGCGGTCCCCCTCTGCCCCCTCCAGAAGACCCAGGACCCTGACATTATTCCTCTGGAGGCGGTTTTTGCTCATTACATTAGATTTAGCCACCAGGAATTGGAAGGTGGGCTGCAGTGTGAGGAGGGCATCATCATGATGGGCTGTGAGATCCTCTGTGGTAGAGATCCGCGACTCAGTCTCAGAAAGTCTGCCCCTGATTTTATCCAAATCTGCCCTGATGAGGTTACATTCCTCAGGCACGTGATCAATGTGGACCAGTAAGAAGGCTCTACTCTGTTCTATGTTTGCACGGATAACAGTGGTGTCACTTGCCTGTGGTGGCGCCTGCAAAGGTGGAGAGGCCGCCGGGTTCGCTGCCAGTTCCATGTCTGCTAACAGCGCTCTAAATTGATCCAGAATGGTACTGGGACACTGGGCAGGCGCCTTTTTGGTCGCTGATTTGCTCTTTGAGGGCATGAGAAGGTGTTCTGGGGATTTTCAGGCTAAACTGCAGGATGGTGGAATTGCCCCTTTAAGAGCCTGTGTTGTGCAGATTGGGAGACTTCCATGCAGGGGTAGCAGACACCTGAGACTAGTGCAATGCTGAGCTCCCCCTCTGAGGCCTAATGGGACTGGCTGACAACCCCCAGATGCTGCACACCCTAACAGCCCCCTCCATGGATGTTGCTTTAGGGATGGGGGTGTGGAGCAGCGGTACCAGAGCAAGGAAGATGCAGCAGGCTCCGTAGGCCTCAAGATAGAGGTGGGCCGCGGGTGAGTGGAGCCGGCCGTATGGGACCATCCAACATCCCCTCGATGCTGTGTGCCCGGTCAGCCCCCTCCAGGGATGGTGCCACAGGTGTGGGAGTATGGGGCGGCTGCTCTCCCCATGGATCGTGGCACCAGAGCACAGAGGATGCAGGAGGCTCCGTAGGCCTCAAGATGGACGCGGGCCGCAGATGTGTGGAGCCGGCCGCGGCCTGGATATTGACAAAGTCAGCCGGCCGGGCTCTGAAATTCAGGCTGGGGCTGAGGCAGGGGATGTCCTGGGGACCAGCAGGACAGCTGTACAGGCTCACCAGAATGCGCTGTGGGAAGGATGGCGACGAATTGCTGTAGGATTAACGAAGCTCTTCACCAGCACGTTCTCCTCGGCTCACTTCCGGACACGCTGGTTTTTTTATGCTTGACTACAGCTTGTCTTTGCTGATTCCCTGGTTTGACCTCGATTAGTTCCTGGACACAGCTTGTCTCTGAGATTCCTCGTTTGATCTAGTTTCTGACCATGGAGCCTCTGCGAATTCCTGGTTTGACCTTGGCTACTTCCTGACCACGGCTGGTCTCTGCTGATTCCCGATTTGACCTCAGCTAGTTCATGACCACAGCTTGTCTCTGGGATTCCTGGTTTAACTTTGGCTATTTCCCGGCCAAGTCTTGTCTCTGCTGATTCCCAGTTTGACCTCAGCTAGCTCTTCAACAAGACTTGTTTCTGTGATTCATGCAAATTTACATTGTATAATGCCTAAAGGAGGAGTGATCCCAAAAATGTATACATTGTAGAGAACAGTGGCAGCTGGTGCTCCATTTTTTTTGTTTGGGAGCGGATGAGGGGGGGGGGGTGGTGGGTTGTCCTGCAAAACATCCTCCACCCCCCCCTCCAGTTGGTCAGTCAGTTAAAATCACCCACTGCTCAGTCAATCAGCAAACCCCACACTTACCCCATCTAGGTCGCGGGCCTGCATTTCCTCCTCGGTGTCTCCTCCTTGGCATCTCCTCCTCGGTGTCTCCTCCTTTTCATCTTCTCCTCTGCGGCTTCTCCCTGCATCTCCTCCTCGCCAGCCAATACAGTCGCTTCTCCTCTCGGCCAACCAGGTCCTGCTTCCTGATTGGCCAGGAGGAGAATCAGGAAGACAATAGTGAAATATTAATTTGCTATTGTCACACAACTGGGTGGGCTCAGGGCCCAGTGCTCTGCGCCCCAAGCCCGCCCTTTTTAGAAGCCAATTAAAGCCTCAGGCTGTAATCATATGCTTCAAAAAACAAAACAAAAAAACTCCATTGAAATCCATGTGTTCGGCACCCTGCATATAGATTAGGGGTTCCGGGAGCATGGATTAGGGGGGCGGTGCCCCTACACCCCTAATGGAGCGGCCGCCACTGGTAGAGAACCTGAAAAAAGGATCTGAGTGATTTTGAAAATTTATACATTGTATAGAACCCGAAGAAGGGATCTGAGTTATCCCAAACGTTTTTCATTGTATAAAACATGAAGAAGAATCTGGGTTATCCTGAAAGCTATCCAGAAAGCATACACTTTTGATATCTTTAGTTAGCTAATAAATGGTGTCACTAAACTCCAATTTGCGTTAATCTATGGCTAACATGGTATAATACTCTTATAGTGTTACTAAACCCACACCAGTAAAATCAGTGTGTATATGCAGTAAAGCATGCTTGTTATACTCACTGTGGAACCTAAGGGGTTAATCCTCTGCATTATGTAAAAAGTCTGTTTAATCCTGTCTTCTCCCCTTCTTTTACTGTCCCCAAGTACAGACCCTGGGGGCACTCTGCACATGCTCAGTTTGGTGTGTATTGCTAGAGAGTTTTTTTTTTTTTTCTTGGGAGTGTGCATGTGATCAGCACAGGGCCAATCAGCACTGTCCAGACAGAGGGTCAGGGGTCCTGCAGCCTGCAGTCAGAGTAGAATGAAAACTTCTCCTGCAAGCTTTAACCAGACACTGATAGAAGTCACAAGACTGCTATATACTGGTGATAAGAAAAGGTATTTAGCAGTTTAGATTTACTAAAACAATTGCATTTCTGTGTACTGTGGGAGGCCAGATATAGTGAATGCAGGGTTCTGGGTTTAGTAACACTAGTAGTGATTGCTTCTTTATCTTGGCAGTCACCGAGCAAGAAGATTAACGGCACCTGAATGAAAGGCCTACTGAAAGGCCTGATTTCAGCAGGTGTGTTGACCGGGGCCCGTTTGATAGTTGTGGAAGAGTGTAATAATTTCCCTTTTCTGTCCGGCATGCTGGAAAATTGCTGCATGGTATAGCAGTTGTCAATGTGGTTAGTGTTTATCATGTTTTGCTACGGCTCCACAATGCAGTTTAATCACTATTAAACATGCATACCATTGCATTGCTATAATATGCGTTACCGCAAGGCAATAGTGTGAAGGGGCTTAAAGGTTAAATGCACCTCAACAGATGAGTAGGGTTGCCACCTCATCCCTTTAAACCCGAACACATATGAATTACACAGGTTCTGCATAGCTCCCAACTGTCCCTGATTTGGAGGGACTGTCCCTGATTTGGAGCAATGTCCCTCTGTCCCTCATTCCTCCTCATTTGTCCCTCATTTTGGTCTGATCTATATAGTTGTATATAAAATGCACTTTTTATCTATCAAAAAGTGTTTTCCAGCGCTAAACCTTTCATCTGATTTCTAAATTGCTGCATTTGTAAATTCCAAAAGCCAATATAAAGGAATAGTAGTGGTATAAAAAGCACTTGTGTGTTAAACCAATCTTGTTTTTTTGTACAATTCTCCTTTTAAGGGGGCGTGACAAGGGGTGTGTCCTATGCCCGCATACTTTTGCTGATAGGTGTCCCTCATTCCCATCTCAAAAAGTTGGGAGGTATGGGTTCTGAGGCTAATTAAATGCAGATAAGGCAACAAGTGAGTTTACCACATTACCACATTACATTACCACAATTACCACATTAATCAGCCACAGAACCTGTGTAATTCATATGTGTTTGGGTTTAAAGGGATGAGGTGGCAACTCTACAGATGAATGAGCCTTCATTTTTACTTGAACTAAATGGGCAAGCTTGGGGTGAATGTACAGAGGACTCCTGGCTGGGCCCTCCAGTATATGTCCTGCGGCTGCAGTAGGGAACACATGGGGCAAAGGTCAGATTGAAAAAAAAAAAAAAATGATGACAACTGAGACAAATTAAATTTGCTTGTAGGTAATAGCGCGGCATGAAATGATGAATTTAGGGATGTTAATGCTCTGCAAAGTCTTTGAAGGACAATTGCTGTTATCGGAGCGTGGGAAAGAGAGAACTTTTTTCTATGGAAATTCCCTTTCTATTCCACAGTTCTGTCCTTCAATTAGGAGATGGAAAAAGCCTTGCTTGTGCTCCCCAAGATTCCAGCCTAATCGCTTCCATATGTCTGCACATGTTTTGGCATTTACACAGAAGAATACTGGATTTTGAATTAACCCTAA
Organism: Lithobates clamitans; assembly: GCA_037952925.1. NCBI lineage: Eukaryota > Metazoa > Chordata > Amphibia > Anura > Ranidae > Lithobates > Lithobates clamitans. The sequence continues at coordinate 950,181 of JBBGZY010000890.1, forward strand.
AACACAAACGGTATCCCGAGTCACATCTGCCCACACAGGACAGTTATGCAGTGTCACCCCAAAGGGATGCCTTCATGGAGCTTCCTAACTTACCAATTGTAGGCTTTGGGCGTATGGGATGGGCCCTGAAAACCCTTCATCTAAGTGCCTTGGATGTATCCAATATGGCTGCAGCAACAGGAACAAGACCTTGTTCAAAGATACTTTGTAACATTATTATAGTTTTTTCAAATAATGAAATAATGTCACACAACATCAGTTAAAGCAACATTGCATGTGAAATAAGGATTCTTACAACCAATTTACCAGCTTTATAATATTGACTTTAAAGTGGTTGTAAACCCATTACAACCACTTTAACCTACAGGTAAGCCTAGATTAAGGCTTACCTGTAGGTGCAAGAAATACCGTATTTATCGGCGTATAACACGCACTTTTTTCCCCTTAAAATCAGGGGAAAATCATGGGTGCGTGTTATACGCAGATCCCCTGCCGATTGTGAGCCTTTTGGCGGCTCTCGGCGGCTTTTGGCCGCTTTCAGCCATTCTCTGCGGCTTTCGGCAGCTCTCGCAGTCCCGCGTGTGCCGCCGAGAATGGCCGAAAGCTGCCAAGAGTGACCTAGACATGCCGAGAATGGCCAAAAGCGGCCAAGAGCTGCCGAGACATGCCGAGAATGGCCGAGAGCGGCGGCGCCATTTTTAGATGGCAGCAGTCTGCAAATGACACAGGGGCAAGGCTGCAGATGGACACTGACAAGGCTGCAATGATGGACAAGGCTACAGATGGACACTGACAAGGCTGCAGATGGATACTGACAAGGCTGCAATGATGGACAAGGCTACAGATGGACACTGACAAGGCTACAGATGGACACTGACAAGGCTGCATTGATGGGCATTTAAATGTAAGTTTTTTTCCTTAAACTTCCCTCCTAAAAGTTTTTTCCTTAAAATTCCCTCCTAAACTTGGGGTGCGTGTTATACGCCAATAAATACGGGTATTTCCCAAACCTAAAAGGTACTGAGCGTGCCGTTTCTAACTGCGATCATGCCGTTAGTGGTGGCACCAGCGCGCATGCGCGGGAGGGACGTCATCGCGGCTCCGGCCAGTCACAGTGCCGGAGCCGCAATACCCGGAAGTCATTCCGGAATAGATGGCAGCGGAGGAGGCGAACGAGGGCTGATGCGGGGGCTTCGATCTCAGGTAAGTAATTCATAATAAGCTAGTATGCTATGCATACTAGCTCATTATGCCTTTGTCTTGCAGGGTGTATTTTTTTTCAGAGGCTTTACTTCCTCTTTAAAATACACATTTTACATGCAAAAAAAAAAAAAAGCTTCTAAAATGTTCGTAAAGTGAGCATACAATGTCTGGGAGATGGATATGTTGTGCCCTGCCCTAGGTTGGATACATTTAGTTTTTGGCTCTGCTGTACTCAGCTGAGCAGTAATCTATTTTCTAGGTCGGGTCAGGTCTCCCTAAGCCTGGTGGTTGATTGCTTCCACCTGCTTCTGGAAAAAGCTTCCAGAAATAGAGTAGGAGGGTTAGACACTGGGTTATTAATATCTATCTGACCTCAGCCAATACCTGGGAAGAGTTGCCCAGGAGGTTGTGGGGAGAAAATAAATGATTGGGAGGGCTGTTTAAAGCTCCCCTTCTCCTGTGAGTCTTGGCCTGGGAGACATCCTGTGTTATTGAGGAGCTGTTGCTGCTAGGCTTCAGCATGTCTAAGGGCTTAGAGGAACCTGGATTTTTAAGACATTTGCTAGAGAATGCAAGTGTCGGTAGCTGCTCAGGAGAAGGACCCCCTTTCACTTTTTTTTACCAATTGCATTGCATACTAGCACATTATGGAATATGTACCTTTAAACAAAGCCCTCCAGCGGCGTGCTGTCACTTCTGACAGGGCTTCCATCTTTACTCAGCCTTCCTTCCGGGTTTGCGGGCTCTGGCTGTCTAATTGGCAGGGCCGCAATGACATCACTCCACATGCGCGCGGGAACCCCAGGTACAGCACAGAGCTCTGAAGGAATGGCAAAGGTATGCTGTTCCTTCAGAGCACATGCGCCGGTGACATCACCGGCTGCTGCTTGCTGGAATATCTCCTATCTCCTAAGTATCTTAGTAGATTGAAATTTTAACTACAGGTAAGCTTTATTATAAGCTTACCTGTAGGTAAAATAAGCAAAATGAGTTTACTACTACTTTAAGAGTATCGCAGGGAAGCTGTTTGGAGAGCTCTCACTGGACATTGTGAATAGGACTTTTGCTTAGAGCTTCAGGTGTGCTTGTGCTTTCAGGATTAGACGCCAAAGGTAGATACAAGAAATGTGACTGCTCTTACAGAGTCTCGAATGGATTGGCTGCCCCATCTACCTCCAGCAATATTTAAAGGCTGCTGCTGAAGGATTTTTGCTTGAGAATCTGTCCTCCTGTGCCTGCTTGCATTCTTGGAGTGTCCTACACCCTCACATTCTCTCCTGTTCAAGTACTGCAATAAAACTACAAAAAGACATCTCCTAGACTAAGCCTGTGTATATCGGTATGCCTTGGAATTGCCACCTGGGCATGGCAGCCTCTGAACAGGTGAGAGAAACTGGGTTTATTTCCAGTGGCCCCTTTAGGGGTGAGTGCTACAGATGGCACTGCTTGGTTTTGACTGCAAGTCTTTTTTTAAAATAACAAACATGTCATATTTACCTCCACTGTGCAGTTATTTTGTACAGTGTGGCACCGATAGCGTCTTCTGGGGTCCCCCGAGGGCTCTCGCTGCTCCTCCTCGCATCGGCAAACCCCCTGGGAGAAGCGCTCTCCCGGGGTTACCTTGCGGGCCAGCTCCCGAGTCCAGCATTAGCGTCTATAGAAACAGAATGCCGGACTCGGCCCCGCCCTCCGGCGCCTGCATCATTGGATTTGATTGATAGCAGCGGGAGCCAATGGCTGCACTGCTATCAATCTATCCAATCAGGAGCCGAGAACCCCAGGCAGAGAGGTACAGTGCGTCTCCGCCGAGGGAATGAAGGGCTCAGGTGAGTAAAACTGGGGGGGCTGGGGGCCAGTCAGTGTCAGAAGTTTTTTTCACCTTAATGCATAGGTTGCATTAAGGTGAAAAACACGAGGGTTTACAAGTCCTTTAAAGTGAACCTGTGGTTATGGTCATCATGTATTCACATATTTATAACAGTCTGTAAAAGAGCTTGGTTTTAAAGCAAGCCATCACTGAGCTTTGTAGCTGCAGGCACTGTGGAGCAATTCATCCTCAAATCACAACAGAAGTAAGGAAATCATCCAAGTCTGGTCTCTTCTCTCTTCTGGCATTCAGCTCTCTCCTCTTTTCCTGTGCTCCTGCTCTGTATACATTACAGATTAGAAAGCTGGCAGACTGGCCACTCACTGTTGGGAGGTGGAGCTAAACTGCTACTAAGAGAAAATAAAAGTGCTTCTTCTGTAAATTTTAAGGATAAAGTTCTTTGCAGTGCCTGAGGCAAAACTCAGCGGGAGCTTGTTTTAAACCTTGTTAGGAATATGGTAATATTTTGAATATCCATAGCTTGGCCACACATTCACTTTAAGGTATCTATTGCAGAGCATGCATTCGAAAACATGTGTTGACAGAGAAAAACTTTCAAGCTGAACTCCAGCCAAAAACTATTTTTGTCATGTGCTCTGTAAAAATAAATCCACATTACGGAAGTGTGTCCCATGTGTCTAGGCTGCAGCATTATGTACAACTCTGACTTTCACTCACCCCTATAGAATATAATCAACATCAAACATCCGGTGTTAAGAGTCACTGTTTTGGCTGGATTCCTCAGGTCACAACAGGTCACTTGCATTCCAGCTCCACCATTCAGTAAGCATCTTGCATTCTTATCAATTAATGGAAGGCTTTCTGTGATTTAAGGAAGGGTAATCTCCCCTCTTCCAATCACAGAACGTCTGAATGACTTACTGTGCAAAGGTCTGTGAAATTCAGAGTTGTACATAATGTTCAGTCTAGACACATGGAATGCACTTCATAGTGATGATTTATTTTTACAAAGGTCTGTGGGGGCTTGTTCACCATCATTGACTCACTCCAAGTCTATGAAGTACCAGAACACCCCAGATCCTTCACCATCATTGACTAATAGTCTACGATCTACCAGAATACCCTGATCCTTCTCCATCATTGACTTCAAGTTTATATCTACCAGAACACCAAGATCCTTCTCCATCATTGAGTCCAAGTCTATGATCTACCAGTACACCCAGATCCTTCTCCATCATTGACTCCAAATCTATGATCTACCAGAACACCCAGATCCTTCTCCATCATTGACTAATAGTCTACGATCTACCAGAATACCCTGATCCTTCTCCATCATTGACTTCAAGTTTATATCTACCAGAACACCAAGATCCTTCTCCATCATTGAGTCCAAGTCTATGATCTACCAGTACACCCAGATCCTTCTCCATCATTGACTCCAAGTCTATGATCTACCAGAACACCCAGATCCTTCTCCATCATTGGCTCTAAGTCTATGACCTACCAGAATGCCCAGAACTTTCCACATTATTGGCTCCAAGTCTATGATCTGCCAAAACACCCTGACCTTTCCCCATCATTGATTCCAAGTCTATGATCTACCAGGACACCAAGAACCTTCTTCATAATTAGCTCCAAGTCTATTATCTATCAGAACACCCAGATCCTTCCACATTATTGTCTCTAAGTCTATTATCTACCAGAACATCCAGAACTTTCCACATCATTGACTCCCAAGTCTATGATCAACCAGAACACACAGACTTTTCCATATCATTGACTCCAAGACTATGATCTACTAGAACACGCAGATTTTTCCATATCATTGACTCCAAGACTATAATTTACCAGAACACCCAGATTCTTCTCCATCATTGACTCCGGGTCTACGATCTACAAAAACATCCAGATCTTTCCACATCATTGACTCCAAGTCTATGATCTACAAAAACACCCAAATCTTTCCACATCATTGACTCCAAGTTTATGATCTACCAGAACACCCAGATCCTTCTCTATCATTGGCTCCATGACTATGATTTACCAGAACACCCAAAACTTACCACATCATTGACTCTAAATCTATGGTTTATCAGAACACCCAGATACTTTTCCAACTTTGACTCAAAGTCTGTGACGGGGTTGCTAGGTGGCAAAAAAACAGGGGCTTCAGCCCAAAGTCCAAGCCCAGCACTGAGGGTGGTGGTGTGTGTTACCTACCTGACGTGCACTGACCTACCTGACATACACTGAGCCACACTGACCATTACACTCACCTACCCGACATAGACTGACCTACCTGACATACACTGACTATTACACTGACCTACCTGACATACACTGACCATTACACTCACCTACCTGACATACACTGACCATTACACTCACCTACCTGATATACCCTGACCTAGCTGACCCACACTCAGCTACCTGACATACACTGACCCACACTGACATGATACACTGACCACCAGACTTTAGGTGATGTGACCTCCTCCTGCAGCTCAGCCGTAGTGTGCGGCACGCCCGTAGAGTAGACAGCATGCACTCCAGGCAGCCAGAGCCATGACACACGACAGGAGAGGAGAGCCGCCCGCCCGAGCGCCGAGTGGGGACCTTTTCACAGTGGCGCGGCAGCCGCATTGTAATTCCTGCCTTCTGGAGCCTGCAGCTCCTATGATGGACGTCACACGTCCCACGGTCCCAGCATTGGACCAGTGGGACGTCCATCATAGGCGCTGCAGGCTCCAGAAGGCAGGACCTGCTATGTCACTCGGCCGCGCTCGGGTCAGATCGGTCACCGCTCGGCGGCGGCGCTCGGGGCTAATAGCAAATCTGTGCATGCCCGAGACCCGGGGCTTTTTGGGGACCCACTTGGGGCTCCAACCACCATCAGCCCCCAGCCCCCCCCCCCGCCGACACCACTGGTCTGTGATATACCAAAACACCCAGATCCTTCTCCATCATTGACTTGAAGTTTATGAACTACCAGAACACCCAGATCCTTCTCAATCATTGATTCCAAGTCTATGGTCTACCAGAGCACCCAGAACTTTGGGTTTGCATTTGTGCCATTTCTATTTTCAGGTGATGGATTGAACAGTACTTTGTGAGATGTTCAAAGCTTGGGATATTTGTTTATAACCTAACCTTGCTTTAAACTTATCCACAACTTTATCCCTGACCTGTCTGGTGTGTTCTTTGGCCTTCATGATGCTGTTTGTTCACTAAGATTCTCTAACAAACCTCTGAGGGGTTCACAGAACAGCTGTATTAGTACTGAGATTAAATTACACACAGGGGGACTCTATTTACTAATTTGGTGACTTCTGAAGGAAATCGATTCTACTAGATTTTAGTTGGGGGTATCAGAGTAAAGGGTGGTGAATACAAATGCACGCCACACTTTTAACATATTTATTTGTAAAAAAAAATGTTGAAAACCATTCATCATTTTCCTTCCACTTCATAATTTTTTGCCACTTTGTGTTGCTTTATCACATAAAATCCCAATAAAATACATTTACGTTTTTGGTTGTAACATGATAAAATGTGGAAAATTTCAAGGGTTATGAATACTTTTTCAAGGCACTGTATGATCTACCAGAATACCTAGATCCTTCTTCGTCATTGGCTCCAAGTCTATGGTTTATCAGAACACCCAGATTCTTCTCCAACTTTAGCTCAAAGTCTGTGATGTATGTACAAGAACGCCCAGATCCTTCTCCATCATTGACTTCAAGCTTATGAACTACCAGAACACCTAGAAGCTTCTCCATCATTGATTCATAGTCTAAAATCTACTAGAACATTCAGATCATGCTCCATCATTGACTCCAGGTCTATGACCTACCAGAACACCCAGATCTTTTTCCTTCATTGACTCCAAGTATGTGATCTACCAAAACACACAGATCCTTCTCCATCATTGACTCCACATCTATGATCTACCAGAAAACCCAGATCCTTTCCTATCCATCACTGACTACCTCAATTGGACTCTCCCTAGTTGTATAATACATGTAGGTTTTTAGCCCCTACGCGCAGAACTGTACATTCATCAACATATGCCAGAGCTTTGATGGAAGACATCTTGTAGAGCCGTTATTCCACCGCAATGCTTTGTCGAAGGTATCACCTTCCCCTGATAGTGCTTGATTTTGCTGTCTAAGTGGCATATGGTGCACAGTACACTAGGGGTATTCTTGTTCTGTGTTTCACAGTACCAGTTGCTGAAATGGCAATTATGTTGCTAATTTGTTGTGTTTCAAAAAAAATTAAAATAAAAACTATTAAATTACATGTAACAAGTTTAACAAAACTCAGCATGCAGCAATGTTGGCAAAACTTTCCTGGGCACAAATATAGAGCCATAGAGCTACAATCAGTTTGTCTCACTTGAAGGGACACTGTCTCACGATCTCTCTTGCTTTGAGCAACTATGGCCTGAACAGAGGATCTCTGTTATTTATATATAGACTTCTCATGGAAGGCCAAAGCCAAATTCCTCTCTTTTGTCCATTCTGGGAGAGGGGTCTCGGCCAATCACCCTCAACAAAGGGAAAATGTTTTTCTTTTTGGCTCTTTGGTTTCTATTTATAATGGACTCCAGCAGTTGAGATACGATTTCCCCTCTAGCTGGAATTTAATTCTCTCTTACCGAAAATGTTCTTCAAAAATAACTACTCCAGTAGCTGGAGAGAGCTCCTTATTGCCCAAACTTAAAACAATAATGGATCTTCCTTTTCCTCAATTATAGAAATGTATATTAGAACATCCCTAATCTATTTTATGTATCGGCAGCCCAATAAAATGAACCTGTCAGCTGTTCAAGGAACACCGTATGCCCAATTGTATCTGAACCCATCTCCCAATTATGGGGTTCAGGTGTCTCCAGTGAAGAGTTCTGGTAATATTACATCATACAAAGACATTGTAGACAATTGTGATCTAATTGTGACAAACTATGTTGTAATAGTTTGGGTAAGACCCTTTTCTCTTCCAGCATGACTGTGTCCCAATGTAAAAAGCCAGCGCCATAAAGACATGGTGGAGGAGTTTGAGTGTTTTGCACAGTGCCCTGACCTCAACCCTACTGAACTCCTTAGGGATGAATTGGAACACCAATGGTGAGCCATGTCTTCTTCTCCAACATCAGTACCTGACATCACAAATGGGCCCAAATTCCCAAGGACACCTTCCATCTTCTGGAAAGTCTTCCTAGAAGAGTGGAGGATGTCATGGACACAAAGGGGGAATTCCATATTAATGGCCATGATATTGGAATGGGATGTCCAGCAAACTCATGTGATGGATGGAGGATCTTGAGTGTCCTGCACAGATCCCCGACCTCAACTCTACTGATAACTTTTGGGATGATTTGGAAGACCAATGGTGAGCTTCATCTTCTTGTCCAACATCCGATATCTGACCTCACAAATAGGCACAAATTTCCACAGACACCTTCTAAAATTTTGTGGAAAGTCTTCTCAAAATAATAAAGGCTGCTATGGCCACAACAAATTTGACCAGTTGCATGTGGAGGAATTAGAGTGTCCTGCACAGAGCCCTGACCTCAACCTTTCCAAAAACCTTTGGGATGAATTTAAACACCAATTTATTTGAAACTCTTTTCCAAAAACTCAAAGAACACCAAAGGTAAGATATCACAAGTGCTGGTCCCAACACGTTGTGGCTGATTAGGCTTCATCAGCGTCCGGGAGTAGGACATAGTCCAATATGTCAGCATACTTTACCTGTATCTTTACATACAACACCATCTCCTCTACAAACAATCTCCAGTTTCTCATCAATGACATTATTACCATCCAAATCCACATTTATCTTATCTGGTAAAGAAGGTTCCAATTTTAATCTCTTTTTCAGATATTTTTCTCTGTATGTTGGATTTTGATCCAGGTTATCAACAGGACACACGCGGTCTTTCTCGTCGGTGACAAATTATGCATCTTGATATATTACACTCATTTGTAAAACCTGATATTTAAGGGTCATGTGGTGTGTCCCAAAGGTCATACTGTAACAATTTAAAGTAGGTGACAACTCCTAATTGGATGACGTTTAGTTTTCTCTGTGCACCAAGTATCATACACAATTGGCTTTTTCATTAATTCCTGTGTTCACCTTTTTCATTCTTTTACCCATTTCAATGTTGCTTTCAGCCCCTTCCTATGACCACATTCCCCAGCTTTGATTGCACGTTATTGCTGTGGACTGGATTTTATATAGTGTCCATTGTGAATTATGTCTGAATAATGTGTGTTGGCACAGCCTTTTGCAGTCTCCACCAGGGGAGCGTGCAAGTGGGTGACAATGTTGGAACGCAATTGGGAGACAGGGACAGATTGTTGTCATCCTATAACAGGAAGTTTGTGTTTTAAATGCATAATTTGTTTTTATGATAATTTATGCCTCCCTTTGTTTAGACTTAATTTACCCGCTTACAAATGCATATACGTGCGTTTATACACGTAAGCACCTGTTCTTAGAGGCAGATTTTTGGATTCTGTGTTAGGATCTGAAAGCAGCTCATGCTCTGGAATATTCAGTTCAGTTTTGGGCACCAGTTCTCAAAAAAGGATATCAGGGAACTGGAGAAAGTGCAGAGAAGGGCCACCAAACTGATAAGAGGCATGGAGGAGTTCAACTATGAGGAAAGATTAGAGGAACTGAATTTATTCCCTCTTGAGAAGAGGAGATTGGGGGGGGGGGATCTGATCAACATGTAAAAATACATAAGTGGTCCATATAGTGAACTTGGTGTTGAGTTAATCGCTTTAAGGTCATCACAGAGGACAACGGGGCACTCTTTACATCTAAAGAAAATGATATTTCATTTCAAAACATGGAAAGGATTCTTCACAGTAAGAGCTGTGAAAATGTGGTATAGACTCCCTCCAGAGGTGGTTCTGGCCAGCACAGTAGATTGCTTTAAGAAGGGCCTGGATTCTTTTTTTTGCCTTCCTCTGGATCCACTGTGGGTATAGGATTGTGTATATGGGAGTGTATGACTTTTTTATTGGGTGAACTAGATGGACTTGTGTCTTTTTTTCAACCTGACTAACTTACTATGTAACTATGTTTACACACCTGTGTGAATGGCTCCATTGAAAATAATGCATCTGCATTAAGATACATAATCAGCACTTGTATATGCATTTTTTTTATGGCCATGTGAATGAAGCCTTATAGTGAAAGCTTGTAGCATGAATCAGTGGGCTGGCTCTTGGAAGGAGTTATTCAAATAATAAAATGCCTTGATGGAGGCATCACTCGCTGACTCCCATCACTTGCTGACTCCCATTACCCACTTACTTAAAATGCCTTGATGGAGGAATGGAAGTTCCTAGGCAGGATGTATTTGCATGCAAACTGCCCTAGGTAACACCCACATGTGATGCTGATCCTCTATGATTGTAAGGCCTAAAATACAATAAATGAAAGGGGTAGGCCAGGGTAAGTCAGGCTGGGGAGGAAAGGGTTAGATGCAGTGGCGGTGCGTCTATTAAGGACGCACGGGCGCTGCCCCCTCTCTCCACCCCCTCTGTGTAGTATGGATAGATTCATGCATTGAAGTAATATATCCATGGGCGCTGTAGCCACCCCCTATTCAGGCGTCCAGCCCCTTATCGGATTCCGGGCACCTGAATTCCAGCAGCAGGGGGTGTTTTTGAAGCACCTGATTAGAGCTATAGGCTCTGATAGGCTTCAAAAAAGGTGAACTGCGAGCGCAATCCATTGTGCTCGCAGTCCACTCAGTTGTGTTAGCAAAGCAAATGAATATTTGCTTAGCTAACACAGAACTGCCTCTCAGCCATTTAGGAGGCACGTATGTAATACCGGTCACCTGATTGGCTGAAGGCAGAGGCGATCCTATTGGCTGCCTCGCAGAACAGGAAGAAGACACGCACGGAGGACACAGGAGCCTTCGCCGTGCTACCAGTCCCACAGCTCATCGCCTGTCCCGCTGCCTGACCTGCCACCACGATGGGGCAAGTGCTGGGCAGACAGCGGGCGGGGGGGGCACAGTTGCTGCATATTATTGGCACAGAGGCTGCAATTGATGGGACACAGTTGGATGCATTTGCTGGGCATAGTGATTGCATATTATGGGCACCGAGGCTGTAATTGATGGGGCACAGTTGGCTGCATTTGCTGAGCATAGTGACTGCATATTATGGACATCAAGGCTGCAATTGATGGGCACAGTTGGCTGCATTTGCTGGGCACAGTGGCTATATATTATGGGCACAGAGGCTGCAATTGATGGGGCACAGTTGGCTGCATTTTCTGGGCACATAGGTTGCCTATGATGGGTACAGTTGGCTGCATTTGCTGGGTTGCTGGGCACAGTGGCTGCATATTATGGGCACAGAGGCTGCAATTGATGGGGCACAGTTGGCTGCATTTTCTGGGCACATAGGTTGCCTATGATGGATACAGTTGGCTGCATATGATGGGCATAGTTGGCTGCATATGATGGGGACAGTTGGCTGCATTTGCTGGGCACAGTTGGCTGCATATAATGGGCACAGTGGCTGCAATTGATGTTTTTGTTTCAGTATTTTTCAGAATTTTTCAGTTCGTTTGCGCCTTCCCAAAAATTTTGAGCACCAGCCGCCACTGGTTAGATGATGTTGGAGGTCCTCCAGCCATCAAATGAGGCGGGCTGTATCTGACTTGCTGCAGCTTCGAATGAACATTGTGAGAAGCTCACAGTGTGCAGTGACATCAGAGTAAGCAAATTCAGTAGAGGAGAGGAACCGGTACAACTGTGCAAGACTGAAAGGAAGACTGCAGTTTGGCTGATGTTTAGACTGATATTTTATTCATTGAAGTTGTATTTACTTTAACCTAATTGGATGTATTTAAACTCACACATGTCCCGCATATATCTTACCCGTACATAGACACAAAGATATCCCATCAAGTCTATCAATAATATTTGTAGCCAAAATATTTGTAAATGTCGGGACTTTCCAGTAAACAGTCAGAGAGGCCAGAGGGAAGAAATCAGGCAAAATCCATCTTCTCGTAAGTATATCTGCTGACTATTTACTTATAATTATTTTAGTAGATAATAAAACTTGCTGTTCAATCAGACAGAAATATAACATTTTAAGTTGTATAATTCTTCTAGGCTGCAAAAAAAGTAACATTTGAATTCATAGACCTGATTAATGAATACATCAGATCAATATATTGATAACCTTTTTTTCTCCAGCCACCTTCCACACCTTTCCCATTTATCACAAATACAGAAAATTAAAATAAATTGTCCAATTGGATGTCCTTCACCCAAACAGGAAGACTAAATTTGCGGTTGGTTTCTTTATAGTAAAAATTCTCTAGAAAATGACCAAAAAAACCCCCAAAAAACAAAAAAAAATCTTTTCCTTCATTTATTGTTCAATACATCCCCAAATTCTGTTATGCCGTGTACACACGGGCGGACTTTTCAGCATCAAACGTCCGAAGGTCTTTCCGACGGATTTTCGACGGCGTTACGACGGACTTTCGGACAACCGGACTTGCCCACACACGAACGGACTAAAGTCCATTCGAAAGTCCGTTGGTATGAACGTGATGACGTACGAAGGGACTAGAATAAGGAAGTTCATAGCCAGTAGCCAATAGCTGCCCTTGCGTCCTTTTTTGTCGGGTCAAACTAGCATACAGACTAACTGATTTTTCGACCGGACTCGAGTTCGTCGGAAAGATTTGAAACATGTTCCAAATCTAAAGTCCATCTGATTTTCGACAGAAAAGTCCACTGAAGGTCCGATGAAGCCTACACACGGTCGGATTGTCTGACGGATTCGTTCCGTCGGACCAGTCCGGTCAAAAAGTCCGCCCGTGTGTACACGGCATTAAAGATAATTCAATGCGAATAAAGAGAACATCATGTATGTATCTTGTCCGTTATACCCGAGACCAGGGGCGGACTGACAACTCATGGGGCCCCCGGGCAATAGGAGATTATGGGGCCCCCAGGCAATCAGAGATTATGGGGCCACATAGTATACACACACACACAGTATACACATACATGTACACACAGTATACACAGACATTTCTATTGGCTGTCCCTGGTCCATACTGTCTATTGGCTGTCCCTGGTCCATACTGTCCCTGGTTTTACTGAGGCTGGCAACCCTGATGGGGCCCCCTAGTGGCCCAGGGCCCTCGGGCAGTGCCCGAGTGGCTCAATGGTCAGTCCGCCCCTGCCCGAGACCCAACAATAAAATCTTCCTCCCATGTGGCCACAAACAGATTCCGCTCCAGCATCATCTGCACATTATTGCTTTGGAATAATTGTTTGGAAATCAATGCTTATTAAGGGTTCCATATTATGGGTTGGGGAGCCAGTTGAAAGGGGACCTTTAAGTTGGACAGTCATGAACAATTGATAGGGTTTGAATGTTTCTGCCAAAACTCATTTGTTATCAACCATTTGTTCTTATTAAAGTGGAGCTCTACCCAAAAAGGGTAGTTCCACTTAAAGGTGTAAGCTCCCCCCCCTCCACCTTCCGCAAATGGCATTCTTTTTTTTTTGGACACGTCACACGTCCCAGAAGACTGCAGGACCATTCACAATGCGCAGTGTGGCTCGCACATGTGCAGTGCTCACCTGACTGTGAAGCCGCAAGCTGTCACAGCCGGGTGCCACACAGTTGAGATGCTGGCGCCGGGGACAGAAAATAAAGAGAAGGGACGGCTTGGGTGAGCATAGTGGCATAGCATGGGGGGGGGGGAGCAGCCAGGGCGGTGGCCCTGGGCACAATATCTAGAGGGGCGCAGAAAAGTCCCTGACTCCTGCCGTCCCGACTCCCGAGTGTGCCACTGTGTGCGCTCTTCATGAGCCTCCCCGGTTGTCCGTGCTCAGCGATGGGTGCCCTGTGTGTATGGCTAAACTTGGTCATGTGCGGGTGCAGCAGCGTATGGGTGATCGCGGTCGCTGCAGCCCCTTGCTCCCGCCTAGCTGTCTGGGTCTCACTGCTGGCTGGCCCAAAAGCCTGATACACACTACTAGTTTTTTTTCCTGAAAAAAACCTGTCAGCTCCGGTCAGAGCTGCTGTACTAACTATGCAAAGTTAGTATAGCGATCTCCCCCACTAAACTATTGTGTCCTGACAGGGAGACAGCCCCCGGCCAGAACACTCCGATCAGCACTCTCTGCCATTGGCTGAGAGCGCTGATTGGGAGTCAGTCGGCTGCTGGTTTTCAAGCATGCAGGTCCGACAGAAGCCGGCCAAACGCCTGTGGTTCCTGTCAGACAAACCAGCATACACACAGGCCAAATGTTGGCCATTTTTTTGTTGAACCAGCCAATGTCTCCCAACATTCGGCCCATGTATACCAGGCTTTAGGCTCCGGATCTCCGCCACACTCAGCATGGGTAACAAGAGGCGCCAAGGTGAATGATGAGGTACACTGCCGAGCCAGGCTGGCTGGAGACTAGCAGGCTTAGCAGGGACTTGGACATAGAATGTTAGGGGGGAGAAACATGTCTTCCCACATTCTTACTTCAGTGACTTCTGGCTGGTCCCTGGTCCTCCTTCTATTCCTACAGTTCTGCAGACTGCTTGTTGTTTACTAGATTCCTCAGTCTGTGTGGCTCACATGGACTCAGGAATCTAGGGAACAACAAGCAGTCAGCAGAATTGTATCATCATCAGCTTTCCATGTCATGATGTCAGGGCTGTTGACAAAGTACAAGCACAAGGCATTCATGCCCAACCCCTAGTTTCCTTTTGAAGAAAGAATAAATGGAGGACCAGCGACCAGTCACTGCAGTAAGAGTAGGGGATCTCTTCTCTGCTAGAGGACACTGGGAGGTGGCTGCTCCTAGACATGGATGGCTGGATATATGGTCATTCAAATCTGATTTAAGCAGCATTTCCATTACTCCCTGACCCCATCACATACTGACCCCCATCACCCACTGACTCCATTACTCACTGACTCCCATCACCCACTGACTCCCATTACCCTCTGTTTGCCATCACTCGCTGACTCCCTTCACTTTCTGACTCCTATTACCAGCTGACTCCTATTATTCGCTGACTCCTATTACTTGCTAATTTCCATTACTCACTGACTCCCATCACCTGCTGACTCCCATTACCCGCTGACTCCCATTACTCACTAACTACCATTACCCGCTCACTTCTATTACTCGCTGACTCCTATTACTCGCTGACTCCCATCACTCGCTGACTCCTATCACCCGATCACTCCCATAACTCGCTGACTCCTATTACTTGCTGACTCCCCTCGCCCGCTGACTCCCATTACTCACTGACTCCCATTACCCGCTGACTTCTATTACTTGCTGACTCCAATTACTCGCTGATTTCCATTACTCACTGACTCCCATCACCCGATAACTCCCATTACCCGTTTACTTCCATTACTCACTGACTCTCAATAACTGCTGACTCCAATCACCCGCTGACTCCCATTACTCACTAACTCCCATCACCCGCTGACTCCCATCACCCGCTGACTCCCATTACCCTGTGACTTCCATTACCCGTTCACTTCCATTACTCGCTGACTCCCATTATTCACTGACTCCCATCACTTGCTGACTCCTATTACTGGCTGACTCTCATTACTCGCTGATTTCCATTACTCGTTGATTTCCATTACTCACTGACTCCCATCACCTGCTGACTCCCATCACTCGCTGATTCCCATCACCTGCTGAATCCCATCACCCGCTGAATCCCATCACTCGCTGATTCCCATCACCTGCTGACTCCCATCACCCGCTGAATCCCATCACCCACTGACTCCCATCACTCGCTGATTCCCATCACCTGCTGACTCCCATCACCCGCTGAATCCCATCACCCGCTGAATCCCATCACTCGCTGATTCCCATCACCTGCTGACTCCCATCACCCGCTAAATCCCATCACTCACTGATTCCCATCACCTGCTGACTCCCATCACCCGCTGAATCCCATCACCCGCTGACTCACATCACCCGCTGAATCCCATCACTCACTGATTCCCATCATCTGCTGACTCCCATCACCTGCTGACTCCCATCACCCGCTGACTCCAATCACCCGCTGACTCCAATCACCTGCTGACTCCCATCACCCGCTGACTCCCATCACCCGCTGACTTCCATCACCCGCTGACTCCAATCACCCGCTGACTCCAATCACCTGCTGACTCCCATCACCCGCTGACTCCCATCACCCGCTGACTCCCAGTAACCTCCAGCCCCCATCACCCGCTGACTCCCATCACCCGCTGACTCCCATTACCTGCTGACTTCCATTACCTGCTGACTCCCATTACCCTCTGACTCCCATCACCCGCTAACTCCCATCACCCACTGAATCCCATCACTCGCTGACTCCCATCACCCGCTGAATCCCATCACCCGCTGAATCCCATCACCCGCTGACTCCCATCACCCGCTGACTCCCATCACCCGCTGACTCCCACCAACCTCTGACTCCCATCACCTGCTGACTCCCATTAACCTCTGACTTCCATTAACCTCTGTCTCCCATCACCCGCTGACTCCCATTACCACTGACTCCCATCACCCGCTGACTTCCATTACCCGCTGACTCCCATCACCCGCTGACTCCCATCACCCGCTGACTCCCATCACCCGCTGACTCCCATCACCCGCTGACTTCCATTATTTACTAACTGGGTCAGTGTCTGCAGTCAGCCCTCCACAAGCCATGTTTGAAGAGGGGGGCCACTGGTATGCATAAAGGGAGGTGCCACCTCCTGGCACATACTGTGAGTGTGAGCCCGGTCAGGAGGAAGAGGTGGTTAATGATGTGCCTGGCACAGGCTGAAGGGTTAGACCAGTAGAGTGATGGACAGGGTAGAACAAGGAGGAATTTACACAGCAACTGGTCAAAGAACCTCTGCCCCTATGGCATACTTTAATAACTTTCTGACAAAATCATGGCCAAATGAAACATCTGTGCTTAGCACTTTAAGACAGGCAGGAATGTTAACCCTTGGCGCTGGCGCCTCCCAGCCCTTTAAGGGGTTTTAGATGCCGGGAGGCAGGACGGGGCTTATGATTATGTGACGGCCATGATTGGCTGTCACAGCAATCACATGATCGGAAAGCTTAGCCACCGGTAACTGTGTCGGGTGTCCACAGGGCACTCTCTCGACACAGCTGTGTTTACATTCTGGTACACAAACATGCGATATCTCAACATTAAGGCCCACCCACAGAGAGGCCGCATATTTGCACCAAGGAGTTAACAAGCTGCGCCCCCCGTGCATGAGTTACAATATGAGGATCTCCCACCCAGCTCGATAGAGGGCCCAATTGCCTGAGTGGACTCTGCTCCCTCTCCAACCACTGTAGCTGTATCTTGCTCTTCTACCTCCCTTCCTGTCCCTGCCACACAAATAGCTGCATCTACTTAGAGATGGGTAACTTTGTCTAGGGGGTTTAGGAGCCTTCTCTACCTCCAGCAGTAATAAATGGCAGTGGCAGAGCCAGGAGTGGAAAGCAAAGGCTGGAAGTGGAGCCATCACCCTCCCCATCACCTCATTACACTCCAAAATCTCCTGTATTGGGATTCCCTGCCAACCTTCCCCTAACATCTTCTGTGCACTACACTCAATAAAGCCTTTGAAAATATATTTGAGTATACTAGTATTACTTTAATTACATCAGTACTTTCTTAACCACTTCACTCAAATGAACGTACCTGTACGTCGGTACTTTGACGTTAAATAGTGGGGTTAGGCAGCAATTAGCTACCATAACCCCAGTGTTTTCAGGAACAGTGTGCGTTTCTCTTTAGGATAAAAGTGGTCTAGAGGCGGATTCGCCATAACTTTTATCGGTGGTGGGAGAGTTGTCCCCCCCCCCCCCGTGCTCCGGTCATCTCCACCGCTTATTGATCTTGTCCACTCCCCTCACTGCCTGGATGCCCGGTGAGAAAAAGCTGGCCCCCGCTCAGCTCCATATCATTGAAGGGTGGAAGCGACGTCAAATGTCACCTCCGCCCGATGCTCTTAAAGGGTAAATTTTTTTAATGTATTTTTAATTACATTTAATTTATTTAATTTTTTTTTATTGCATTTTAGTGTAAATATGAGATCTGAGGTCTTTTTGACCCCAGAGCTCATATTTAAGAGGTCCTGTCATGCTTTTTTTCTATTACAAGGGATGTTTATATTCCTTGTAATAGGAATAAAAGTGACCCAATTTTTTTTTTTTTTTAAAAGGACAGTGTAAAAATAAAAAATAAAAGGTAAAATAAATAAGATAAAAATTAAAATACGGTAAATTTTAACCCCCCCCCCCCCTGTCCCGCTGAGCTCGCTTTACTGATTAAAAGTGTAAAAGTGTATTTTTTCTAAAAAAAAAAGGGTGCTTGTAAGATCGCTGCGCAAATACGGTGTGACATAAAGTATTGCAATGACCGCCATTTTATTCTCCAGGGTGTTAGAAAAAAAGTATATAATGTTTGGGGGTTCTAAGTAATTTTCTAGCAAAACTTGTAAACAACAAATCTCAAAAAGAGGCTTGGAGCTGAAGTGGTTAAAACACAATACATGTGCTTAGGTAAGGGGTTTAATACTGTACTAGTTTAAAAGACTCAGGGAGTGCTAAAATTCCACAGGTTAGGGGGCGCAAATTACTTGCCCCAGGTGCTGACAACTCACGCTTTTCCACTGGGTGAGCACATCGCTGGATCCGGGGACAGGTGAGTGTCTGTTTATTAAAAGTCAGCAGCTACAGTCTTTAGCTGCTGGCTTTTAATAAACACAAAAATGGCTGGAGCTCCTCTTTAAAGACAAGAACTTGTCTGTCTTTTTCACAGTGAATCCTCCAGCAGACCCAGGTTTTGTAGAACTTGGGTTCCTGTAGTCATGAGGTCATAGTGCCAAGACAAGGTCCTTTAAACCCATTCAACCCCCCCCCCCCTCCGCCTTCCTTCCAAATGGAACTACTTCAGCAGTATAGGTTGCAGATTCTGCTCTTTTTGATCCTCCTCCTGCTGACGTGCTCAAGGCAGCCATCTATTGTACCTACCCCTCAGCCCGCAACTTCTTACTCTAATTTTTCAAAACTTTGTTGAAGGTTGGCCATGTTGGGGATCTCCAATGTTTGGGAATGAGGGTTTTGGTGAAGTTCAGGAGGGATATATCAGTGAGGTTCTGTACATTTTGTGCTGAACTTGTGTCTCATGGAAGGAATAATACCAAGGGTTACGAAGAACTTTTTTTTGCTTAAGCATGTATTTGCAAATGTGTGCACACTAAACCCCTGTTTTTAAGGCATACTGTTGTTGGTTGAGGGCTGGTCGGTAGGTTGAGCTTGGAATTTCTTGGGTTTTGTTTTGCATGCTTTGCCCTTCCATGTGCTCCTTGCTGCAAAGGCCAGTTATAAGTGAGGGCAGTGGCCATCTGTTTGCACTTTTTTTTTGTCTCCATTGGGATTTAGCATTACTTTCTGTCCCAGAGACACAACACAAAGTTTGAGGATTTTTCCTTTCAGTTGTTTCAATTACAGGTGTCCCCATTGAAGGATTTTAACCTAAGCTTTTAGATTTCCCATCACTTTCAGTCCCTGAAACAATGGTCACTAGGACCGATAAAGAGGGAAAGCCCCTCCAATGGAGACACAGAAACATTGAAAACTAGACAGGGGCTCTAACCCCTCCTCATTTCACCCAAAACTGGGTTTAGATAGACTTTAACTCTACTTTGTATACATATTATTTCCGCTCTCCAATGACCATCGGACTTACACGAGTGATGGCAATAAATGTATTACTCAAAATGTCTCAAAATATCGCCGGTGCTATTATGTATTCTGTGAGTGTTTATGGATTGTTCTTGTAGAGGTCTCAAAGTTCTCTCCAAAAGGCTTCCCAGGGGTCTGCGAGGAGCTGATTGACCCCCGCCAAACTGGAAATGCTTGTTAAGTGCTATATTAGCATTGGGGGGGGGGGGGGGGGGGGGTCATCAAGCATTGGTAATCAACGAATCAACAGGAAACTGTGCAAGGGACATTTATCTATTCTGTCACAGATACACGCGATCTTTAACAGACACGCGGCCTCACTGGCGTCTGAATTTGTCAGTACTTTGCTTTATAAATGGCCCAATTGTTTGTGATGTAAAGTGGATGCCCACTATGTACTCCAATATGTGATTCATTATCCTTATTGTTAAAGATGGAAAAGTTTGGGGAACACTTCTAGAGCCAATACACTCATCCATCGTCCACCCATCCGAGGATCACATGGATCTCTTGAATGGCTGCTCAAAACAGTATCTGACAGGTATTGTGCTGCAAAATTTTCATCAGGGACTTTTTTCATTTTTCACATACATGTCAAAATCTGCATTTTTTTTTTTTTGCTAGAAAATTGCATAGGCCCCCCCACCAAAACATTTTATATTTTCTGAAAGCACAGGCCCTGGAGAATTTGTGTTTGATAAACGCAGCTGTTTATCAAACACAAATTTTCTGAAAAAAAAATACACTTAAAGGAATTTTAGTGCCCACAAACACAATATGATATCCAATTTTTAGGTAACATATAAAAGACAATGTTGCATCAAGTAAATAGATACTAAACATGTCAAGACCTAAAATTGAGCATGCCTGTCATATGGCACCAAACTACATTGCCTAAAATTGTCCATAGCTTTAAAAGCCTTTACAGGTTATCAGTTTAGAGTTAACCATGAATGATGGCCCAAGAATTTTTTCTCTAGCTCCAAAGTTCACATACTTCATATGTGTCGTGCAATCACCGCTTACATATGCGTGCCTGACATATTTGTGCATTTGCATTTGCGTGTGAGCACAGGGGGGAGGGGGGTGCTTTTATTTTTTTTAATTATTTTATTTCTTTTTTTTACACTCTTTGTTTCATTTTACTTTATTGATATGACAAGTAGTAAACAAGCCCCCTTGTGATATCTTTGGACAATGATGGTACTCTTTATAGAGACATCAGGTGTCTATTAGACACCTGACATCAGAGTCTCTCCTGCCCTCCGAAGCAGCTGATGAAACACAGATTGTGCTTGGTTAGCTGCTTCCCTGGCTATGACAGCCAGGGAATGACAGCTCTGAAACTGGAAGTGAGGAAATCCTCCTTGCTTCCAGGTTCATTATTCACAGAGGAGATGGGGGAACTGATTTTCCTCCATCTCCTCTGCGGGCAGTCAATCTGACTGCTTACGCAGTGGGATGGAGGCTCCACAGTGCTGTAAAAGTGATCAGCTGTCTGCGTCACTTTTAAAGGAAATCAAATCACTGAGATACACAGGAGCTGGGTACAGGCTGGACGGACACTGGGAACACAGAGGTTACAGATACGGCACAGGGAATCACTGGAAAATACACTTAATAACATAGGGGGTCTGGCTGCTAGCATGTAGATGCATTCCTCAAACATTGAGCAACCCACTTGCTTGCCCCTTAAGGCAGCTAGTCCTTTAGCAACTTTATATAAAGACCTTGTTAAAATAGAAGGGTGGGCAGCTATATGGCAGATGAAGTGCAATGATCAATGTTCAAACTAATGCCCTTGGGAATTTAAAAATTTGAATGCAAGATACATGCAAGAGGGAGAACCTCTGAGGAAGTCAAGGATGGAAAAGGATCTGGGGGTTCTAGTAGATGACAGACTGAGTAGCAACATGCAATCTCAAGCTGCAGCAAGCAAGACCAGCAGGCTATTAGCATGCATTAAAATGGAAATTTACTCAAGAGATAAATCTATAATTCTACTACTTTACAAAACTCTGGTTCAGCCAAATTTTGAGCATGCCGTCCAGTTCTGGACTGGTCACCAATCCTTGGGAATGATGTGCTTGAACTGGGGAGAGTCCAGAGAAGGACAACAAAGCTAATAAGAAGGCTTGAGCACCTCAATTACGAGGAATGGAGGAACTCAGTTATAAGGTCTGGAGAGTCTCAGTTATGGGGGATGGAGGATGTCAATTATGGGGAATAGAGGACCCCTGTTATAAGGAAGGACTACAAACATTAAACTTGCTCTTCCTGGAGAAAAGAAGGTAAAGAGGGAATATGATAGCGATATACAAATCTTTAAATGGGGACTCTAGCGTTGAGAGGAAACGTTTTAATTTTAGGTCTCTAAAGAGGACACATGCCCACACAATGAAGTTGGATAAGCTTACAATCTAGGTTCCCCATCTCCCATACACGGGCCATTTTAGAAAGGAGCCCATTCACCTACCAGCGTGTCTATGGAGTGTGGGAGAAAACCAGAGTACCCAGAGGAAACCCACACAAGCACAGGGAGAACACACAATCTCCATGCAGATCGTGTCCTGGCCGGGATTCACCAATGTCCTGCTCTTGGGGTCTACATATACAGTGGACCCTATGCTGTTTTTAATTGCCCCTTCTAGATGTGTAATACCAGGCCACAATGTGTGGAGTTTTTTTTTCAGAGGAGCAGTTTCATTCAGAGGTGCCTAGAGCAGCACAATGTCTAAATACTGCCCTGCACGAAGGCCTTAAGCCAAATATCCTGCTGACCCGAGATTGTCATGTCTGGATGTTCATCTGCTGTCCATATCAGGTGCTTAGTGACAGCTCCGGGACGTCCAGCCTGTTATCACCAATCAGTCTGCTGGGAGAATCTCAAGTGTACTACAAGCCTGAACAACACCCGACTCCCATAGAAGGATAGATACATTACCTGGGGGGAATGGGGGGGAACTCAGCTCAGCACTCCTCCAGCCACAGTGCACCATTTAAAGGAGTTTGTCACAACAATGATTTGTGTGAGCAGTCTCAGAAGAAAGCTGACCATTTTAGCCTGTTGGACTGTGCTCTAGATCCCTGGGAGAGAAGCTGAAAAGGTTCCCAGCCACGTGTCTTACTGCCTGACAGGTTCTCTTTTGGAAAGGTTTGATGTCAGATAATGCTTTCTATCCCAAACCTGACTGTCCCCTCCATGGAGTAGATAATTGATCATTGTTATTGGAGCCTAGAAACCCCCTTTTCGGTGGGGCCCAGTAGCCCATTGGATATATACATACAGTGGGGACGGAAAGTATTTAGACCCTCTTAACTTTTTCACTCTTTGTTATATTGCAGCCATTTGCTAAAATCATTTAAGTTCATTTTTTTTCCTCATTAATGTACACACAGCACCCTATATTGACAGAAAAACACAGAATTGTTGACATTTTTGCAGATTTATTAAAAAAGATAAATTGAAATATCACATGGTCCTAAGTATTCAGACCTTTTGCTCAGTATTTAGTAGAAGCACCATTTTGATCTAATACAGCCATGAGTCTTTTTGGGAAAGATGCAACAAGTTTTTCACACCTGGATTTGGGGGTCCTCTGCCATTCCTCCTTGCAGATCCTCTCCAGTTCTGTCAGGTTGGATGGTAAACGTTGGTGCACAGCCATTTTTAGGTCTCTCCAGAGATGCTCAGTTGGGTTTAAGTGAGGGCTCTGGCTGGGCCATTCAAGAACAGTCATGGAGTTGTTGTGAAGCCACTCCTTCGTTATTTTAGCTGTGTGCTTAGGGTCAGTGTCTTGTTGGAAGGTAAACCTTCAGCCCATTCTGAGGTCCTGAGCACTCTGGAGAAGGTTTTCGTCCAGGATATCCCTGTACTTGGCTGCATTCATCTTTCCCTCAATTGCAACCAGTCGTCCTGTCGCTGCAGCTGAAAAACAACCCCACAGCATGATGCTGCCACCACCATGCTTCACTGTTGGGACTGTATTGGACAGGTGATGAGCAGTGCCTGGTTTTCTCCACACATACCGCTTAGAATTAAGGCCAAAAAGTTCTATCTTGGTCTCATCAGAGCAGAGAATCTTATTTCTCACCATCTTGGAATCCTTCAGGTGTTTTTTTAGCAAACTCCATGCGGGCTTTCATGTGTCTTGCACTGAGGAGAGGCTTCATCGGGCCACTCTGTCATAAAGCTCCGACTGGTGGAGGGCTGCAGTGATGCTTGACTTTCTACAACTTTCTCTCATCTCTGGACTGCATCTCTGGAGCTAAGCCACAGTGATCTTTGGGTTCTTCTTTACCTCTCTCACCAAGGCTCTTCTCCCCCGATAGCTCAGTGTGGCCGGACGGCCAGCTCTAGGAAGGGTTCTGGTCGTCCCAAACGTCTTCCATTTAAGGATTATGGAGGCCACTGTGCTCTTAGGAACCTTAAGTGCAGCAGAAATGTTTTTGTAACCTTGGCCAGATCTGTGCCTTGCCATAATTCTGTCTCTGAGCTCTTCAGGCAGTTCCTTTGACCTCATGATTCTCATTTGCTCTGACATGCACTGTGAGCTGTAAGGTCTTATATAGACAGGTGTGTGGCTTTTCTAATCAAGTCCAATCAGTATAATCAAACACAGCTGGACTCAAGTGAAGGTGTAGAACCATCTCAACTATGATCAGAAGAAATGGACAGCACCTGAGTTATATATGAGTGTCACAGCAAAGGGTCTGAATACATAGGGCCATGTGATATTTCAGTTTTTCTTTTTTAATAAATCTGCAAAAATGTCAACAATTCTATGTTATTCTGTCAATATGGGGTGCTGTGTGTACATTAATGAGGAAAAAAATAAACTTAAATAATTTTAACAAATAACTGCAATATAACAAAGAATGAAAAGTGTAAGGGGGCCTGAATACTTTCCGTCCCCACTGTATATTAGGTTCCTCGGAAAGTGATTTTGCACCTGGAAATGCGACTTCTATGTGAACTGTAAGGTTACATTCACAAAGCTCACCATCCTGGCATAAAAATATCTATTATTAAATAAATGACAGTTATATTCAGCCAATTCTTTACAAACAGATAGTGTAATGTTACCGTACCTCACTGCTTCATCTGGGAGAGCAAGGTGCTTATAATCTCCTGAGAATGCGTTTTTTTTTTTTAATCATTTTTATTAAAATCTGTATTTTTGACAAATGTTTGTGTATTTTTCTTATAGAGGTGGCGTGGCTGGCGGACATTTAAGGTGACTGTCTTTTTCATGGAAAGTCCACTTTATCTTTGTGTAAGGGCTTTGTGAATGGAGCTTATAGGAGGTCTGCGTCATTGTCAGCTTCTGAGAAATCAAAGAGCAGCATGTCTCCAATAAACCACAAACATGAGGGCCGGGAACATGTCCTGACTTCACCCTCCTGGGGCTTCATGTTTATGTTTATTCTCACCCCCTTTAAATGTCAGTTCTGCCTGTGAAATACCCAGCAACCAATCACATGGCTGTCTCCAGTCACTGACCTGTACATTAAAATGTGTCCACAGACATTGTTATCCCAAAGGAAATGTATAATTTTTTTTATATTATTTCTTTCTTTATTTCTAATGGTCAGGGCAAAAAATCTTATTTTTGGTAATTAATTACTTTTAGTTTTAGGTTTTTTCATTTTTTTTTCCTTTAAATGCAATGTTGCATATATTGCATATTAAATTGTATATACAGTATATTGTCACAGTTACAGGAAGCAACCAAAAACAGCACACACACACCATTATCAAACTATCCCATAGATGGGACCCCCTTGGATATGACCAAGATTTGAGTACTTTATACCATTTACGGTGGAATTCTCACCTCATCAGACTATCCAATGGGGTGGAAAGGGCTGGCCGTTGTATCTTACCTAATATGCATAGGTAGGTTTTTGGTGAAGAAAATCTGCAAACACTCATAACTGTGTCAAGTACAGAATGATGAATCTGAAAGTAAGAGTAATGGTCTCGGCTGTTGTTCTGCTCTGCCTGGACCATACATGGGTGCAATTAAGCTTTTGCAGAAAGTTTTATATTTGTGCACAGCACAGCGCAGGATGGGAGCTATAAGTTATGACATTTTCCTGAAACTTCATGGACTGGAATAGACTGTCCAGGTTAGAACATTACACCTAGACTGCACTAATTTTGAATGCAGATGCATAGACCAGGGTCCAGGGAGAAAACATTTTCACTGTGAAGGTCTGTGAATTAAACATTTGGCCTCCCTTCGACACTGTACTGTTAGAATGTTATTTACATTTGTTTATTACAGGTACGTATATAGCATATATAATGACAATTTAGTATAATGTACATTCACATCAGCCCCTGCCCTTAAGGAGCTTACGATCTAAGGACCCTAATTCACATTCATACACATGTAGCACCCTCTAGCTTAGTGTGCTATGTGTAGATTGTTTTTTTGTAAGCTGTAGAGTAGGTACACTTGGCATGGCTGGCAGCCAAGCCTAAGTTTAATCTGGGTCAGGGATGAATGACTCAGGGAGGCTGGATGACGCATCAAGCAGCACCTCTAGTAACTCCCCCTGCTCTCTGGAACCTTGGAGAAGCTTCCAGAAGTAGAGGGTAGAGTCTAGCAGAAGCTGCTTGGAGTACTGAGGAGGGCCCCAGCCAATCCCCAGCAGGCAGGCTGGCAGGGGATGGGCACCTCCTAAATACTCTTGGGTCATGCCAGCAGGGGTAGTCAGGTGGAAGATGGAGAAGGAAAGCTGAGGAGGCTGTCGGTGGCCCTTGAGCTTGCCCCTAGTCTGAGAAAGGTGACCTCGGGCTCGGGTTCTGGAGGGATCATCTAACAACACACGAAGGAATCCTGTCCTGGATGCACGGGAGCAAGGAGAGGACAGTGGGAGAGAGTAGCACGTCCAGGAATTATCCAGAAGACAGCCGGATGGGCTGGTGAGTGTGCAGTCTGGGAGGACTGTGGGGACAGTCTGGGAGGACTGTGAGAAGTAGCTAGGAGGGCTAGTGAAAGGGGTAGATGCAGCCAGGCGGGCTGGCAGTGCCGGAAGCAGTGGTACTGGGATCAGTAGCCACAGAAAAGTAAAATGGACATTGACTTTGCTACACATTTAAAGCAGTTGTATGTCCTGAATAAAAAAACAAAAAAACAAAACCTGTAAGGCAAAGGCATAATGCGCTAGTATGCACCGCAAACTAGCACATTATGAAGTACTTACCTTAGAACGAAGCGTCCGCACCGCCTCCCGGTCACCGCTGAGGGAGCTGACATGTTCCCTCGGCATTTCTTCCAGGTTCGTGGCTCTGACGCTGTGAGTGGCCGGAGCCACGATGATGTTGCTCCCGCTCATTTGCGGCAGTTCTCTGTTCCGGCAAGGAGCTTTGAATTTCTGGCACGATCCACCGGACCTTTAGAGCGCATGTGCAGCTAATGTCAGCGGCTGCATGCAGGGCGAATATCTCCTAAACCGTACAGGTTTAGGAGATTTTCATTTTACCTACAGGTAAGCCTTATTATAGGCTTACCTGTAGGTAAAAATCACCAAGCGGAGGATACAACCCCTTTAAAGGGGCCTCTGGTTCTTGCCTATAACAGGTTGTTGCTTCAAGATTTGACTGTGTGCTTTGTCAGCATAATTTTTGTCAAGTGCACCAGTGAAGCTCTGCAAGCAAGTGTGCTGGAGGAAGCAGAGGAGTGTATATAGATTGTATGTAGGAATTGTCCCTGATCTTGTTCTAAAGTCAAGTGGGCATCCCATAATACCCCTGCTCCCTATCCAACTTTTATACGCTCAATAAAATACAAAAACAAGCACTGGACTGTTTCTTGACTATGGGATCATGTGAAAATTTGGTGTGCCTGGCTGTGCAGGGTGGGGAATCCAAATTCGCGTGTGGCTCCTACATGGGGTGCACCCCACGTACACGCTAGGGCCAATTTAGACAGGAGCCAAGTAACCTTCCAGCATATCTTTGGCGTGTGGGAGAAAAGGAAACTGGGCCTCCCAGAGGAAAGCAAGAACATGCAAACTCCAGACAGGAAGTGCCGTGGTTGGGATTCAAACTGACGACCCTAGTGCTGCTAGCCAAAGGTGCCAAATATCTCTTGACTGGAGTGTGATGGACCTGTACTGTGATTTTAAAAAATGTTTCCATATAATCCAGGCCTACTCACACTTGGCTGGATTACAAGATGACGTCACATGAAATGACTGCAGCAGATGAAATCTCAAGAAACTCAAGAAACTTCCAGTCTGGTGAGACTTCCTACACAATCTGAGGCCAGGAGCTCTGGGCGGTTCCTAGAAGTGATGTCAATGGTAGAGCAGGAAGAAGTGGTGTCAGTTCTAATCTAGGATGGAGGATGAATATTGCTGGAACTGACAGACAGTGGTAGATAAGCTGTATGAGCACCAAAGTATTACACAAGCACAATATTAAGGAAGAGTCTGCAAAGCGTCAGTAACCCTTACCCCAAATTCTTTGCAGCGTTGGATGGAGTTGGAAAGGTTTAACACGCTGACAGTTTTTTTGCTATTGGGAAATGTTACCTTCAACAGTATCATGCACACTGGATGTTAAAATAACATTATAAAAACGTCAGTAGCTTTGCAGTGAGTTTTCCAACGTTTTTGCAATAGTGGTTTTTAGTGTTTATTAGCTTTTTTAGCATTTTTTCGCGTTTTTTTTTTCAATGAAACATAAACGTTAAAAAACACTGTTTTTGAGTGTTCATCTGCGTTTATCGGCGTCTTTTTACAGCTGAAAAACTCCTCTCAGAACCCACTAGTTGTGGGTTTTTTTACAGCCAAAAAACGCCCCAGCCAAAAACAGTTGATAACAGCCTATGTGTGCATGGACACATAGGATATCATAATGGGGAGTTTATTGACTGTAGAAAAAAATGTCTGAAGCCAAAAACAGCTGTTGTAAAAACGTCCAGTGTGCATGAGGCCTAATGCCGTGTACACACGAGTGGACTTTCACCGGACTGAACTCCGAAGGACTTTTTGACGGACTTTCGACGGAGTTCCAACAGAGTTCCGACGCAACGGACTTGCCTACACACGATCACACCAAAGTCCGACTGATTTGAACGTGATGACGTACGACCGGACTACAATAAGGAAGTTGATAGCCAGTAGCCAATAGCTGCCCTTGCGTCGTTGTTTGTCCGTCGGACTAGCATACAGACGAACGGATTTTTCGACCGGACTCGAGTCCGTTGGAAAGATTTGAAACACGTTCTATTTTAAAGTCCGTCTGATTTTTCGACAGCAAAGGTCCGATGAAGCCCACACACGATCGAATTGTCCGGCGGATTCGTTCCGTCGGACCTTTGCTGTTGAAAAGTCTGGTACACGGCATTAGAGTCAAGTAAGTCACACGGCTAAAATAAAGATCAGAAAATATTGTAACCCAACCCATACAAACCCTCCTACTTCCAGCATGCCTCAGTTTTATGTTAGTGTTCAAAGAAGAATGGACGTCTTTTATTCAACTCTGCTGAGAAATATCGAACCATATTCCAAACCTTTTTTTCTTTCATTTTGATCTCTGTAGTCTTCTTTCATCACCTTCAATCAAGATTCCTCACCACATTGCTACTTGAGCTATTCTCTATATAGCAGCTATCCAGATCGGCCTTTCTTAAAGTAGAAGTTTACCCTAATACTGTCACCCCATGTCCACTTCCAGTGAGTTCTGGGCACAGCCTCCAAAGTCAGGCTTAAAGTGGAACGTCACCCTAATACTAAAATCTCTACATCTACAGGCATCCACAATCTAAGACTAACCAATCTAGCCCTGTAAGGCCCGGTTCACACCTAAAATGGCCGCGGATCACACAGGAACGCTGTGCATCCCTGTTCTTCGTTTCAGGGCCAAATCGGGGCCGAATCTTTGCCTGAATTCAGCCCTAAAAAGGGAGCCAAAGACGCACGGTGCGCTCCGCAGCCACCCCGGAGATATGTAATCCGGCTCCATAGAGAGTCGGTCACGTTCTCCCGCTATGCGAATTTAATGCGGTGAAACCCACATCCAATTCGCATGGGTGTTAACCCAGCCTAAAGAAGATATTGCTATACATACCTTTTCTAAAGCGACTCCAGTCCGCTCCCACACTGAGCTGTCAGCAGCGGCTTTGCTGTGGAGGCGGATGAAGAGAAGGCAGCCAACAACGCAAGCCCCATAGTAAGTCTATGGGTGACGTCACTTCCCAGGCATTTCCCAGCCATTGTCGGCTGTCTCTGCTGCAGAGCTTCCGCCACTGGAGACCGAACCCGAGCGGCTTCAGAAAAGATATGTATAGCGATTTCTTCTTTACAGGGCTAGATAAGTTAGTCTTAGGTTTTGGATGCCTGCAGACTTAGAGATTTTAATATTAGGGTGACGTTCCACCTTAAGCCTGACTTTGGAGGCTGTGCCCAGAACTCACTGGAAGTGGAGACATGGGGTGATAGCTGAGATTGTGGTCATTGGGCACTGGGCTCTGCATTGTGGTGCCTTCCAGACCAGAGTGTTCCAGTACAAGTTAGCCACGGAGCATTGCCTCAGTGCTGACCCTGTCTCTGAAGACTTAGTGAGTTAGGCTGTTCAGGCTGAGCACAGAGAGCTACTAGCACAGTCGGGCACCTCTTCAGATTTCCTGCTACCACCAGTTTCTATGGCAAAAGTGGCTAACATTGAGGACCGGTGCGTTGACCTCATCTGTTGGGTGAAGTATTGCGGATGTGTATGCTCTGTGCTCTCTGATTTATTAAAACTGGAACACTCAAAATCTGGTGCAGCTGTGCATGGTAGCCAATCAGCTTCTAACTTCAGCTTTTTTTAATTAAGCTTTGACAATAAAACCTGCAAGCGGATTGGTTTCTATGCAGAACTGCGCCAGATTTTGTATGCTCCATTTTTAGTAAATTTATTCAACTTGTTGTAAAGTGCTGCGCAAACTGTTGGCGCTATATCAATCCTGTATAATAATATAGAGGAAGCTCCATCACGCTGCTTTCAAGCACCATATGAAATTCCAACCTCCGTTCCACTCCACCCTCTGCCTAGAGTGACCTGGACACGTCCGACCATCTGACCCTGATCAATACCAGCTGCCTGGCTTTGTGAGCACCTAAGACCTTGCCTTGCACATTGGACCTAGTTGCAGTAATATTAGTTGGACGCAACATATATGCATATAGTTCCTCCTGGCTGTATCTGACTTTCTGTGTCCCTCAAAAAGAATTTTTTTAATCACCAAAAAATCCTTTTCTTGGGGTCCATTGAGGGACATGGGTCCCATAACCTATAACACTCACATAGCTCTGTTCCACTGCTGGCTCTCCATCTGTGATCAGAACTGCTGTGTTACCCCTAGTACTGTTTTACCACAAAACTGAGGGGTGCTGGGTAGAGGAGGAGTTATACAGGGGTTGGATTACAACTTTTTCCGTTTGTCAGTATCCACTCCTGTAGATGGCAGTAAAACCCAACAGTGCCTCTGTCCCTTAAAGAGGATCTTCAGCCTGTTTGCAAAAAAAGATTAAAAGCAGCCGCTACAAATACAAATCTGTCCATCCAGTTCTGTCCCCACCCGGGCAGGTTCCTTGCTGGTATGGGGTTCCTGGCGCCAGCATGTTTAGTGTGGGAAGGCAGCTTCCCACTGCGTATGTGCGAGCCGCACAGCACTGTTTGTGAATGGTCCCGCTGCCTTCTGGGACCTGTGATGTGTCCAAGGAGGCTGCCGGCAGGGGGGCACCTTCCGGTGGAATCACCTTGGGGATCTAACCAGAACAAATGGGAGTGGGTACCTACCAAAACTAGGCACCTGCTCCCCCCTCCATAAAAATGCCCAAAAGTGTAAGGGGTGCCATAAAATGGAACTTGCCCTTTAGGGGGAAATTGAATGCTTTAATAGACTCCAAGAGAGGGATTTGCAGCATAACCTGGACTGTAGCTAATAACTGCTGTGGAACTTCTTTGTTGCTGCTGTATTATCCTTCTGCAGAGTAGACGGGGTTAAACTGAATATTCATTAATGTAGAAGTGCTGCAACCATCTTTAAGGAGATCACTTTGTAATGCTCATCTTCACAGTGTCTCCAGTACATGGGACAACCATCTTGGCTGGGTCTGGGTCGATTCTGGAGAATGTTGATTGGCTGCTGCAACAAAGTAATGAGAAGAGAGTTTGCAGGTCACTGATAGGAAGAGAGAGAACAATCCTAAAGGAGATCGGGTGAAAAAAAAAAAAAGAGGCTGGACTGCTGGATGAATGGAGAGACTAGACTGCTGGCTGAATGAAAGCCTGCCATAGCTGACCACTATCGGCGAGACCTCAGAGAGACTGCTCATTGCACAGGACCTTTCCTTAGAAATAGAGGGAAGGTGTGAAGTATGATTTGGATGTCTGGTGAAATCAGACTGTACTACAGAGCACCCCCTTCACTTGTAAGGAAGAAAAAGAGGAACTGTCTCTAAAGGATTGAAAGAGAGAAATCACAGCTACTCCTATTCCTGTCTGAGGCCTTGAACTAAATCAGAGCACAGGAGGTAAGGAGGAGAATTGACAGGACTAAACTGTGTACCACATGAGCGCATATTGGAGCCAGAATTATTGTTGGTTGGTAGGGGATCAAATACTTATTTTTCTCACTGAACTGCAACTCAATTTATAACATTTGTATTTTGTTTTTCCTGGATTTTTAGTTTATATTCTATCTCTATCATTTAAAATACTCCTATGATAAAAATGATAGACCCTTAATTTCTTTATAAGTGGGGAACCTTACAAAATATGCAGGGGATCAAATAATTATTTTCCCCACTGTAGGTCTTCTGGTCCTACATTGTACGTGATGACAACTGACTGTTATCTGAAACTGATGGCCGTAACGCTGAAGGGAAGAGGCTTTGGGGACTAAATTGCACAAAAAGTACGATGGATAAGGGAAGTATTTCTGTCTTTTAATGTTCTCCTAGACAAAAAACAGCATTTGACCCTTGAAGTGCGGGGGAACCCTGATATAAGGGAAGTCTTTTCCTTGGAGTTTTGTTGTATATTTGTTTTGTACAGTGACTTCTTTTCAGCTTTAAAGCTTTGTCATTTTACCCCTGTGTATTTCCATATGTGTCCAGCTGTTTGCAGCAGCGATAGGAAAGAAATGATATTATATATAATTCTAAAAATAATATATATTAGATTATATAAAAAAAATGTAAAGTTCAAGGTACCTCGCTCTTATTTTCAGGGACTTTTCTGGGTCTAGCAGTGCCGGGTAAGCCGACTGCGTCTTAATCTGATGAAACTTTCCGAACAAGACATGGGAGGACTTCTCATGAAATGATTGCTGCAGATGAAATCTCAAGAAACTGTATTTCGGAAAATCTGAGGCCAGGAGGTCCTGGCTCCTGTTTCTGGAAGTGTTGTCACTGGCAGAGGAGGAAAAAGCAGCGTCAGTTCTGGTCCCGGATGACAGATGGATATTGTTCATTGTTAAGCCTCGTACACACGATCGGATTTTCCGACGGGAAATGTGTGATGACTGGCTGTTGGCGGAAAATCTGACCGCTTGTACGCTCCATCGAAAAATTGTTGTCGGATTTTTCGCTGAAAAATGTTGGATGGCAGGCTTTAAAATTTTCCGCGGACAAATGTCTGTTGTCGGATTTTCCGAGTGTGTGTACAAAAGTCCATCGGGCAAAAGTCCAATGTACAAACATGCATGCTCGGAAGCAAGGACAAGCCAGAAGCGGTCGGTCTTGTAAACTAGCGTTCATAACGGAGAATTAACATTCGTGACGTGGCAAATTATGAAATCTCGAAATGCAGCGCACAATTCTCTTCTTCTTTAATGGGATAATAATGAAGCTGCTTTGCTGGTGATACTGATGGAGTTATTGCAAACAATTTTTCAAAGGCTTTTTTTTTTCTAGTGATATCAAGAATAATATTATTATGCTTTTTTTTTGGGGGGGGGCAAGTTACCACAACACCATTATCCCGTCGTTTTTAAGAAAAAAGATAGAACTACGTTGGTGTCCCTTGTCAATTTTACATTGTATTTTCTTAAATGTAACTGCCTACTCCCAAACTGTCATTTGAAGTAAAACACATAGCCAAGTATTATTCTCCACATTTTTTTATTGTGCATCAAAAAAAGAAAACAAATAAAATTAGACATGCTATCTGCCAATAGAACTTAACCAAAAAGTGCATTCTATGCATCCAAAAATATAGAAAATATAACAAATCAAATCATTATTATTCAACCAAAAAATAAAATAAAAGCCTCATGCATGTGTCCTGCTTCTTAATATAGGGGGTCACCAATGCCAATAGTTGGTGAAAGCAGGGGTCCGTCATCCGGAGATAATTATGAAAATCATCCGGATTATTCTCCTGGAGCTCCCGCAGTAAAGGCATATGACATAATTGGTCAACATTAATAAATCAACCAATTTTTGGTCCAAGAAATCCCCCTCCTCCTGTTCCTGGATTGGACTTGGGTCAAAGCAATAACTCCAAGGCCAAAAATAAATAACACGTTATCTCCTCCGATTCCGCAATATGTCTGGTTGACGAACGGCCATTCAGAAACGAACTGAGAAGCAGGAAATGAAAAGCACGAAATGAAAAGCGCAAAATGAAAAGCGCGAATCAACACTCCAACTCAAACTTCTACTAACACAGAAGGAGCCCAAAGGGTGGCACTAAAGAGCTGAAAACCCACGTAGTATGTCAATACGTTCGTGTTTGTTGGCCGACAATTCCTTGTCGTTTGTATGCAAGACAAAATCCAGGCACACGCCTTCGGACAAAAGTCAGAGGTTTCGTCTGCAGAAAATCCGATCGTGTGTATGAGGCTTTACAGAAGAGTTACACAAGCACAGGATAGAGGACGAATCAGCATAGAATCAGCTAAACCCTACCCCTTTTTTTGATGATTTGATACCCCTGTCAGGTTTGTATTACTTTTGGGAGCTGTCACCTTACTCCCTGTGTATGTGACAATTTGTGGCACCAGGACAAGAAATCATACAAAATTCTTCCTCCAACCCAAAGACAATGGGGACAGAAGAGGTAAATTAAGGATTTTAGATGTGCCACAAAGAGGACATATATCAAAAAGTCAATAAAGTATCCAAAACTTTATTATACAGTTAAAAATATCATTAAAACACTCAAAATAATTGCCATAAATGATTGTATGTAGATAACAAATATATATCACTCCAGTATGGTGTATTGCATTTAGCATGATTGAGCGATGCATTTCGCGATAGTCTTGCTTCTTCGGGATCCACGCCCTTATATATACAAAATGGATGCTTCCACCCATAATACCCATAATACAATTGGTATCAGGACAAGAAACTTCTGCTCAGTGTAAGGTACAAGTCTGTAGCTTACATGGGCCATAGACTCCCCATGATTGGCCCAGGGCTGTCACATGGGGTATGTCACATGCTCCTCCATACTTGGAAGTACAGGGTGGATCCCATTCTGCTGAGGATATATGACAGAACAAAGCCGCCTGGAATGGATGAAGCCCAGGTTCCCTATATAGTATTGGAGAGTGTCGGCACTACCTTCCAGTGTTAGTGTTGGCGATCAGAGGCCTACCACAGTTGGACTGTCTTGGTTCCTAAGAGAGCAAACTTGGTTGGATGGCAAACCCCTGTAGTCACTATATTGCTCACTACTACCAGGCCTGAATCCAGGGGAGTGCTGGGGTGGGCTGTGTCCCCCCAAATTTTAGTTGTGCCCCCCCTCTGATAGGGACACCTGATGTAAGGGGTACTCTGATGGGGAACTTGATATAAGGAGTACTCTGATGGGCATACCTGATATAAAGGGTACTCTGATGGGGACCCTGGTGTAAGGGGTACTCTGATGGGGACCCTAATGTAAGGGGTATTCTGATGGTAACCCTAATGTAAGGGGTACTCTTATGGAGACCCTGATATAAGGGGTACTCTAAAGAGGCCCTTGATGTAAGGCATACTCTAATTTGGACCCTGATGAAAGGAGTACTCTGACGGGGACCTTGATGTAAGTAGTACTCTGACGGGGACCTTGATGTAAGTAGTACTCTGACGGGGACCTTGATGTAAGGGGTACTCTGATGGGGACCCTGATGTAAGAGGTACTCTGATGGGGACCCTGATGTAAGCGTTACTCTGATGGGGACTTTGATGTAAGGGGTACTCTGATGGGGACCCTGATGTAAGGGGTACTCTGATGGGGACTTTGATGTAAGGGGTACTCTAATGGGGGACATTGGTGTCAGGGGTACTCTGATGGGGACCCTGATGTAAGGGGTACTCTGATGGGGACCCTGATGTAAAGGGGTACGCTAATGGGGACCCTGATGTAAGGGGTACTCTGATGGGGACCGTGATGTAAAGAGTACTCTGATGGGGACCCTGATGTAAGAGGTATTCTGATGGGGACTCTGATGTAAGGGGTACTCTGATGGGGACCCTGATGTAAGGGGTACGCTGATGGGGACCCTGATGTAAAGAGGTACGCTGATGGGGACCCTGATGTAAGGGGTACTCTGATGGGTACCGTGATGTAAGGAGTACACTGATGGGGAACTTGATATAAGGTGTACTCTGATGGGCATACCTGATATAAGGGGTACTCTGATGGGGACATTGATGTAAGGGGTACTCTGATGGGGACCTTGATGTAAGGGGTACTCTGATGGGGATATTGATGTAAGGGTTACTCTGATGGGGACCTTGATGTAAGGGGTACTCTGATATGGATACCTGATGCAAGGGGTACTCTGATGGGGAACTTAATATAAGGTGTACTCTTATGGGGACCCTGATGTAAGGGGTACACTGATGGGGACCCTGATGTAAGGAGTACGCTGATGGGGACCCTGATGTAAGGAATACTCTGATGGGGAACTTGATATAAGGGGTACTCTAATGGGGACACTGATGTAAGGAATAGTCTAATGGGGAACTTGATATAAGGAGTACTCTGATGGGCATATCTGATATAAGGGGTACTCTGATGGGGACCCTGTTGTAAGGAATACGCTGATGGGGAACTTGATATAAGGAGTACTATGATGGGCATACCTGATATAAGGGGTACTCTGATGGGGACATTGATGTAAGGGGTACTCTGATATGGATACCTGATGCAAGGGGTACTTTGATGGGGACTTTGATGTAAGGGATACTGTGATGGGGACCTTTATGTAAGTAGTACGCTGATGGGGACCCTGATGTAAGGGGTACTCTGATGGGGACCCTGATGTAAGGGATACTGTGATGGGGACCTTGATGTAAGTGGTAGTCTGATGGGAAGCCTGATGTAAGGGGTACTCTTATGGGGACCCTGATGTAAGGTATACTCTGATTGGGACCCTGATGTAAGGAGTACTCTGATGGGCATACCTGATATAAGGGGTACTCTTATGGGGACATTGATGTAAGGGGGACTGTGATGGGGACAGATGATGTAAGGGGTACTCTGATGGGGACATTGATGTAAGGAGTACTCTGATAAGGGCCTTGATGTAAGGAATACTCTGATGGGGACATTGATCTAAGGGGTACTCTGATGGGGACCCTAATGTAAGGAGTACTCTGATAAGGGCCTTGATGTAAGGGGTACTCAGATGGGGACAGATGATGTAAGGAGTACTCTGATGGGGACCCTGATGTAAGGAGTACTCTGATAAGGGCCTTGATCTAAGGAGTACTCTGATAAGGGCCTTGATGTAAGGAATACTCTGATGGGGACATTGATCTAAGGGGTACTCTGATGGGGACCCTAATGTAAGGAGTACTCTGATAAGGGCCTTGATGTAAGGGGTACTCAGATGGGGACAGATGATGTAAGGAGTACTCTGATGGGGACCCTGATGTAAGTGGTACTCAGTCTGATGGGGACAGATGATGTAAGGGGTATACAGGACAACATTATGGCATCAGCTGACCCCTCATCCCTGAACTGATACAGAAGTATATAGGGGAAATGTAAACCTTTTTATTAGTATTAATCCTGCAAATCTCAACATATGACAGGTCCTCTTTATATCAGAAACACATCACAGATAATAAACTGTCTCATCTTCAAGTGAATCTGTCCGCTGTTTTAAAGATGAAAGTTCTGCCTGAGAGCAGACACAATTATAACAGTTCTTTACTGTGAGCCTCTCTGAATAGATGACTTGTATTCAGTGCTAGATCCCCCGACTACCATTCTGTCTCCTAAATGGCTGTTAAAGTGGACTAATTGGGCAGGGGGATGTCAGCTGGCGGGGATTAGCCCTAAATTCAGGGAAATCATCTGTCTAGTAAGAAAGTGAAACTTGTTCCATAGAGGTGCACGGAGGAGGGATTCCTGTCCAGTAACAGTCTACACCTTGTTCTTAGAAAGTACTTTTATGTTTAGGAGTAGAAAGGGGCCGATGGGTTTGGTTACATAAGACTGTTCTCCACTGAAAGTGATTGTAAAGGTTTTTTTTTAAAATAACAAACATTTCATACTTACCTCAAGTGGCCCTGAACCTCGTCTTCTGGGTAGGGTGACCACATTTCCAAACTGCCATTCAGGGACACCCCCCACCCTGCCCAAAAAAGATGGTTTTTGATACTTTTTTTTTGCCAATTTTTGGGAAAAAAAGCAAACCAGTTTAGACAGGTGGTATGCAATGTGACGGAGGACGGAGGGGGACAGCAGCAGAACGGAGGGGGACATGGAGGAAAACTGGAGGTGGACAGCAGAACAGAGGGGGACATGGAGGAAGAACAGAGGGGGACAGCAGCAGAACGGAGGGGGACACAGAGGAAAGATGGAGGGAGACAGCAGCAGAACTGAGGGGGAGTGGGGGGGACAGCAGCAGAACTGAGGGGGAGTGGGGGGGGAAAAGCAGCAGGACGGAGGGGAGAGGGGGCATGGGCGGATCCAGAGTCTTGTCTCGGGAGGGGCACTGCCAGAAAATCTGTTTTTTTTTGTGGCCAATTTATCGGGGAAACACCTGGTGTTGGCGCTTCAATCATCCCGGCACCATGGTTGTTACAGTGTTAGGATGATTGAAGTGCTTTATTTCTATAAATACATTGTAATATAAAATTAAATAGTTCAACTCACAATAATGCAGAATCAGTGGGAGCCCTGAGTGTGTCACTTGCCATGTCACCTGCCACACGTTGCGGATTGTCACTTTGCACGTCGCCTGCCACACCTTGTGGATTGTCACTTGCTTGCCACCAGATGCAGATTGTCACTTGCCACGTCACCTGCAACACCTTGCGGATTGCCACTTGCCATGTCACCTGCCACAACTTGCGGATTGCCACTTGCCACGTCACCTGCCACACGTTGCGGATTGTCACTTTACACGTCGCCTGCCACACCTTGTGGATTGTCACTTGCTTGCCACCAGATGCAGATTGTCACTTGCCACATCCCCTGCCACACCTTGTGGATTGTCACTTGCCATGTCACCTGCCACAACTTGCGGATTGCCACTTGCCACGTCACCTGCCACACCTTGTGGATTGTCACTTGCCTGCCACCAGATGCAGATTGTCACTTGCCACGTCACCTGCAACACCTTGCGGATTTCCACTTGCCACATCACCTGCCACACCTTGTGGATTGTCACTTGCCAGGTTGCCTGCCACACCTTGTGGATTGCCACTTACCATGTCACCTGCCACACCCTGTGGATTGTCACTTGCCACGTCCCTGCCACACCTTGTGGATTGTCACTTGCCTGCCACCAGATGCAGATTGTCACTTGCCACGTTGCCTGCCATACCTTGCGGATTGTCACTTGCCTGCTACCAGATGCAGATTGTCACTTTCCACATCACCTGCAACACCTTGCGGATTGCCACTTGCCACATCACCTGCCACACCTTGTGGATTGTCACTTGCCAAGTCACCTGCCACACCTTGCGGATTGTCACTTGCCACGTCACCTGCCACACCTTGCTGATTACCACTTGCCACGTCACCTGCCACACCTTGCGGATTGTCACTTGCCACGTCACCTGCCACACCTTGTGGATTGCCACTTCACCTGCCACACATTGCGAATTGTCACTTGCCACATCACCTGCCACACCTTGTGGATTGTCACTTGCCACGTCATCTGCCACACCTTGTGGATTGCCACTTGCCACATCACCTGCCACACATTGCAAATTGTCACTTGCCACATCACCTGCCACACCTTGTGGATTGTCACTTGCCACACCTTGTGGATTGCCACTTCACCTGCCACACATTGAGAATTGTAATTTGCCACGTCACCTGCCACACCTTGTGGATTGTCACTTGCCTGTTGAGGTGGTGTTTTGATTGTCTCTTGCTGTGTTCCAGACTCCCAGACTAAGTCAGGCAGCAGAGAGATAATGTAATCTCTCTGCTGCCTGCCCAGTGAGGGTGGAAGTTACTGCAGGGATGCAGGGCTGGTGGTGAGAGATGATCTCATCTCTCTGCTCCCCTGCCCCCGGCTAACTGATTGGCCAGCTGCCAACACACTGAGCCACCTGGCAGCCCGGCCCGCCCACAAACCGCACCGCCCACCCGCTATGTCGCACGCGGAGCCGCCCGCTACGTCACCCGCCTGGCCGGCAACAAATTTCTCGGGGTGGCAATTGCCCTGTTGCTCCCCCCCCTGGATCTGCCCCTGAGTGGGGGACAGCAGCAGAACTGTGGGGGAGTGGGGGACAGCAGCAGCAGATCTGAGGGGGAGTGGGGGGGACAACAGCAGATCTGAGTGGGATTGGGGGGGACAGCAGCACAACGGAGGGGAGTGGGGGACAGCAGCAGATCTGAGGGGAATTGGGGGGGACAGCAGCAGAACAGAGGGGAGTGGGGGACAGCAGCAGATCTGAGGGGGATTGGGGGACAGCAGCAGAACAGAGGGGAGTGGGGGACAGCAGCAGATCTGAGGGGGATTGGGGGACAGCAGCAGAACTGAGGGGGAGTGGGGGACAGCAGCAGCAGATCTGAGGGGGAGTGGGGGACAGCAGCAGATCTGAGGGGGATTGGGGGACAGCAGCAGAACTGAGGGGGAGTGGGGGACAGCAGCAGCAGATCTGAGGGGGAGTGGGGGACAGCAGCAGCAGATCTGAGGGGGAGTGGGGGACAGCAGCAGCAGATCTGAGGGGGCGTGGGGGGGGCAACAGCAGATCTGAGGGGGATTGGGGGACAGCAGCAGAACTGAGGGGGAGTGGGGGACAGCAGCAGATCTGAGAGGGAGTGGGGGACAGCAGCAGAACTATGGGGAGTGGGGGGACAGCAGCAGATTTGAGGGGGAGTGGGGGGACAGCAGCAGCAGATCTGAGGGGGAGTGGAGGACAACAGCAGCAGATCTGAGGGGGATTGGGGGGGACAGCAGCAGAACGGAGGGGGATTGGGGGGGACAGCAGCAGAACGGAGGGGGAGTGGGGGGGACAGCAGCAGAACAGAGGGGGAGTGGGGGACAGCAGCAGCAGATCTGAGGGGGAGTGGGGGACAGCAGCAGCAGATCTGAGGGGGAGTGGAGGACAACAGCAGCAGATCTGAGGGGGAGTGGAGGACAACAGCAGCAGATCTGAGGGGGATTGGGGGGGACAGCAGCAGATCTGAGGGGGAGTGGGGGACAGCAGCAGCAGATCTGAGGGGGAGTGGGGGGGACAGCAGCAGCAGATCTGAGGGGGAGTGGGGGACAGCAGCAGCAGATCTGAGGGGGAGTGGGGGGGACAGCAGCAGCAGATCTGAGGGGGAGTGGGGGGGGCAGCAGCAGAACGGAGGGGGAGCATGCATTGCTCACTGTAACAAAGAAATGTAAGTTACACTAAACCTGGAATTTTGTCAAGTTTGTCTGGTGGGCAGCAAACTCACAGACCTTGTGGGCGGGAGGGGGAGGGAGGACTCGGACGAGGCTCAGGAGAGAAGTTGTAAATAGACAATACTTTCGCGCCTTTGGTAAAGAGTAAAAAATTACAAAGTATAAATGAGTGAATTAGTGAGTGGAAAACACACACTCAAAAAACCACAAATACAAGCTGCTCCCCTTAATTTGAATGAAACAATCAAATAAGTAATGGTGTGTAATAGGGGGCGCTAGAGACCTAACAAACATATGTTGCTGCCGTTAAGTGCACTCATTAACCAAATCAGTCTCAGTGAATTGAGCGGTGCTGATTATGCTGAACTAGTGATAACACAAACACATGATTAAGTTACAAAAATATAAATGCAAAATACAATAAAAAATAATAAATAACGAATCCAGTGAAAAGAATTAGTGCAAGTGAAATGAATAAATCGTGATGTCTAATAGTCCCAATCCATTGAAGAAATCAGAGCAAAACAGTTGAAACCAACATCACAGCGGACACATGGATCCTCACAAATGCAACAATTTAAGCGTTGATATAAAGGTTCCGTCACCCAAGAGGAAAAACACCTGAAGGTAATAGATATCTGCTTACCAGATACCAATGACTTCTTTAACTAAAAAGAAAGTCATTAGTGCTTGTACAGGATTGTGCCTGTTCACATGAAGGCTGGAAGGCTGGATGGTACTTTAGGCATTGAACCCTCCCGTCCCATTCGTTCAGGATAGAAATTATGAGAAACAAAAAGGAATCCTCATAGCGTAAAACCGTTTAATATATAAAATTAGAGAACAATAAAATAGCCAAATGGCCTCTTACATTGGACGGTGCCTACCCGGCACTGGGACTGCTCGCATGTCAGGGTGTGTAGAGTCAGGAACCCCTCGCATCACATCGCACATGCGGCGTGCGTTCCACTCCGTGCGTCTAGCTAACCAGCTAATCGGGAAGTAGGTAGGACGAATCTGGACATGTGACCACGTACCGCTCCGACGTACATTTTTTTGCACAAGCTGATACCCTTACTGCCAGATTCCTGGAAAAGGGTTACCCAGCCCATGTTTTGGAGAAGTTGGTAGTACAGGTATCAAATATGAATAGACAAACTTTGTTGGTTTCTAAACCGAAAAAAGAATATAAAGATGAATGCGCTTTTCTGTCAGGCTTCCATCGAGAATATAGAACAGTGGAGGGTATTTTTAAGAAATTCTGGCCAATCCTGTTGAAAGATAAAGATTTACAGTCCTCTTTACCAAAGAAACCAAAATTCATATACCGTAAGGCCCCCAACCTCAGGAACCGACTAGCCCCCAATGTACCGGATCCACCCAGGAAACCATCTACGTTCTTGGATGGATCGGGATTTTATTACTGCACTAGGTGCAATGCATGCAAAATAACAAGAAAACCGGACTCCAAGAAAAAGAAATCCAAATTTAATTCTGTGGTCACCCAACAACAGTTCAATATTAAACCATTGATCACATGTGATTCTGACCACGTGACTTATGTATTGGAATGCCCATGTTCCTTACAGTACGTGGGCAGAACCACACGTCAACTTAAAGTAAGAATTGGTGAACATCTTGCTAATATAAAAAATGGCTACCCCAACCATAGTGTCTCTAGACACTTCAAAATGTACCATAATAGCGATCCATCATTATGCACGTTTTATGGGATTGATAAAGTAACAAGGGACTGGAGGGGTACTCATATGAAAAGGACAGTATCCAAAAATGAAACATATTGGCTTTACAAGTTACGTAGTATGCAACCGTATGGGATGAATATAGATATAGACCTCAATTGTTTTTTAACAAACGATTAACCACAATTATAACAGTATGCACTCTCTGAACCTTGATGTTACTGGTTATGTGGTTATCATTTCTAATAAAGTATAGTTTAAGTTTTTTTAATTAATATAAGTTTGTGGTTTCAATGGAATTATGTTTAAATGTGCTTATCATTTACCAGCTATTGTGAAACCGAGACTGAGACTGCTCTGAATGACGGGACTAATTCTAGTCCTTTCCATAGAATCAGTTAATTAACATCTATATTGTGATAGTTGATGTAGTATTATTTATTAATACAACATCTCCCACTGTTTTTCTGCCATTTAATGTTGTACGGATTTGGTATGTAATTAATAGAATTTTTTCTTGCCTGGAGAAGTGTGACATATAACCACCAGGGGGAGCTTCCACTGGTTGGTCTGTGCACAGTGTTCAGCAACTAAACTTTATTGACATAAAGGCGGAGTAATGATACCAATTTACCCGCCCGCATTTCCCATATAAACGAGTTGCTTAGTGACCAATGTACGCTTCCCTGATGACGTTCACAAACGAAACGTACGTCGGAGCGGTACGTGGTCACATGTCCAGATTCGTCCTACCTACTTCCCGATTAGCTGGTTAGCTAGACGCACGGAGTGGAACGCACGCCGCATGTGCGATGTGATGCGAGGGGTTCCTGACTCTACACACCCTGACATGCGAGCAGTCCCAGTGCCGGGTAGGCACCGTCCAATGTAAGAGGCCATTTGGCTATTTTATTGTTCTCTAATTTTATATATTAAACGGTTTTACGCTATGAGGATTCCTTTTTGTTTCTCATAATTTCTAT
This sequence comes from Lithobates clamitans, assembly GCA_037952925.1. Taxonomy (NCBI): domain Eukaryota; kingdom Metazoa; phylum Chordata; class Amphibia; order Anura; family Ranidae; genus Lithobates; species Lithobates clamitans. Next base: position 994,484 of record JBBGZY010000890.1, read on the forward strand.
CCTGAACGAATGGGACGGGAGGGTTCAATGCCTAAAGTACCATCCAGCCTTCCAGCCTTCATGTGAACAGGCACAATCCTGTACAAGCACTAATGACTTTCTTTTTAGTTAAAGAAGTCATTGGTATCTGGTAAGCAGATATCTATTACCTTCAGGTGTTTTTCCTCTTGGGTGACGGAACCTTTATATCAACGCTTAAATTGTTGCATTTGTGAGGATCCATGTGTCCGCTGTGATGTTGGTTTCAACTGTTTTGCTCTGATTTCTTCAATGGATTGGGACTATTAGACATCACGATTTATTCATTTCACTTGCACTAATTCTTTTCACTGGATTCGTTATTTATTATTTTTTATTGTATTTTGCATTTATATTTTTGTAACTTAATCATGTGTTTGTGTTATCACTAGTTCAGCATAATCAGCACCGCTCAATTCACTGAGACTGATTTGGTTAATGAGTGCACTTAACGGCAGCAACATATGTTTGTTAGGTCTCTAGCGCCCCCTATTACACACCATCAGGAGAGAAGTTGAACTGTGGAGACTGGAGAAGTCGAAGTCGGGCTGCGCTGTTGGCAATGTGCTGCTGCTGCACCAGGTGCTGGAGTAGTCGGCGGCCCTGGGACTGGTACTGACTGGACACAGGCTAGTAAGTGTGGCTGCCTGGGCCAGGCTGGCGGCTGCTCTCTCTCTCGGAGGTGCGCTGCTCAGCCGTAGCCCGTAGGGTGCGGGTGCCCACTGCACTGACTGCCCACGTGACGAACGGTGTCAGCTGACGTCACTGGTTGCTAGACACGGGGCAGGCGGCCCTAGCCTAGCAACCAGTTAGGCATATGATGTGTGTGTTACTGTTACCCAGTGTATATTGATTAGAAGGGTGGCGGAGTCAGACTGGTGCCGGCGGTGTGGTTTTTTTTTCATTCCAGGACACTGTATTGTCCCGGAATGAAGGTGCCCGGGACACGGGACAAAAATCTGAAATAAGGGACAATCCCGGGCAATCCGGGACACGTGGGCACCCTACTTCTGGGGTCCCCAGGCGGCTCTCGTGGCTCCTCCCCACATCAGATAACCCCCTAGGAGAAGCGCTCTCCCGGGGGGGGGGGTTTACCTTGCAGGCGCACTCCCAAGTCCATCATTCGGCGTCCATAGCCGCCGAATTTATGTCTCGGCCCCGCCCCCCGCATCATTGGATTTGAATGACAGCAGCGGGAGCCAATGGCTGCACTGCTATCAATCTATCCAATCAAGAGCCGAGAACCCCGGGCAGAGGAACAGCGTGTCCCCGCCGGGTGAAGTTCCAGGGCCAGGTGTTTTTTCACATTAATGCATAGGATACATTAAGGTGAAAAAACACAAATGTTTACAACCTCTTTAAGGACAAAGCCTATTTCTGACACTTGTTGTTTACAAGTTAAAATCAGGGTAATTTTGCTAGAAAAATACTTAGAACCCCCAAACATTATATATTTTTTTTAGCAGACACCCTACAGAATAAAATGGAGATCATTGTAATACTTTATGTCACACCGTATTTGTGCAGCGGTCTTACAAACGCAATTTTTGGGGAAAAAATACACTTTTTTTAAATTAAAAAATAAGAAAACAGTAAAGTTAGCCCATTTTTTTTTCTATAATGGGAAAGATAATGTTACGCCGAGTAAATTGATACCTAACATGTCATGCTTCAAAATTGCACCTGCTCGTGGAATAGTGACAAACTTTGGCACTTAAAAAAATCTCCATAGACGACGTTTGAAATTTTCTACAGGTTACCAGTTTTGAGTTACAGAGGAGGTCTTAGGCTAGAATTATTGCTCTCACTCTAATGATTGCAGCGATATGTCACATGTGTGGTTTGAACACCGTTTACATATGTGGGCGTGACTTGCATATGCGTTCGCTTCTGTGCACGAGCTCAGAGGGACGGGACGCTTTAAAAAAATATTTCTTATTTATTTAAAGCGGGTGTCCGGCGGAAATGTTTTTTTTAGATGTCAGCAGCTGCAAATACAGCAGCTGCTGACTTTTAAAATGTCCTTAAAATAAGGTCACTCACCTGTCCCGGGGTCCAACGATGTCGGCACCCGAGACCGAACCGTCCCTCAATCCTCGGGTGCTGCCACCGCCATTCTCAGTGAGGGAATCAGGAAGTGAAGCGTTGCGGCTTCACTTCCCAATTCCCTACTGCGCATGCGCGAGTCGCGCTGCGCTTTCTCAATGGTCCCCGCTATCTCCTGGGACCTGTGTCTTTCCCAGGAGACAGCGGGGGAGTGCGGGAGGGGGCGTGACTCCCGCGGGAGTCTATTCCCGGAAGTGGGTGCAGATACCTGTCTTAGACAGGTATCTGCACCCCCCTCCCCCCTGAAAGGTGCCAACTGTGACACCGGAGGGGGGGAGGAATCCGATGAGCGGAAGTTCCACTTTTGGGTGGAACTCTGCTTTAACTTTTTATTTATATTTTCTCCCTTTAAAAAAAAAAAAAATTGGATCACTTTTATTCCTATTAGAAGGAATGTAAACATCCCTTGTAATAGAAAAAAAAAAGCATGACAGGGCCTCTTTAATGTAAGATCTGGGGTCAAAAAGACCTCAGATCTCACATATACACTTCAAAGAAATATAAAAAAAAAAATGCCCCTTGTGGAAACGCACAGGATTCGCTGTGTGTCCCACATCACATCAGTGTGAACCAGGGCTGAGTGCACCGCATTCCTGTTCAAATCACATGCGATTCTTCAGAAATGCGATATGAGCCAATATTCTGTATGGTTCAAATCGCACCAAAATTGTGCAGGATCCTTTTTTTGGCTGCATCAGAATCAGACCACATGGGTGTTCACTGCGTTTTGCGAACTGAGTGCGGGGCGTTAACTTCAAGCGGAGTTCCAGCCATTGTTTTGTTTATTAAAAGTCAGCAGCTACATAAACTCTAGCTTCTAAATAGCTTCTAAATCTTAATAAACAACCACTCAGCTGTCCACCCTAGCTGTGTTTTCCCCGTGTCCTCCCTCGGCAGCGCCGGCATCTTCACTACGGGCACACGGCTGTCAAAGCTTGCGGCTTCACAGCCGGGTGCCCACTGTGCATGCGCGAGCGCCGCTGCTCTCTGTGACTGGTCCCAAAGTCTTCTAGGACCTGTCATTTGTCCCAGAAGACTTCAGGAGGGAGGGGGGGAAGGAGGACTTCCGCTTCCGATCGCCTAACGCGACCGGAATGGAAGTGGAAGCGGGTACCTGTCAAAATCGGGTACCTACTCCTCCCCTCCTCCCACCCCTTTTGGGTGGAACTCCCCTTTAACATACAAACCCGCAGCGTTTCGCATGAATGGGGTGCAATTTGGATGCAGTGCGGAATACGCACAGGATTCGTTGTGAATTCTGCAAAGTGTGAACCAGCACTAACGCTCCATTCACACTCGCGCGTTTTTTTGATGCATTTTGCATTTTGCAGAAATGCATGGGAATTTTTTTAACATGGGTTCCTATGGAACATGTTCACATCAATGCCTTTTTGTTTCTCTGCATTTTTGGAAAGGGTCAGGGACTTTTTTTCATGCAAAATGCAGCGTTTTGCATGTTAGGCTCGATTCACACCTATGCATGTTGCTTTTGAGCGTTTTTGGAGGTTTTTTTTTCATGCTTGCCACGTTTTTGAGCAGGGTTTTTGCCGCGTTTTTGCCGCGATTTTGCCGCGATTAGCGTTTTGCGTTTTTTTTTTTTTTACTGTTTTTTTTTACAGTCTTAAAAAAAATGAAACAAAAAAAAATTAAAAAAACAAAAAAAACAAAAAAAACGGCAAAAACGCATCAAAAACGCACCAAAAACGCATCAAAAACGCTGCAAAAACGGTGCACTTGCGTTTTTGATGCTTGTCCATTGAATTCTATTACATGCAAAACGCTGCATTTTGCATGAAAAAAAGTCCCTGACCCTTTCCAAAAAATGCAGAGAAACAAAAAAGCATTGATGTGAACATGTTCCATAGGAACCCATGTTAAAAAATTCCCGTGCATTTCTGCAAAATGCATCAAAAAACGCGCTAGTGTGAATGGAGCCTTAGGCTCGATTCACATCTATGCATGTTGCTTTTGAGCGTTTTTGGAGGTTTTTTTTGTGATGCTTGCCACGTTTTTGTAGCGTTTTTGCTGCGTTTTTGCGGCGTTTTGCGTGGTTTTTTTTACAGTTTTTTTTAGACTGTATACAGTCTAAAAAAAAAAACGCCAAAAACGCTGCAAAAACGCTGCACTTGCGTTTTTGATGCTGGTCCATTGAATTCTATTACATGCAAAACGCTGCATTTTGTATGAAAAAAAGTCCCTGACCCTTTCCAAAAATGCAGAGGTACAAAAAGGCATTGATGTGAACATGTTCCATAGGAACCCATGTTAAAAAATTCCCATGCATTTCTGCAAAATGCAAAATGCATCAAAAAGCGCGCTAGTGTGAATGGAGCCTAATAGAATTCAATGGACCAGCATCAAAAACACAAGTGCAGCGTTTTTACAGAGTTTTTACAGCGTTTTTGGCTTTTTTTAAATTTATTTTTTAGACTGTATACAGTCTAAAAAAAACTGTAAAAAAAAAGCAAAAAGCGGCAAAAACGCAGCAAAAAACGCTACAAAAACGCGGCTCAAAAACTTGGCAAGCATCACAAAAAAAACTCCAAAAATGCTAAAAAGCAACATGCATAGGTGTGAATCGAGCCTAAGGTCGATCGTTCCTGCAGTGCATTTTTTTTTTACACTCGATTTTACCGCAATTTGCATTTTTTTTTTTTCCGCCAATTTGTTGTTGGGCAGATTAAACACAAAAAGCAAATTGCTGTAAAATTGCGGTAAAATCGCGGCAAAACCGCACTACCTGCTTTTCTGACGCTCCTCCATTGATGTCTATTGAAGCAAAAAAAAAAAAAAAGCACCGTTTTGCGTTTTAAAAAAGGCCCTGACCCTTTCCAAAAACGCAGCGGCTGAAAAAAAGCATTGATGTGAATGTGTCCCATAGGAAACCATGTTAAATGGACTGTAGTGCGTTTCTGCAAAAAGCACCAAAAAAACGCATAGGTGTGAACCAAGCCTAAAGGAGGTCTGAGCTTCCTCCAGGTAAGCTTGCTATGAGTGTAATCATCGTTGGTACTCACAGAGGTTGGAGTAGCGCTGCACTTTTGTCCTCCCCATATATCTGTAGGGTTTATTATAATGTTCTCTCCAAATGTTATACATTTGTATTATAGGACTGAGGCTCCATTCACAGTAGCGCGTTTTTTGATGCATTTTGCATTTTGCAGAAATGCACGGGAATTTTTTAACATGGGTTCCTATGGAACATGTTCACATCAATGCCTTTTTGTTTCTCTGCATTTTTGGAAAGGGTCGGGGACTTTTTTTCATGCAAAATGCAGCGTTTTGCATGTAATGGTTTTCAATGGACAAGCATCAAAAACACAAGTGCACCGTTTTTGCAGCGTTTTTGATGCGTTTTTGGTGCGTTTTTGGTGCGTTTTTGCCGGTTTTTTTATTTTTTTTATTTTTTTTACATTTTTTTTTAGACCGTAAAAAAAACTGTAAAAAAAAACAAACAAAAAAACCGCAAAACGCAAATCGCGGCAAAAACGCGGCAAAAACGCGGCAAAAACGCGGCTCAAAAACGTGGCAAGCATGAAAAAAAACCCTCCAAAAACGCTCAAAAGCAACATGCATAGGTGTGAATCGAGCCTAACACATTGAACAGCGGAGAGCTCTGCGTTGATTGCAACATTCTCTCCAGATGGTACTCATTTTCTATGGCACCGACGCTTTCTCTCCACTGGCTGGTAGAGCTCTCTGTCAGTACATAGTCATGGTCTAGGATGGCGACACACTTGGCTGCGGAGGCATGTCTCACTCCTTTCGCTGCGGTGACTCTGCACTGACTCTTTCAATAATGAAAGTGATCTGTCCATGTGCTCCTGGCTGCTGCCCAGAAGGGAGGGATGTCCTCAGCTCTTTCTCTCTGACTACTCTTCTCTTGTTCTGTCTCCCAGCTCCTCCCTCTGCCTTGACCCCAAATCTCACCCTCCAGGCAGCCACAAAGATCCAGACAGGGGTGGCGTACACAGCGTACTTCTCCGGGCGGTCTGCACACCATCTGCATGGAGGAGATCAGGCTCCAGGGATGAAGGCGATGGCTGGATAGATGAGAGCGGATTGTGGAGCGACTGACGGTGAGTCCCCCAATTTCTGTGCCCCTCTGTATATAGAGGAATGTCACGGAGCGGCCAGGGTGCCCGCTGCCTCCTTTAGTTCTGGTGTGAATGGTGACTGTGCAGAGCTGGCATCAGTAGGCTGCAAAGCCCCCTCAAAGGGATTGAGGTGTCCCCTATATATATTCTACATACATCTTTTCCCCCCATGGTAGGGGTGCCCACCTATTACACACATAGTTACATTCTGGGGTCAGTGTCTGAGGCCCCTCTGTGCATAGTGAAGTGTTCAGTAGGTTGAAATGCCCCCCAAAATAAGTGATGCCCCCCCTACATATCCTACATACATCATTTTCCCCATGATAGTATTGCCCAATGCCCACTCATAGTCACATTCTGGGGTCAGTGTCTGAGGTCCCTCTGTGCATAGTGTAGATTGCAGTAGGTTGCAATGCCCCCCAAAATAATTGATGTCCCCCCTAAATACCCTACATATATCATTTAACCCATGGTAAGGGTGCCCATTTATTACACACATAGTCATATTCTGGGGACAGTGTCTGAGGTCCTTTGTGCACAGTGAATATATTTTAGGTAGCTTGTCATGCCCCCCCAAAATAAATGCTACCCCCCCATTAGATTCTCCTCATATCATTTCCCCCATGTTAGGGGTGCCCACCTATCACAGACACATAGTCACCCTCTGGGGTCAATGTCTGAGGTTCCCCTGTGCACAGTGAAGATTTCAGTAGGTTGCAATGCCTCCCCCCCCCAAAAAAATAAGTGATGTCCCCCTATATATTCTATATATATATCATTGCTTCCATGGTAGGGGTGCCCACTCATTAAACACATAGTCACCCCCTGGGGTCAATGTCTGAGGTCCTTCTCTGCATAGTGAAGTGTATAGTTGGCTGCAGTGCACCCCCCCTCCCCAAAATGATTGAAGTGCCCCCCTTTATATTCTACATATAGCATGTCTTCCATGGTAGGGGTTCCCTCATTACACACATAGTTGTCCGCAGGGGTCAGTGTCTGATGCCAGCTGCACACACAGGGAAGTGTTCATAGCATCACAATCATCCGTATTATATCGCCGGCATTGGTGAAGTGTACCTGTCATTTGTGAAGTGCTTGGAAAGTGTTAAATCCTGGGCGGAGGGTCCCAGCGTGTACTCTGTGTAGGGGGGAGACGTCCACCCATCGATTTATGCTTACTATCCTCCTTTATACTGGAGTATACCAGTAGGAACCAGTACCAATATTTCATTTAGACCAGGGCTTCATTCACACAGCTGCAGAAATGTTACTGATGTTGCTACGCATGTTTTTGCTAGCAGAAAATTTCCTGCGTAATGATCAGTAAGTTCCTGCGTAATGATCAATAAGTTTCTGCGTAATGATCAGTAAGTTCCTGCGTAATGATCAATAAGTTCCTGTGTAATGATCAGTAAGTTTCTGCGTAATGATCAGTAAGTTTCTGCATAATGATCAGTAAGTTCCTGTGTAATGATCAGTAAGTTTCTGCATAATGATCAGTAAGTTCCTGTGTAATGATCAGTAAGTTTCTGCGTAATGATCAGTAAGTTTCTGCATAATGATCAGTAAGTTTCTGCATAATGATCAGTAAGTTTCTGCGTAATGATCAGTAAGTTTCTGCATAATGATCAGTAAGTTTCTGCATAATGATCAGTAAGTTCCTGTGTAATGATCAGTAAGTTCCTGCGTAATGATCAGTAAGTTCCTGCGTAATGATCAGTAAGTTTCTGCATAATGATCAGTACGTTTCTGCGTAATGATCAATAAGTTCCTGTGTAATGATCAGTAAGTTTCTGCGTAATGATCAACAAGTTCCTGCGTAATGATCAGTAAGTTTCTGCGTAATGATCAGTAAGTTCCTGCGTAATGATCAGTAAGTTCCTGCGTAATGATCAGTAAGTTCCTGCGTAATGATCGGTAAGTTCCTGCGTAATGATCAGTAAGTTCCTGCGTAATGATCAGTAAATTCCTGCTTAATGATCAGTAATACCGCGTACACACGAGCGGACTTTACGGCAGACTTTGCCCGGGCGGACTTTTCGACGGACTTTACGACGGACTTTCCGAATGAAGGGACTTACCTACTCACGATCAACCAAAGTCCGATGGATTCGTACGTGATGACATACGACCGGACTAAGACAAGGAAGTTGATAGCCAGTAGCCAATAGCTGCCTTATCGTAGTTTTTTGTCCGTCGGACTAGCATACAGACGAGCGGATTTTTCTACTGCACCCGAGTCCGTCAGAAAGATTTGAAACATGTTTTATTTCTAGGTCCGTCGAACTTTTGGGGAAAAAAAGTCCGCTTGAGCCCACACACGATCGAATTGTCCGACGGACTCCAGTCCGCCGGGCCAAGTATGCCGTAAAGTCCGGTCGTGTGTACGCGGCATTAGTTCCTGCATAATGATCAGTAAGTTTCTGCGTAATGATCAGTACGTTTCTGCGTAATGATCAGTAAGTTTCTGCGTAATGATCGGTAAGTTTCTGCGTAATGATCGGTAAGTTTCTGCGTAATGATCAGTAAGTTTCTGCGTAATGATCGGTAAGTTTCTGCGTAATGATCAATGAGTTTCTGCGTAATGATCGGTAAGTTTCTGCGTAATGATCGGTAAGTTTCTGCGTAATGATCATTAAGTTTCTGCGTAATGATCGGTAAGTTTCTGCGTAATGATCAGTAAGTTTCTGCGTAATGATCGGTAAGTTTCTGCATAATGATCGGTAAGTTTCTGCGTAATGATCGGTAAGTTTCTGCGTAATGATCGGTAAGTTTCTGCGTAATGATCGGTAAGTTTCTGCGTAATGATCAGTAAGTTTCTGCGTAATGATCGGTAAGTTTCTATGTAATGATCAATAAGGTACTTGTGTATAAAGCTTAATGATGCGTAATGATGTGTATGAGTATAAATGTGTAAATTCTTCCCCCTTGTTTGGATGTTATTTACTTGTTTATGCATGTACTTGTGTATAAATGTGTAAATGCGTTTTATCTCATGTACTCAGACACAGAGTTTTTGGCTCTGTGTTATGAATGTGAAGGCAGCTCATGCTTACACATCTGTGTGAATGACTCCATTGAAAACAATGCAGCTGTCTTTACATCCATAATTAAAAAACACATGTATATGAATGAAGTCTTGGTTCTAATCCAATAGACAGATGGAGAAAGCTGTCTACAGTCATGTGGCCGTCATCAGCTGAAAATAACGGTCACTTATCTGTAATAAGGATCCTTATCCTGCCGCGTTATCCCTGTCAGTTATCTAATGCGAAGCGAACCAAATAATTGATCTGTGATGATGAGTGAAGCATGTGGCGTTCTTAGGAAGGGTAAACCTATGTAGGGTATAGGAGAATGAACCTTATGGGCACTTGAGTAACACTGACACAATGTCAGCAGATATCAGTTACGTAGATAAGAAGTTATAGAACTCAGATATAATGGGTGAAGGATGCAGAATTCAAGATCCAGTCAGTCCATTCCAGGAGCCTCAGGTAATAAGTGATTATTAATTCTTCTATGACTGTCACACTGGGGCGACTTGCCAGGCGACCTAGCCGCCTGACAAGTCGCCTCCCGTTATGTACAATGGAACCGTTCTAATCGGAGCGACGCAAGTCGCTCCGACTTAGAAGAAAGGTTCCTGTACTACTTTGGGGGCGACTTGCATAGACTTCTATACAGAAGTCGTCTTGCAAGTCGCCACGCAGTCGTGTGCAGATCGCTTCGGTGAGGCGACCTGCAAGTCGTGCCGCGTCTAGTGTGAACCGGTCACTCTTCCTGCCTCCAGACCCCGGCTAGGGCTATGGTAAGTCCCTTGTATATAGATAGCTCTATGGTAAGTCTTTTATGTATATATAGGGCTATAGTAAGTCTCTTGTATATAGATAGCGCTATGGTGCATCTCATATGTAAATATATATAGGACTATGGTAAGTGTCCCATACATAGGTAGTGGTACCCCCCGAAGGGGCAGGTGGTTTTTGATGATGATAAACGTTCTGCCAGCACACACAGGGCACAGTTCAAGCACACTTACACAAGGGGAATGTCTTTTTTTGTGATTTATTGCTACAAGCAGGGGCGGACTGACCATTGAGCGACTCGGGCACTGCCCGAGGGCCCTGAGCCACTAGGGGGCCCCATCAGGGTTGCCAGCCTCAGTAAAACCAGGGACAGTATGTATAAATCTGTGTTTTTTTTACATCTGTCTGTGTATACTGTGTGTACATGTAAGTGTATACTGTGTGATTGTATACTGTGTGTGTGTATACTGTGTGGCCCCATAATCTCTGATTGCCTGGGGGCCCCATAATCTCCTATTGCCCGGGGGTCCCATGAGTTATCAGTCCGCCCCTGGCTACAAGCTTTAACAATGGGGGAGGATGCAGGGTGTGGGATTCTCCGGGCTATAAGATACAATAAGAGGATGCCTCCCTGTGTTACAAGGACCTTCCTCTATATATGTAGCACCCTGGTGTTTAGGTCGGGTTGCTCCTAAATTTACCTGCCAGGTATAGCTACCTTGGCCTATTGTTAGGGATCAATTGATTTCACTCTAATGCCCCATACACACGATCGGACTTTCCGCCAACAAAACCTAGGATTTTTTTCCCGAAGGATGTTGGCTCAAACTTGTCTTGCATACACACGGTCACACAAATGTTGGCCAAAAATTTCCGAACGTGAGAACGCGATGCCATACGAGACGTATGACGAGCCGAGAAAAAGAAAGTTCAATAGCCAGTGCGGCTCCTTCTGCTTAATTCGGTGAGCTTTTGTGCGACAGACTTGTGTACACACGATCGGACTTTCCGACAAGTTTTGTTGGCGGAAAATTTAAGAACCCGCTCTCAAACATTTGTGTGCGGAAATTCCGACAGCAAATGTTCGATGGAGCCTACACACGGTCGGACTTTCCGACAACAGGCTCACATCAAACATTTCCCGTCGGAAAGTCCGACCGTGTGTACGCAGCATAAGTCTGTAATTGCTGCACTTCTCTCTTTTGCCGCTAGGTGGCCGGCAGTGTTAATTTCGTCAACTAAAATGACTAAAAACATTTTAGTAAACTAAATGAATATTATTTTAGTAGACTAAAATACGACTAAAACTAAAACAACTGAGATGACTAAAATAACATTTTAGTCAAAAGACTAATGCCCTGTACACACGGTCGGACATTGATCGGACACTCCAACAACAAAATCCATGGATTTTTTCTGACGGATGTTGGCTCAAACTTGTCTTGCATACACAGGGTCGCACAAAGTTGTCAGAAAATCCGATCTTTCTAAACGCGCTGACATAAAACACGTACGTCGGGACTATAAACGGGGCAGTAGCCAATAGCTTTCATCTCTTAATTTATTCTGAGCATGCGTGGCACTTTGTGCGTCGGATTTTCCGACAATGGATTTTGTTGTCGGAAAATTTTATATCCTGCTCTCAAACTTTGTGTGTCGGAAATTCCGATGGAAAATGTGTGATGGAGCCTACACACGGTCGGAATTTCCGACGACGAGGTCCTATCACACATTTTCCATCGGAAAATCCTATCGTGTGTACGGGGTATAAGACTAAAACTAGATTGAAATTTGACTTCAAAATTAACACTGGTCTGTAGTGCATGTTCATACCTCAATACCATAATAAATAACATATTAGATTTTTCACTCCAGCAGTATATAATGAGTTTGGAAATTGTAGAGGAATGTTAACTAATGCATTACAATTTAATTAAACCCATTCGGTTTTAGACGGCTAAAATGAGTTTTAGTCGACTAAAATGTACTGGAGATTTAGTAGACTAAATACGACTAAAACTTAAACAATTGCAGAAAACTAAACTGGGACTAAAACTAAAATGCCATTTTAGTCCTAAGACTATGACTAAAACTAAATCCAAATTTGCTGCCAAAATTAACACTGGTGGCCGGGTACCTGGTGCCATTAGATACGGGAAGGGCACTGCAAGGTCAGGTTATGGGTATGTGGGGTATCCCAGGAAATGGGCAGGGGTTTTCTTAAATCCCTTGGCCTGCTGGAAGAGCCTATATATTTGGGTGGAGTCAGGTGATCAGCGTTCTGTGCCAGTTGTCTGGGTGGACGTGTGTTGTATTGCCCGGGCTTCTAGGCCGGAAATTAGGCCTATTCCAGGCACATCTGGCCGATAGGCTGTCTGAGGGCCTATCCAGAAGCAAGAGAGCAGCGCAGGGTTGGGATTGGGGCTTGCTGTCCAACCAGAAGTGACGGTTCTGCCGGCCGGAGAACCTATGGTGGTCGGAGGTAGAGGGGAAGCTGTCACCAGTAAGGAACCATCTGCCTTATTACCAAGGACCACAGAGAGTAACTGAAGCAAGTACCTGAGCAGTATTCTCACCAAACGGGGATGGTGAAGAATCGGGAAACTTCAGTGGGTATCAAATCAGAGACCCAGCAAGCGGAGGTGACACTTGAAGAGCATCCTTGTGTGTCAAGCCAGGGACAGAGCAGGCCATTGGGGTGAAGCTTGAGAAGTATCTTGAGTGCCAAGCTAGGGACCCAACAGAGGGGCGGGGGTGATGCTTGAGAAAGATATCACCATGAAGATTGGAAAAGCTCAAGGGATTCAGTGGCAGTGAATCATCTAGTCTAGTGAGAGAGACTGGGAGCTCAGTGGGCTGAAGAACTACAAGAAGTGATTGTAGTGGAAGTGAAGGAACTATTACGCTTCGTGTTAGGAACTGTTAAATCACGCCCCAGATGACGACTATTCAGACAAAACGCGTTGGATCGAGTGCTGCCATCACTACTGCGCCTTTTTATGTTCGATAAGCTTTTGATCGCTTCTTCAAATGTGAGTGTTCAGTTTTTTTACTTTTTTAATAAATATTCCTCCTAAACGATATCACACTATGTGGACTTTGTTTTATTTCTTGGTTTCCACTTGTGGATATGAGAAACCTCCTTGGTCATCTCTTCGTCTGATATCTTATTGCCCGTTCATGAGAATAACTTGCTGACCAGTGCCGTTCATAAGTTCTAATGTGATCGTGCCTATCCGGATTGCTGAGAGTTTCATATCGCATATAGTGTTCATCACTACAAGCCTGGCTGACTTAGGTGGTATATGCCTCTCTAAGTCCACTAGTTCTGGTAAGCTTTCACGCAATTGGTGGTGGTTCCCTCACAAGATTCCCGTTTACTTCTTGTTTCAACATGTTTAATTTGAGGATTTTTTTTAGAAATCTTTTGAAAATTTATAAACTGTTGCTCCATTTTTTGATGCCAATCAATATTCACGTAGTGGACTTTACATTTGTTTTCAATTTTTTGTCAGTTCATTGATGTTTGATGTTCATTATTTCACTTGGTGGATTTTATGCCACAATTTGTTAGTATTGTTGATATTTATTATCACTCTATAAAAAATGTAGCGCATAGAGAAACAAAGAATAATGATAAAATGTAGTCACAAACACCATAGGTCTATCGACCGGGTGTGGTGAATACAACAAATGCTATTGAGGAGTCCATGTGTCATAAGGAAAAATGAAGAAAAACAAAAGTCTCCAAATATGCACATAAAAAAAGTCACTGGCAGTGAAGAATGTTTCAAATGTGGACAGAAGACTGGGTAAGTCGGTACATGGAAACCTCATCAACCAACAACGGCATCAAATCAGGGAATGGTAGGCATAAACTCTTACCCGATCCAGTGGACTCCCCTGTCTGCGACATGGAGTCATGAAGACATTGTGCCACCCAGGGCGTGTAGAACGATATCCAGACCGTCAGACCTCACAGGTAAGAACTTCACAGGAACTCACAGGGTTATCGGATGGGTGTTCCCGGTGGATCCAGGCGGGATTCTGCCGGCTGGAAAGTACTGTGACATCACAGTGAATGTCCAACCTCCATCATATGCAGTACATCCCAGCCGGCAGAATCCCGCCTGGATCCACTGGGAACACCCATCCGATAACCCTGTGAGTTCCTGTGAAGTTCTTGCCTTTGAGGTCTGACGGTCTGGATATCGTTCTACACGCCCTGGGTGGCACAATGTCTTCATGACTCCATGTCGCAGACAGGGGAGTCCACTGGATCCGGTAAGAGTTTATGCCTACCATTCCCTGATTTGATGCCGTTGTTGGTTGATGAGGTTTCCATGTACCGACTTACCCAGTCTTCTGTCCACATTTGGAACATTCTTCACTGCCAGTGACTTTTTTTATGTGCATATTTAGAGACTTTTGTTTTTCTTCATTTTTCCTTATGACACATGGACTCCTCAATAGCATTTGTTGTATTCACCACACCCGGTCGATAGAACTGTGGTGTTTGTGACTACATTTTACCATTATTCTTTGTTTCTCTATGCGCTACATTTTATATAGAGTGATAGTAAATATCAACAACAAATACTAACAAATTGTGGCATAAAATCCACCAAGTGAAATAATGAACATCAAACATCAAACATCAATGAACTGACAAAAAATTGAAAATAAATGTAAAGTCCACTACGTGGACACTGTATGTAGCTGCTTTTTTCACCAGTTAGCGCAGTGTTTTTTTGATATTTTCACTCTATTTAATATCACTGTTTACACCTAATAATTTTAAGCGCAACATTTTTCTATTTTTTGGTATTTGTGCTGTTTGTCTTCGGCTGTGCTGGCTGCTTTTTATTATACAACACAGCGTGGTATATGTTTTTGATTTATATTTGGAGAAACTGTTAAAGACTGTTGCCAAAAGACAGCGAATTCCTACCCATGCAGATGTGGCGTCTTGCTGGATGCCTTTCCCTGCTTGGCTGTCCTTCTGTCAAAGTCTCGGAGTCTGCCAATTGAACTTGCAACTACCTAAGGGTGTCCTGGCCCTAACCCTCTTTCCCAAAGTACTGTTAAGAGAAATAAAATCTCTTTTGCATTGAAGAAGTGTCTGGAGCCCAATTAATCCACCTTGCATTACACCCACTATGCCATGCAACCCACCATATACAGAAGGATGTCAGCTATCTCTGGCCCTGGAGGTTCTCATTAGATCGAAGGAGGCCTGGGACCTTGCTACATATACATTTCCCTTTGAAGTGACTAAGGGAAAGGCCAGAGGTACGGACCCAGGGCCACTGGTAAGACAGTACAGCCCTCCTGTACTGGCCTGGGCCCCATCAGTTCAAAAGTGGGGCCCTGGCACCTGCTAAACAGGAGGGCTGGTTGTACTGTCTTATTGCAGACACCAATCTTCTTCGGCCTTCCCCTGCAGCGTGGCCAGCTTCTCCTCTTCTTTCTCCCTCTGCCTGCACTGCAGGGGGTATAAAACATAGTGCACATATGTAATAAACCCTTAAAGGGAAATGATGAACCAAATATAACAATAAAAGATGTGCAAATAATACAAAAAACCCCAGATGATGTCTTATGAGACGAAACGCATTGGGACGCTCTGCTGAAGTCACTGATTTCTATTCCAAGCGCTTTTTTATTTACTAAAATTTGAGTTTATTTACTCTTTTTTAAAAAATAAATATCTTCCAATTTTAAACGGAATTACACTATGTGCCTATCTTCTTTCTGTAAATTTATTACATTGGACAAACCATCCATCCGGTTTCCTGTGTAATACCTACCCCATTGAGGTTCACCATTGGAGTTGGTCTTCTGGCTGGAGGTCGTGTCTGCTGAGGCATTTTCTACTGGGTGTGTTGCCCAATAAGCCTGATTGACCCATTAGGTGTATACCTACTTGGGTTCAAACTCTCCGGTAAGCCTTTTGACTCTCTGGTGGTGGATAACATATCAGCAAACTTGGGCACGTTTTGTTGTTCTATATCATATCGACGCTCGGTTTACTTTTCAACCACTTCGAATCAGGTTTTGGATATCTCTATCCTCATATAGTTTGGCTCACCTTCAGTGTTTGTTCTAAGTATTAGTGATTTGTTTTCTTTGGACATTATTTTTTGGACATTATTTACAGTGGAACCTCGTATTACGAGCATAATCCGTTCCAGGAGTATGCTCGTAATCCAAGGTACTCGCATATCAAGGCGAGTTTCCCCATTGAAGTCAATGGAAACGAAAATAATTAGTTCCGCATTGACTTCAATGGCATGCAATGCTGCATGCGCCCAGAGGTGGGGGGGGCGCCGGAGAGCCTCGGAAACGGCCGAAAAGGCAGAGGACACCTCGGCTGACCTTGGCAAACCTTGGAAAGACTCCGTTCCCAAGGTTTGCCGAGGTCAGCCGAGCTGTCCTCTGGCCTTTCCGTGCATTTCTGATCGGCGTCGCTCAGCTCCGGCGCCCCCCCCACCTCAGGCCAAACGTGGTACTGCACAAGTTTTGACCTGAATCATGCTCGTTTTGCAAGACAAGACTCGCAAAACGAGTTACGATTTTTAAAAATGCAGTGCTCGTATTGGGAAATGCTTGTTAACCTCGTTACTTGCAATCCGAGGTTCCACTGTATTTACTTTTTTGTATTATTTGTACATCTTTTATTGTTATATTTGGTTCATCATTTCCCTTTAAGGGTTTATTACATATGTGCACTGTGTTTTATACATATATGTATTAACATTTATATATGTACACTGTGATTTATATATATTTTTTCTCAGTTCATTCTGAGATTAGTCATTAGCGCTGCACTTATCCTCTATATGTTTTCTAAATTTTGCAATTGATCTATTGCTGTGCTGTCTGCTTTTAGACATTGTAGACAGTGTGGTATATTTGTTTTATTTTTTGCACTGCAGGGGGAATGGTTCTAGCCCATGCACCCCTTCCATCTGCGGTCTGGGCCCCCCGTGTGCCCCTTTCCTAAGCAGCAGTGGCGGCTTCCCTCCTCTCCTCGCCCAGCTGCTGCGGGCACAAAGGGGGATGTTTCCGGGTGGAGAGTGGGGGAAGGCCGGGTAAATATGTCATTTACTGGCCACTTCCATTCCTGAATTAACACAGTGAGCGATCAGCATCAATCACTCTTGTGTCCATTCATCACTGAAGCATAGTAAACTGTATTTACTATGTTTCAGTTTGTGAATGAGCAGGAATCCTCAGAGTGTTTCCCATTCATACATCTGTGCAGCTGAGGCTGCAGAGAAAGGGACTGATAAATCAGATGTACTCAGTCACTTTCCGGGGGCCCTGTCAGGTAGGCTGTATGGGGCCCCGTGTTTTCTAACAGCATCCCTGTACGGATCCCATGAAAGAAGAACTACTTGGCTCAGACATTCCAATAGAACCCAGTCACCAGGATCTTGTGGAACAGTAAGTGCTCACAAGGCCAGGGAACAGCCCACTCAGCTTCCTCCTGGTGCCTTCTAGTAAGGTTCTGCAGACTGGATCTCCCAGGTGAAAATCAGGGTGTTAAAGATTACCTTAGATGGGGCCTCGATGAGCAGCAACTGGACTTGGTAGGACTTGGTAGCCACCCTGAACCCAAACTGGTGGAATCCCTTCTACAGGAAGACCCCGCTACGCTACACACTATTTATCAGCCCCTCCAGCCAGCTACTGGACCACCCCTCTCAGGGATTGACTGGTACTCAATAAATATTGACCTACATATGTTCCAGAAGCCTCCAGAATGCAGGGGAGAAAAGTCAAACATGCAGCCTGTGAAACCAAGAGCAGCCCAAAGAAATTAACCACTGCTCCATTGTGAGTCACACACAAAAAAAATTACCTAATATCCAAGCAGCCTTTGCAGGAGGGTGCTACTTATATATAGCACTATGGCAGGTCCCTTATATATAGATAGCACTATAGTGAATCTCCTATGTGTATACATAGGGCTGTGTAAGTTCTATATATAGATGATGCTATAGTAAGTCCCTTATATATAGATTTCTTTATATTTATAGTATATCTTCTATGAATATATAGCGCCATAGTAAGTCTAATATGTGTGTGTGTATATATATATATATATATATATATATATATATATATATATATACAGTGGGGATGGAAAGTATTTACTCTGTTATATTGCAGACATTTGCTAAAATCATTTAAGCTCATCTTTTTCCTCATTAATGTACACACAGCACCCCATATTGACAGAAAAACACAAAATTGTAGATTTATTAAAAAAGAAAAACTGAAATATCACATGGTCCTAAGTATTCAGACCCTTTGTTCAGTATTTAGTAGAAGCCCCCTTTTGATCTAATACAGCCATGAGTCTTTTTGGGAAAGATGCAACAAGTTTTTCACACCTGGATTTGGGGGTCCTCTGCCATTCCTCCTTGCAGATCCTCTCCAGTTCTGTCAGGTTGGATGGTAAACGTTGGCGGACAGCCATTTTTAGGTCTCTCCAGAGATGCTCAATTGGGTTTAAGTCAGGGCTCTGGCTGGGCCATTCAAGAACAGTCACAGAGTTGTTGTGAAGCCACTCCTTTGTTATTTTAGCTGTGTGCTTAGGGTCATTGTCTTGTTGGAAGGTAAACCTTCGGCCCAGTCTGAGGTCCTGAGCACTCTGGAGAAGGTTTTCGTCCAGGATATCCCTGTACTTGGCTGCATTAATCTTTCCCTCGATTGCAACCAGTCATCCTGTCCCTGCAACTGAAAAACACCCCCACAGCATGATGCTGCCACCACCATGCTTCACTGTTGGGACTGTATTGGACAGGTGATGAGCAGTGCCTGGTTTTCTCCACATATACCACTTAGAATTAAGGCCAAAAAGTTCTATCTTGGTCTCATCAGACCAGAGAATCTTATTTCTCACCATCTTGGAGTCCTTCAGGTGTTTTTTAGCAAACTCCATGCTGGCTTTCATGTGTCTTGCACTGAGGAGAGGCTTCCGTCGGGCCACTCTGCCATAAAGCCCCGACTGGTGGAGGGCTGCAGCGATGGTTGACTTTCTACAACTTTCTCCCATCTCCCGACTGCATCTCTGGACCTCAGGCACAGTGATCTTTGGGTTCTTCTTTACCTCTCTCACCAAGGCTCTTCTCCCCCGATAGCTCAGTTTGGCCGGACGGCCAGCTCTAGGAAGGGTTCTGATCGTCCCAAACGTCTTCCATTTAAGGATTATGGAGGCCACTGTGCTCTTAGGAACCTTAAGTGCAGCAGAAATTTTTTTGTAACCTTGGTCAGATCTGTGCCTTGCCACAATTCTGTCTCTGAGCTCTTCAGGCAGTTTCTTTGACCTCATGATTTTTATTTGCTCTGACGTGCACTGTGAGCTGTAAGGTCTTATATAGACAGGTGAGTGGTTTTCCTAATCAAGTCCAATCAGTATAATCAAACACAGCTGGACTCAAATGAAGGTGTAGAACCATCTCAAGGATGATCAGAAGAAATGGACAGCACCTGAGTTAAATATATGAGTGTTAAAGCAAAGGGTCTAAATACTTAGGACCATGTGATATTTCAGTTTTTCTTTTTTTTAAAAATCTGCAAAAATGTCAGCAATTCTGTGTTTTTCTGTCAATATGGGGTGCTGTGTGTACATTAATGAGGAAAAAATGAACTTAAATGATTTTAGCAAATGGCTGCAATATAACAAAGAGTGAAAAATTTAAGGGGGTCTGAATACTTTCCATCCCCACTGTATATATATATATATATATATATATATATATATATATATATATATATATAGTATATAGTATATGTCCCTTGTGTTGTGTGTATATTTAGAAAGCGCTATGCTAAGTCTATTATGTATATATACAGTATCTCTAGTATACCTACAGTATGTCCCTTATGAATATATAAGGCTATGGTAAGTCTCCTATGTATCTCTAGTATATGTCCCTTAAGTATATATCAAGCTCACTGATGATGTTATCAAACCTGCACCTGATCTCCCAGCCTAATGGGGCACTTGGATGAGGATTAAAGTGTTCATACAACTTATTTTTATTACTCACAAACAATTTTCTAACTTGGTGAAAGATCTTTTTAGAACTAGGCCCATCCTTTCCTGTCCTGACAGAAAGAACTCCTGAATCACAAACATGTCATCATGGGGTGACTCTGCAGCCTGTTCACCCACATGGAGGTCTGTCATCCTCAGGGACACGGTCAACCTAAAATCTTACCTAAGATTGGACCTCTAATGGTTCATCTACCACCTCAAGGGAATGGAGGGCATCAGAATATCCAAAGGGGCTGTCCTGCTGTCCAGAACAAGTGATGACATCCACATGCTGCCCAAGTTTTTGAGATGGGAACTAGGGGCACCTATTAGCAAAAGTATGTACCATAGGACACACACCCCTGCCATGTCCTTTAAATGAGAAATATACAAAAAAAATGATTAGTTAAACTAACAAGTGTTTTTTTTTCACAACTACTATTCCTTTACATTGGCTTTTGAAATTTACAAATGAAGCAATTTAGAAATGTTATGAAAAGTTTAGCACTGAGAAATACTTTTTGAAAGATAAAAGGTGCATTTTATATACAACTATGTAGATCAGAGTAAAATGAGGGACAAATGAGGAGGAAAGAGGGACAGAGAGACTTTGTTCCAAATCAGGGACAGTCCCTCGAAATCAGGGAGCTTCATCAACCGCAACATCAACCTACAGACGGGTGCCATGATAAAAGGTCAGAAGCATCAAGAAGCCACCAGGGTCTCTTCCTTTACTCTATTGTCCAGAAAATCTAGCAGGCATGGCGGGAACCCCTCATAACGGGCACAGCAGGCTTGTACATTGGGAAACCCAGTGCACGAATGGTGGGAACTTTTCATAATGGGCACAAAGGGTGTGCAGGCCTGGGAACTCAGTGCAGAGATGGTGGGAACCCCTCATCATGGGCACAAGGGTGTACAGACCTGGGAACTCAGCACAGGGATGGTGGGAACCCTTCATAATGGGAACAAAGGGTGTGCAGACCTGGGAACTCAGTGCAGAGATGGTGGGAACTCCTCGTAATGGACATAGCCGGTGTGTAGAACCAGGAACTCAACACAGGGTTATAACGAACCCCTCATAATGGACACAACAGATGTACAGACCTTGGAACTCAGCATAGGGATGTTGGGAAACATCTCATAATGGACACAACAGGCATGCAGAACTGAGAATTCAGTGCAGAGATGGTGGGAACCCTTCATAATGGCCACAGAGTGTGTGCAGACCTGGGAACTCAGTGCAGAGATAGTGGGCAGCCCTCAAAATGGGCACAAAAGGAGTGTAGACCCAGGAACTCAACACAGGGAGGATAGGAAACTCTCGCAATGGGCACTGCATGTGTACGGATATGGGAACTCGGTACAGAGATGGTGGCAATCCCTCATAATGGGAACAGAGGGTTTGCAGACCTGGGAACTCAGTGCAGGGAAGATGGGAACCCCTCATAATGGGCACTGCAGGTGTACGGACCCATGAACTCAGCACAGGTACAGTGGAAGCCCCTCATAACGGGTATAGAAGGTTTTGCAGATCCTGGAACTCAGCACAGGGATGGTGGGAAGCTCTCATAATGGGCAAAACAGGTGTTCATCCCTGGGGACTCAGCTCTGGAATAGTGGGAACCTCCTTTAATAGGAGCAGCCGGTGTACAGACCCAGGAACTCAGAACAGAGATGGCGGGAACAGTAGGTGTGCAGAGCCGGGAGCCCACAACAGGGATGGTGGGAACCCCTCACAATGGGCACAGCAGGAATTCAGCACAGCGGTCTCACAAGTATAGTCCTCAGCGTCCAGAAAACACTGAATTCTCAGTTCGGAGTGGACCAGCCCTTTCATTGTCTTTGCCCATCATAACACTGGCTCTGCCAAAGTCTCTTATTCCCTTTCCCCAGAATCTGTTGGCTGCTTCCGGATAAATCCAATTAGAAGAATACAGCAGGGAGAGGACAAAGTGCCAAAATTCCAATAATAAAGAATAAAATGATTAAAGTCGCCGCTAGACGTTTTCTGGCTCTCAGATCTCCCCGGGGACATAGGATCAGCGAAGTCCGTATATCTCCAACCCCTTTTTGCCAGACTGAATAGTGCCAGAAGATATTAAACCAGAACTCTGGGCAGATATAAGATGACTTCACTCTTATGATCGTAAAATACAATTGTTAGTTATTGCTCGTATCTCTGTTTCCAACATGTAATCTCATAATCTGACCAAAAGAAACATGAACGTCTTCATGAATAAAGTATCTTAGTGATGCAGATCAATGGAAATCAATCAATAAGATTCTTCCCTGGCCTATCAAGTGAATTTGATCAAATCAAAATGTAATCTAAATTGATCGGAAGGGAAGTTTTGACGATTCGATTGATTTTGGATTGAAACGTTTTGATCAAATTGCACATCGATCAGATCAGATAAAAAAAAAAAATCCAGATGTGTGTGGCCACCATAAGTACCTGAATTATATCAATTATATCAATATTCAATAATCATTATTGCAGGGCTCACACTGGGGGAACTATAAGCAGCACAAGCAGCCGTTGTGCTGAAGTGCAAGGAGCATGCTGATAGGAGGAGAGAGCGGAGTGACCGAGAGATGAGCTCATTAGTCTGTTGCTTTTCCTTGCACTGTCCAATGACAGGCTGGGGGAGGGACAAGACCTGTAAGTGTTACTGAACTACAGCAGTGGAAAATCAGGTCTCCTACCCTGTGCTGTGTGGCAGAGCTGTGTAAATATCAGGACTGGATGTACAGAAATAAAAATTTGTTTGGAGGTAAAACAGCTCCCCTATACGTATTTTATATGTCAGTTTAGGCAGATGTTCGGTATTACATTTAATCATCTTTGATTGCAGTATACAGCTGACTGCAAACTTTACATTGTGATTGTACAATCTGCAATAGATCCACCAACAACCACCTGATTGGATAAATTGGATTGTTTCATGAGGCCCTCACTGTACAGAGCTGATGAAAAAAGTAAAGGTGCAACCAGATTGTATCATGTATGGCCAGATTTAGGAGTCTGTGAGGATAGTGGGGTGGGGCGAGATGGGAATAGATCTCTGTGCTCAGTATTGTGCTGGGAAAAATGGGAACAGGCCAGTGACACCAGTGACCAGTGACACCAGCAAACTTCAGACTGCTGCAAGGTCCTTCAGTCTAAGTGGACAGTTTCCGCCATATACATTGCACATGGAGGGACTTCCCTGGGGATTCCTTTGTATTCATTTATTATTCTCAGCGGCTGATCTACATATAGCAAATATACTGCAGGTCAAGAAGTGAGATTGTTCTCCAGGGAGCAAGAAGGACGCAGAGAGCAGCTGTCACAGATCTCAGCTAGGAAGATTGAACTAAGATTGGATGAGGATGGGTGACTCTGGGTTGCATTAAATGTATATTATTTTAACGATTGTTTGCTTTTAAATGGTCATTCTGCAGTGAGATCCAAAGAGGAGCAAAAGTGGGAGGAAGCCACTATGTGAGTTCAATCCCCTCCTTGGGGAGTCTAAACAATCCGTGAAGATTTTTACCGTACGTGTTTTCATTGAAAAGGGAAAGTCCCACTCTGTATCACTTACCCTGCCCAACCACAGCATTGCACAACCTGAGCCTTGTGTGCTCTGTGTGTGCTGATTCCATGTGGGACGGGCCCAGATCCCAGCGTGAACATGCATCTTAAAGAGAACTCCAGCTTGGTGAACTAATTATATAACATAAGAAATGCTGCAGTGGTCATTCCATAAAGCCTAAAACCCTGTGTCATACCCTCCGCACTTCTCTCCTGAACATACTGCCCCCTGTCCTACCCTCCGCACTGCTCTCCTGTACATACTGCCCCCCTGTCATACCCTCCGCACTTCTCTCCTGAACATACTGCCCCCTGTCATACCCTCTACACTCCTCTCCTGTACATACTGCCCCCTGTCATACCCTCCGCACTTCTCTCCTGAACATACTGCCCCCTGTCATACCTTCCACACTCCTCTTCTGTACATACTGCCCCCTGTCCTACCCTCCACACTGGTCTTCTGTACATACTGCCCCCTGTCATACCCTCCGCACTTCTCTCCTGTACATACTGCCCCCTGTCATACCCTCTACACTCCTCTCCTGTACATACTGCCCCCTGTCATACCCTCTACACTCCTCTCCTGTACATACTGCCCCCCTGTCCTACCCTCCACACTGCTCTCCTGTACATACTGCCCTCTGTCATACCCTCCACACTCCTCTCCTGTACATACTGCCCTCTGTCATACCCTCCGCACTCCTCTCCTGTACATACTGCCCCCTATCATACCCTCCACACTCCTCTTCTGTACATACTGCCCCCTGTCATACCTTCCGCACTCCTCAAATGTACATACTGCCCCCTGTCCTACCCTCCACACTGCTCTCCTGTACATACTGCCCTCTGTCATACCCTCCACACGCCTCTCCTGTACATACTGCCCCCCTGTCATACCCTCCACACTTCTCTCCTGTACATACTGCCCTCTGTCATACCCTCCACACGCCTCTCCTGTACATACTGCCCCCTGTCATACCCTCTACACTCTTCTCCTGTACATACTGCCCCCCTGTCCTACCCTCCACACTGCTCTCCTGTACATACTGCCCCCTGTCACACCCTCCACACTCCTCTCCTGTACATACTGCCCCCTGTCATACCCTCCACACTCCTCTTCTGTACATACTGCCCCCTGTCATACCCTCCGCACTCCTCAAATGTACATACTGCCCCCTGTCCTACCCTCCACACTGCTCTCCTGTACATACTGCCCCCTGTTATACCCTCCACACTTCTCTCCTGTACATACTGCCCCCGTCATACCCACCACACTCCTCTCCTGTACATACTGCCCCCTGTCATACCCTCCACACTTCTCTCCTGTACATACTGCCCCCTGTCATACCCTCCGCACTCCTCAAATGTACATACTGCCCCCCTGTCTTACCCTCCACACTCTGCCCCCTGTCGTACCATCTATGTTCCTCTTCTCTACATACTGCCCCCTGTCATACCCTCCACACGCCTCTCCTTTACATACTGCCCCCTGTCATACCCTTCACACTTCTCTCCTGTTAATGTACATACTGCCCCCTGTCATACCCACCACACTCCTCTCCTGTACATACAGCCCCCCTGTCATACGATCCACACTTCTCTCCTGTACATACTGCCCCCTGTCATACCCACCACACTCCTCTCCTGTACATACTGCCCCCGTCATACCTTTCACACTCTTCTTCTGTACATACTGTCCCCTGTCATACCCTCCACACTCATTTCCTGTATATACTGCCCCCTGTCCTACCCTCCACACTCCTCTCCTGTACATACTGCCCCCTGTCATAACCTCCGCACTCCTCTTCTATACATACTGCCCCCTGTTACACCTTCCACACTCCTCTCCTGTACATACTGCCCCTTGTCATACCTTCCACAGTCCTCTCCTGTACATACTACCCTCTGTCATACCCTCCACACTCCTCTCCTATACATACTGCCCACTGTCATACCCTCCACACTCCTCTTCTGTACATACTGCCCACTGTCATAACCTCCATACTCCTCTCCTGTGCATACTGTCCGGTCATACCTTCCACACTCCTCTCCTGCGCATACTGCCCTCTTTCATACCCTCCACACTCCTCTCCTGTACATACTGCCCACTGTCATACCCTCCACACTTCTCTCCTGTACATACTGCCCCCTGTCATACCCTCCACACTTCTCTCCTGTACATACTGCCCACTGTCATACCCTCCACACTTCTCTCCTGTACATACTGCCCCCTGTCATACGATGATCCACAATTCTCTCCTGTACATACTGCCCCCCTGTCATACCTTCCACACCCCTCTCCTGTACATACTGCCCCCCTGTCATACGATCCACACTTCTCTCCTGTACATACTGCCCCCCTGTCATACCCTCCACACTCCTCTCCTGCACATACTGCCCACTATCATACCCTCCACACTCCTCTCCTGTGCATACTGTCCCCTGTCATACCTTCCACACCCCTCTCCTGTACATACTGCCCCCATGTCATACGATCCACACTCCTCTCCTGCACATACTGTCCCCTGTCATACCCTCCACACTCCTCTCCTGTACATACTGCCCACTGTCATACCCTCCACACTCCTCTCCTGTACATACTGCCCACTGTCATACCCTCCACACTCCTCTCCTGTACATACTGTCCCCTGTCATACCCTCCACACTCCTCTCCTGTACATACTGCCCACTGTAATACCCTCCCCACTCCTCTCCTGTACATACTGCCCCTGTCATACCCTCTACACTCCTCTCCTGTACATACTGCCCACTGTCATACCCTCCACACTCCTCTCCTGTACATACTGTCCCCTGTCATACCCTCCACACTCCTCTCCTGTACATACTGCCCACTGTAATACCCTCCCCACTCCTCTCCTGTACATACTGCCCCTGTCATACCCTCTACACTCCTCTCCTGTACATACTGCCCACTGTCATACCCTCCACACTCCTCTCCTGTACATACTGCCCACTGTCATAACCTCCACACTCCTCTCCTGTACATACTGCCCACTGTCATAACCTCCACACTCCTCTCCTGCACATACTGCACTCTGTAATACCTTCCATACCCTTCTCTTGATTATTGTACTTTTTAATCTCAAGCTTTACCACAAAACTATACACATAGCTTCTACTTCTTGTTGATTTTTCTGTATATAAAATATTTCTTCGGAATGGTTTCTGATATCCTGACCCTTCTCTTGGACTGACAGTTTTTCTAGTTTCTTATAAAATGAGACTTCTCATCCATCTGACCTTCCTATAGGCAGCAATGGCTGAGAACATGCGACTTGTGTATATACGAGTCACATGTTCTCAGCCATTGCTGCCTATAGGAATATTGCTATAGGCAGCAATGCCTATATTGCTGCCTAACGTTTAATGGTCTGTCTGCATTTTTGGAATGTATATATTACAAGTATGCAGACAGACCATTAAACCCGCCAGCCACACCTGATGATTGATGGAGGTTTCATCACACCGATTTACGTATGTTCCCTGTACACAATCTCCATAAACTTTACTTTTGCAGGCACTGGTGTTGTTCTGAATTCCCCAGTACACATGGAGGGGCATGGAAAAGCGAGGTCAGGTGCACAGATACAAAAAGGGACACATAATATACAGTATGCTGTATGTATAAATATCTCTAACAGAAAAACTAGGGGGTTGCAGCATATAAAAAGTTTATTTAAATGTCCATTAGAAGATAACGTTTTAGATTGGCTAGTTTCAGGCAACAAGCTCTTCGTCAGGCTAGGAAATACGGATACTATCTCGGCCTGATGAAGGGTTTGCTGCCCAAAACTCTAGCCAAACTGTATATTTTTTTGTCTAATGGTCATTTACATAAATGTTATGTATACTGCAACCTCCAGTCTTTTAAATATTGATATATAATGAGCCTGGAAGGCAGGGCCCTGGTGGTGTGCATCAACTATGATAGTCGCAGGTGCTGCCTACCGTTTGAATTTATAAATATCTCTATATATAAATCAATGCTCATTATATCCAGTATATATTCTGTATATTGAATGCTATTTTTGTTACCTTTTTTTGTTAATTTTTATGAATTATAAGACATCAACAAACGTTCTTACATTAACCCTTGAGGCTTGCTCCTTTGGCTCACAATTTATGTATATTGTTCCTAGCTGGCGCGAGGCCTCATTTTATAAATTCAACTAACAATACAATGTATTGTTGTTCTTGTCTGCCTCGTGATCACTTTTCACCATTCGGTTCCCACTGTAAAAGGAATACAGAAATGGGAATCTGCACAAACCTCCAGTATAAAACCGTTATTCAATTCTATCATTATAACGAGACCTCCACACTACAATCCAATCCTTCCGGTATGATTGTTTTCAGTCTGGTCTTTTGTAGATTGCATTGTGCTGAGTGAATTAAATATTGACCAGATATATATACCCTGGACACATGCATTTACACGCACAGGAACTTATGGCATCCCAGTCTTAGTCCGTAGGGTTCAATATTGAATTGGCCCACCCTTTAAAGCTATAGCAGCTTCAACTCTTCTGGGGACACAAGATTTAGAAATCCACAAGATTTAGGAGTGTGTCTATGGTTGACCATTCTTCCAGAAGCGCATTTGTGAGGTCAGGCACTGATAGGGGCAAGAAGGCCTGGCTCTCAGTCTCCACTCTAATTCATCCCAAAGGTGTTCTATCGGGTCAAGTTCCTTCACTCAAAACTCACTCATCCATGTCTTTATGGACCTTACTTTGTGCACTGGTGCGCAGTCATGTTTGAACAGGAAGGGGCCATCCCCAAACTGTTCCCATAAAGTGAGGAGCATGAAACCATCCAATATGTCTTGGTATGCTGACACCTTAAGAGTTCCCCTCACTGGAACTAAGGACCCAAACCCAACCCCTGAAAAACAACCCCACACCATAATCCCCCCTCCACCAAATGATTTGGACCAGTGCACAAAGCAAGGTCCATAAAGACATGGATGAGCGAGTTTGGGGTGGAGGAATTTGACTAGCCTTCACAGAGTCCTGACCTCAACCCAGTAGAACACCTTTGGGATGAATTAGAGTGCAGACAGAGAGCCAGGCCTTCTTATTCACATCAGTGCCTGACCTCACAAATGCACTTCTGGAAGATTAGCCAAACATTCCCATAGACACACTCCTAAACCTTGTGAACAGCCTTCCCAGAAGAGTTGAAGCTGTTATAGCTGCAAAGGGTGGGCCAACTCAATATTGAACCCTACGGACTAAGACTGGGATGTCATTAAAGTTCATGTGCGTGTAAAGGCAGGTGCCCCAATACTTTTGACAATATAGTGTATATATATCTATCTATCTATCCATCTATATATACATATATATAGATATATATATATCGTATTATTCCAATCACAGCTCTCTCCATGCCTACACAAATGGGGACTCATTCACTAAGGACAGAGCACAGCCTATGTGGGAAAAGCCTCCCCAGAAGAGTTGAAGCTGTTAGAGCTAAGACTGGGATGCCATTAAAGTTCATGTGCGTGTAAAGGCAGGCGTCCCAATACATTTGGTAATATAGTGAATTTCTTATTTTATCCATTTGAATTTTAATGCATGTGCGGCCTTGTACAACTGTTTTCAATTGGTACAGATAAAAAGGAGATCCGGGAACATTTCTAATGATTTTTCCATGACAGTCAGAGGGGTCAGTGACCCTACTACACCTTACATGGTGGTAACATTCCAATACATGATGAATCTGAGACTTCCTATATATCAAAGAGTCTGATGGAAGAGCAGTTCAACCAATCAGATCCTTCACCAGCTGCGTACAGAGGATTAGAAGTCAGAAGATAGACATTTATTGAGGCTGTTCAATGATGTAATACAATTACTAGTTACTTTATTAGGTACACCTTGCTAGTACCGATTTGGACCCCCTTTTGCCTTCAGAACTGCCTTCATTTTTCGGGGCATAGATTTAACAAGGTGTTGAAAACATTTCTCAGAGATTTTGGTCCATAGTGACATGATAGCATCACGCAGTTGCTACAGATTTGTCGGCTGCATATTCATGATGCGAATCTCCCATCCCAAAGATGCTCTATTGGATGAGATGTGGTGAGTGTGGAGAACATTGGAGTACAGGGACCTCATTGTCCAGTGGTGAGATGATTGGAGCTTTGTGACATGGTGCATTATCCTGCTGGAAGGAGCCATCAGAAGATGGGGACACTGTAGTCATAAAGGGATGGACATGGTCAGGAACAATACTCAGGTAGGCATGTATATAAAGTGAAATTGTTCTCAGTTGTCCAATCATATGCAAGCAATGCCCTTCCTTTTTTTTTTCTTCCATTGTACATGACTGGATATTCAAAAAGAACGCAGCTTCACCTTATCTACTAAGCCCCATTAACATACCTTTTGCTAAGCAAACCAGTTCTGCTCTTTTAGCAAAAGACTTGCTATTCAAAGCTGATACTTTTCTACCTTCAGACACTTTGATAAATACAGTCTCTTGCTGTGTTGAGCAGTTGAGTGGGGCTTATTGATCTTTGGCATTGGGCCTCATGGCGGGGAAGGGGATACGCGCTCGCCTCTCCCTGTACCATGAAGACATGTCAGGCAGACCTTGGCACCACTGATAATGTTTGCGGAGGAGGAATAATATTCAATTCAGCTGGAAAATATAAAATTTTTGGTGAAAACATTTGGTGGGTAGATTTGGGGGAATTTCACAGGAAATAAACACATTGGTCTGTAAAGTTCCCCCAGCTGGGATATTCCAGGGAGGACAGGTGTTGTGAGTACATGAGGAGTCATCAGGGGGGGTGCAGACAGAGCGGGTGCTGATGACGGGTGTTGTGGTGTCCTAGCCGTGTGCCCTCATCCTGGGGTCAGCCTTTGTCACAAGAAGCTGGGTGATATCTGAGTCACAGTAAACTAATTGCTGGGAGGGTCTCCATGGAATCAGATGGTCGGACTTTTCACACTGCTAATGACTTACCCTTCGAACCGGGTCACTTTCCATGTCTGCTATTGTCCTGGTTACATTTTATCTGTGTACAGTGCCTTACTTCATGTATATATCAATTTATTCTCACTTTAGTTTTCCTGTTAGTCTATTTCCTATATAATATTATTATTATATAATATGACAATAATAAATAATATAAAAAGTGCACTCAAGGCTTCGGATTTACAACCTCAGGGCTCATTTACTCACTCAGCTCAGTGGCTGGTGTGCAGTGCAATCCGGCTGAGATCAAAGCAGCGATAATTATCGCAGAGTCCAGCGGATTGCACAGTTTCCTTTTTTTTTTAACAAACTTTAATGAGATGTCAAAAAAGACATCTCATAAAATTAAATTGCCGGCCGTGCGGTGCTAGGCAGTGGATTGCCTCGCATTGCATTTCACTGATAAAAAGTGCTGCATGCAGAGGCGGCTGGTGCTCAATTTTCTTGGAGGGGGGCGACCCCCCGGCCCCCATCTAGCCAGTGGACCCCACCCAGGCAACCAGCCGATCCCACCCGCTCTATCGATCGCCGCCTTCCCCCATCGCTCGATCGATCGCCGCTTCGCTTGCCCGTCGCTTGCCCGTCGCCCACCAGGCCCCCCCTCCAGCCCCGCACTTGCCCCATCCAGGTTGCGGCTTCGGCGGCTCCCCCCCCCCTCATCACCTTCTACCCGCATCTCCTCCCGAGTCTTGGCGGTCGCTTCTCCTCCTGGCCAATCAGGACTTGGGACTCGCGGCCAATCGGGTCTTAGGAGTCCCAGCCAATCGGGTCTCAGGATCCACTTCCTGATTGGCCAGGAGGAGAAACAGGAAGACATTGCCAAACATTAATTTGCTAATGTCACACAACTGGGCACTATCCACTGCTCTACTGACTGACACCATCCACTGCCCTACTGACACATCCACTGCTCTACTGACACCATCCACTGCTCTACTGACACCATCCACTGCTCTACTGACTGACACCATCCACTGCCCTACTGACACCATCCACTGCTCTGCTGACACCATCCACTGCCCTACTGACACCGTCCACTGCTCTACTCACTGACACCATCCACTGCCCTACTGACACCATCCACTGCCCTACTGACACCATCCACTGCCCTACTGACACCGTCCACTGCTCTACTGACACCATCCACTGCCCTACTGACACCATCCACTGCCCTACTGACACCATCCACTGCCCTACTGACACTGTCCACTGCTCTACTGACACCATCCACTGCTCTACTCACTGACACCATCCACTGCCCTACTGACACCATCCACTGCCCTACTGACACCATCCACTGCCCTACTGACACGTCCACTGCTCTACTGACACCATCCACTGCCCTACTGACACCATCTACTGCCCTACTGACACCATCCACTGCTCTACTGAAACCATCCACTGCTCTACTGACACTATCCACTGCTCTACTGACACCATCCACTGCCCTACTGACACCATCCACTGCTCTACTGAAACCATCCACTGCTCTACTGACACTATCCACTGCTCTACTGACACCATCCACTGCTCTACTGACACCATCCACTGCTCTACTGACACCATCCACTGCTCTACTGACACCATCCACTGCTCTACTGACACCATCCACTGCTCTACTGACTGACACTATCCACTGCCCTACTGACACCATCCACTGCTCTACTGACACCATCCACTGCTCTACTGACACCATCCACTGGCTTCTGACACCATCCACTGCTCTACTGACTGACACCATCCACTGCCCTACTGACACCATCCACTGCCTCCACTGATTGACAGCGTCCATGTTTTAATAAATTTAAATTTTTAAAATGTTTGTTTACATTTATAAGAGTGTGTGTGTGTGTATGTATGAATATATATATATATATATTTATATATATATATATATATATATATATATATATATATATATACATACACACACATACACACACATACACACACATACACACACATACACACATGCATGAGTGTTTGAGCTTTTTGGGTGCACACCCTAATGCAATAGGCTGTGCACACCTATGAGTCCAGATAACACATATTACAAATGAACCATCCTAGGAGTGGGCTCACTGTACTAGTAAACCTGAAGAAGGACCTCTGTGATTTGATAGCTTACATTTTTAAATATTTTTAAATCTTAACCTCTAAAGTATTTCACTTTGACAATAATTTTCCTCTGCATTTGTTCCAGCGTAGCATGGGACATCATCTTTAACATTTTTTATACTTATTTCAGAGAGAAGAAATCAACTCCACAAATTGGCCCTTTCTAACGGCTGCCCGGTGGTCCCACAGACACGAGACTGGTACCGCCATGGAGGCACGACTTCTTTTCCTTCTGTGTAAGTACAACATGTACCAAAGTGCAAGGAGCCATCATCTGTCTTAAAGTGTGAGCATAGCCAATACCTGGGCTGAGATGATGTGTCTGGCTAGGCCCCACTTACCTTCATCCTACCGCAGCTATGGGTGGCTCTTCCACCTTATATGATACATACCGTATATCTGTTCTGCATGGACTGAAATGGGCTTCTCTAGCAACAAACTTTTTAGTTTTGGATACATTCGTGTTAAAACCCCTGTCAAGTTTTGGTCTTCTTTTTTTTTCTGTCTGTAGCCCATTGTAGAGTTGTTCTATTGCTTCTTGTCTCAGGCACAAAACAGGAATTTAGAGGAAATCTCTCAAAAGTGAGGGAGTGTCCTCACTGGAAGATTTCCCCTGACCTCCTGTTCTCGTGACAGCTGTAACTACCTTATTTATTAATAAAGATCTATCTATCTATCTATCTATCTATCTATCTATCTATCTATCTATCTATCTATCTATCTATCTATCTATCTATCGATCTATCGATCTATCGATCTATCGATCTATCTATCTATTTAACTATCCAGGGCTTTTTTTCTCAGAGAATAGGTGCAGGAGCTCCTCCCTTCTAAGACATCCTTCGTCTCCGCCCCCTACCCACCTCTGAGCACCGTCCCTATGTTCCACCCCCTACCCACCTCCCTGTCCTGCCCCTTTTAGAGAATACAGAACCAAGTATTATTTTCTGCTACTAAGTGATTTGTATGGAACTTGATAGACCCCTTCTCAGCAAAATTAGACCCCACCCCAGCAACATTAGACCCCACCCCAGCAACAATGGATCCCCCATGCAACAAAAGATCCCCCAGCAACTGAAGACCCCCACCGGCAACAACAGATCTCTCAGCAGCCAGCATCAATAGACCCTCCAGCAGCCAGCAGTAATAGACCTCTCCCTCAACGGTACATCCCTCCAAGCAACAATTGACCCCCTGGCAACATAAGACCCGCTGCCAGCAACAATAGACCCCAACACAAAAATAGATCCCTACCAGCGACAATAGATCCCCCAGCAGACAGCATCACTAGACCCTCCAGCACACTTTGCAATAAAATGCATCCAGTTCTGGAGGTGCCAGCACTGCGTTCCCCCGCGTTCCCGCTGGAAAAAAGCCCTATCTCTATATCTAATCTCTATCCATCTATCTATCTGTCTGTCTGTCTGTCTGTCTGTCTGTCTGTCTGTCTGTCTGTCTATCTGTCTATCTATCCATCTTCCATCCTACATCCATAAATTTATTATCCATCCTCCATCTATCCATCAATCAATCAATCCAGTTATCATCCATCCATCCTCCAACTTTATATTATATATCATCCATCCAGATTCCTCATACATCCATTCACCCATCCATCCCTTCCTCCTCTTCTTACTCCATCCATATTCACCATCCATTCAGCCATACATTCTTCTACATCCACTCAGCTGTCCATCTATCAATTAATTTATTTATCTGTCAATCCAATTAACAACCATCCATTGACCCACCCATCCATCTGCCCATCTATCATCCATCCATCCATCCACTCATTCATTCATCCATCAATGCATGCAACCCCAATCCATTTATAATCCTTCCATCTATTGAATATATATATGAATATATATATATATATATATATATATATATATATATATATATATGTATATATATATACACACACACACATATACACACATGCATTTTTCAACAATCCATCCACTCCCCCATCCATTAGCCCATCTATCATCCATCCATTCATCTATCCATCCATCCATTCATCTATCCATTATCATTCTCCATTCACCTATCTATGTATCAACATATATCTATATATTATCCCATCTATCTGCCCATCTATTATCCATCTATCCATCCATCCATTTATTTATCATCCATCCATGGACCATCTATCCACCCATCCATTTATCATCATTCTCCATCCACTCATGCATCCACCTATCTATTCATCTACTGTATGTATCAACAGTTTATCTACCCACCCATCTATTTGCCCATCTATCATCCATCGACCCATCCATTTATCATCCATCCATCATCTATCAATCCATCCATCTTCCATCCATTCATACCCTTTATGAGGGACCAAACCTGTCATGGATTTTGATAGCACTCTGAAATACAGAGCTATGTGTACCTTTGGTTTTGTCCCTCTTACAAAATGAGCATCAGCGCTCTCTATCATTCCTCTGGCCAACATGGCGCCTCTTTATTGGCTGGTTGGATGGTGGAATGGCATTGGGTGGGGCAGTAGGAGAGGTTGGATGCTCTGGTTGCAGAGTCGTGCTTGTTTGGCCCAGGTGGGACATACCTGAAGATACACAGAGACCCCGCTTTGTAGCACTGATGTCACTGGGCAGTTTTGAATTGTATGACAGGTTCACTTTAAAGCGGATACTCCTCCAGCCACACAAGTTCACAATGTATCCAGTCCTTATAAATCTATTTCTGTTCAATAAATGAAGATGTTTTTGGTAGTAACATGATTGACCACAATGGTGATTATCTTCTGATGGGGGGTTGGGTTGTGTTTTGTAGGTGTTCTGGCCCTGGGCAGAGCCGCCGTGATTCTCAATGACTGTCATATCATACAGACTTTACAAGGAAAGTTGCTCTATGATAACCGGGTCACATACATGGTAAGTATCATCTCATGATCTCTGATTAACCCCCATCTGTCCAGACGCTGAGCGGCCCAACAAGATTTTATATTAATATTTACAGACAAACCGCCAAAATGTTATAAATTGTTCCATCGATGGAGAGACTCCTCATCCATGAGCAGGATGTGCTGGAGGGACAATACTGCAACTAACACTCTGGGATGAGCTGATATATAATTCAGGGGCTAAGGCCAGTTATTTCCCCCAACAGGAAGAGTTACAATCACCGGCCACTATATTAGGTACACCTTTCTAGTCCCGGGTTGGACCCCCTTTTGCCTTCAGAACTGCCTTCATTCTTCGTGGAGTAGATTCAACAAGGTGTTGGAAAGAGATTTTGCTCCATAGTGACATGATAGCATTACGCAGTTGCTGCAGATTTGTCGGCTGCACATCCATGATGCCAGTCTCCTGAACCACCAAAGGTGCTCTATTGGATGAGATCTGGTGAGTGTGGAGGCCATTGGAGTACAGGGACCTCATTGTCCAGTGGTGAGATGATTGGAGCTTTGTGACATGGTGCATTATCCTGCTGGAAGGAGCCATCAGAAGATGGGAACACTTTAGTCATAAAAGGATGGACATGGTCAGCAACAATACTCAGGTCAGGGAGGCCATGGAGTTTAGACGATGCTCAATCGGTACTAGGGAGCCCAAAGTGTGCCAAGAAAACATCCCCCACACCATTACACCACCAGCCTGAACCGGTGATACAAGGCAGGATGGATCCATGCTTTCATGTTGTTTACACCAAATTCTGACCCGACCATCTGAATGTCGCAGCTGAAATCCAGACTCGTCAGACCAGGCAACATTTTTCCAACCTTCTATTGTCCAATTTTCTGGTTTGATGTGTTGTGCATTCAGAGATGGTATTCTGCATACCTTGGTTGTAACAAGTGGTTATTTGAGCTACTGTTGCCTTTCTACCATCTCAAACCAGTCTGCCCATTCTTCTATGACCTCAACAAGGCCTTTTCCTCCACACAACTGCCGCTCACTGGATATTTTCTCTTTTTTGGACCATTCTCTGTAAACCCAAGAGATGGTTGTGTGTGAAAATCCCAGTAGATCAGCAGTTTTTGAAATACTCAGACCAGCCCGTCTGCCACCAACAACCATGTCATGTTCAAAGTCACTTAAATCCCCTTTCTTCCACATTCTGATGCTTGGTTTGAACTTCATCGAATCATCTTCACCACATCTAGATGCCTAAATGCATTGAGTTGCTGCCATGTGATTGGCTGATTAGCAATTTGTGCTACCAAGCAATTGAACAGGTGTACCTAATAAAGTAGACGGTGAGTGTATATTACATATGAATACTGAGACCCACAAAATAATTGAGAGGCTGGTGCCCTTTCTTTCCCCACAGGAAGACTTATATTACTTATGAATGCTGAGACCCCCAATATGTGCGTTTATTAAATTTAAAGAGGAACTCTGGGCACAGAACTAATCATAGCCATGTATGGGATCAGGAGAAAACGTTTGTGTGCATCTTCCATTGCCCAGTTTTCTCTCTGTGCCCTCCCAATGGGCTCCATAGTACCATCCTCACTTCACTCTTTACCTACCTGTGAGGAGCGCCACACTAGAAGTGGCTCCAGATCTTTCGGCTCATATTTTCTAGTGTTTTCTTCTATAGACATGGAGCTGCGTGGGCAAAATTTCCTTCACAAAAAAATGTTTTTTTCATTCTTTATTGAGATTTTTTTATATTTAGAGTTGTTAATTATTTCATTTAGGGACATATTTAGAAAGGAGTGAGACTGTCACCAAACATTCTCTGCAGATGAATCTGCCACATGTGCTTTATAAGACAGTGGTTGATTCCCCACCAGAGAATGTCACATTCCCCCCTTTATAACTCCTATGTATTTGTGTTTTTTTCCCCTTTTCTATCATTATTTGATGTCTATCACTTTAATTTTTTATTTTATTTTGCTGTTTTTTTTTTTGTTGTTGTTTTGTATTTCTGTAAAAATAATAAAACAACGAGCATCAGTTTTTAACACAAAAATGGGTCAATGATAAGGCTGACTTGTGCCCATGCGTTCCAGTTTTCATGCATTTTTTTCTATTTCTTGGGCAGCACAGTGGTTAGCACTTTTGTCTAGCAGCACTAGGGCCATCGGTTTGAATCCCAACCATGGCACTACCTGCCTGGGAGAAAACTGAGAGAGCGTACTGCTCATAGGATAACCTGTGAGATTCTCAGCTGCTGTATGAAGCTGTCTGCCCACCTGGTCCACAGTGCAAAAAAAAGATGGCGGCACTTCCAGCATGTACAAATTTGTATCTTTATTGTAAATCCATTAAAAACAGAGACATGACATGCACCTGCATCCCATGAAAGATCAGCAGATGTGTTTCACACTCCTGTGCTTAATCATTGCAATGATTAAGCACAGGAGTGTGAAACGCATCTGCTGATCTTTCATGGGTTGCAGGTGCATGTCATGTCTCTGTTTTTAATGGATTTACAGAAGAGATACAAATTTTTACACACTGGAAGTGCCGCCATCTCTGTTCTTTTATTACCTGCCTGGAGCTTGCAAGTTCTCCCTGTGTCTGTGTGAGTTTCCTCCAGGTACTACGGTTTCCTCCAACACTCCAAAGATATGCTGGTAGGTTATCTGGCTCCCGTATAAACTGGCCCTAGTATGTTTATGTA
Organism: Lithobates clamitans; assembly: GCA_037952925.1. NCBI lineage: Eukaryota > Metazoa > Chordata > Amphibia > Anura > Ranidae > Lithobates > Lithobates clamitans. Next base: position 1,032,875 of record JBBGZY010000890.1, read on the forward strand.
TGAATGTGAGTTAGGGACCTTAGATCATAAAGTCCTTGAGGGCAGGGACTGATGTGAATGTACAACATACTGTAAAGCGCTGCGTACATTGACAGCGCTATATAAGTACCTGTAATAAATATATAGGTGCATTGACATTCTTTGACTGTAATGCATTACACCAAAATGGTTACATATAGCTCCAATTTTTGATGAGGCAGTTCTTCTGAACAGATACAGAAAGATGTAACTAACGGAATGTTTTCTCCCTGGCAGCGGGAATATTTTCCTATTGACTACAAGCTTTATGTAAAGTATGAAGAGGTTCTCCGATGTCAGAACATCACCACATTGGTATGCTGAGCCTGGATGTGTGCTGTGCATGCTGCAGAACCTTTATTGTCATTATGTGCAATGCTGACCCTGCTCTGTTCCACTCTGTCCTGCCCTTTCCACCATGCTTCTCTCTGCCCTGCTCTTCTCCATCCCACCCGACTCTTCTCTTCTCAGCCCTTCTCCATCCTGCTCTGCTCCTCCCTGCTCTTCTACAATTGACCCTGCTCTACTGCCCTCTGCCCTTGCTCTTCTCCACCCTGCTTTTCTCTGCTCTGATCCACTCTGCTCTTCTCTACCCTGCTCCTCTCTGCCCTGCTCTACTCTGCTTTCCTCCACCTGTTTTTCTCTGGTCTGCCCTGCTCCATTCTGCTCTTTTCCACTTCTCCCTGCTCCTCTCTACTCTGCTCTTCTCCACTCTGCTCTTTTTTTCTCTACCCTGCTTCTCTCCTCTCTGTCTTGCTCTTCTCTTCTCCACCTGTTTTTCTCTGCTCTGCCCTGCTCCTCTCTGCCCTTTTCCACTTCTGTCTGCTCTTCTCTACTCTTCTTTTCTCTACCCTGCTCCACCCCATCCTGCTTCTCTCCACTCTGCCTTACTTTACTCTGCTCTTCTCCACCTGTTTTGCTCTGCCCTGCTCCTCTCTGCTCTTTTCCACTTCTCCCTGCTCTGCTCTTCTCTACTCTGCTCTGCTCCACCTATTTTGCTCTGCTCTGATCCATTCAGTTCTTTTTCACTTCTCCTTGCTCTTCTCTACTCTGTTCTTCTCTGCCCTGCTCCTCTGTACTGTTTTCCACTTTTCCCTGCTCTTCTCCACTCTGCTCTGCTTTTCTCTACTCTGTTCTGCTGCACTCTGCTCTACTAGCTCCACTATACTTTACAAGTGGTGTTTACAATCTATATAACCTCTCCTTAAAACCAAACTCCAGGTAGATATAACAATCCCACTAAATACAGTTATTTTCAAATGTATTTTACATAGAACTATAACAAGTACTATACTCTTTATATTAGCACTCAAACTGTGTGTGTGTGTGTGTGTGTGTGTGGGGGGGGGGGTAGCATTCTGAGCCAATCAGGTCTTAACTTTATGCCCAGTTTTGTCAGTCATCATTATAAACAAGCATACCGGTGGACAGAGCAGAGTGATGACCTCATCAGTGTGCTTCATCTCCTTCATTGGCCAATCAATGGCTGGGGGCCAGGTTGGTGACCAAGCTAATTTAATGAACTTCCATGTAGAACAGAACAGTCATCGGTCTGTTTATACCTGATGACAAGCTGGAATAGCTTCTGGTTCCTGTTCAGCCATGTGCCCCCCCCCCCAGCCATGGGCCCTCACACGGAGTCTTCTTCCTGGCCTGGGCCTAATAGGCCTACCACTCTTCCGGGCTACAAAACCTACAAGTCAGGGGTAGCCAAGTCCCACCCACCTTCTGCCTATGGCCCCGCCCACATCAGACTATAAAGGGTACAACACTCCACCCAATGATATCATCAGTAGAGTGGTTTCTATAAAAGGGGTACAACCACCACTTACATACTGTCTGGCATAGGCGTCTGGATCACACCATCGGCTCAGCTCAATTAAAAGTCATTTTGCAAAGTAAAAGATCCCACATAGATCTATGACAACTTTGTATTTAGTTGTTTGCCTGGAGCTCCGCTTTAAAAAACACGGCTACTCCTCACCAAATACTCAGCCGGTCTGGAATCTCCTTTGTTGGAATTAAAATGTTTTTATTAACAAATTACTGTATGTACCCTAGATGTCAGATTTATATACCAGCTAATGGACAGATTGTACCATCATTCTGAAATTAGGAATCCCACAATTATAATAACACAATAGCCATGTAATCTGTATTATAACCATATACAGTGAGTCATAATATAACCTTGTAAACCATAACAGCCATATAATGTAAACCATAATGTAACCATATAACCTATAATATAAACTTATAAAGCGTAATATAACCCTATAAACTATATTAAAACCACGTAAAGCATAATATAACCCTATAAACCATAATGCAACCTTCTAAACCATAGTAGTCACATGAACCATAATAAAAACTATATAAACCATAATATAACCAGTATATGACCTTTTAAAACATAATAACCATATAAACTATAATAACCATTTAAACTGATATAAACGTATAAACCATAGTAAACATAGACTGTAATGCCGTGTACACACGGGCGGACTTTTTGGCATCAAAGATCCGACGGTCTTTCCGACGGACTTTCGACGGACTTATGACGGACTTTCGAAGGAACGGACTTGCCTACACACGATCACACCAAAGTCTGACGGATTCGTACGTGATGACGTACGACCAGACTAAAATAAGGAAGTTGGTAGCCAGTAGCCAATAGCTGCCCTAGCGTCGGTTTTCGTCCGTCGGACTAGCATACAGACGAGCGGATTTTTCGACCGGACTCGACTCCGTCGGAAAGATTTGAAACATGTTCCAAATCTAAAGTCAGTCTGATTTTCGACCCAAAAAGTCTGCTGCAAGTCCACCCGTGTGTACACGGCATAACATAACCACATAAGCCATAATATAATGCACAGTGGTCTAGTGGATAGCACTTTTGCCTAGCAATAAGAAGGGTCGCTGGTTCGAATCCCAACCACGACACTACCTGCCTGGAGTTTGCATGTTCTCTCTATGCCTGCGTGGGTTTCCTCCGGGTACTCCGGTTTCCTCCCACACTCCAAAGACATGCTGGTAGGTTAATTGGATCCTGTCTAAATTGTCCCTAGTATGTATGAATGTGAGTTAGGGACCTTAGATTGTAAGCTCCTTGAGGGTAGGGACTGATGTGAATGTACAATGTATATGTAAATTGACGGTGCTATATAAGTAAATAAAAAAAATAAACCTTCTAGCCACTTCCACCATATAACATTATAAACTGTAATATAACCTTATAAATCATGATAACCATTTAAACAGATATAACCTCATAAACCATAGTATTTGTATAAAATGTAATATAGGCATATAAATAATAATAACCTTTGAAAATGTAATAACTTTATAAACCATAGTAATCATCTAAACTGTAATATAACTATATAAATCATAATAGCCATATAACCTGTAACATAACCTTATAAATCCATATCTGGAAAGAGAGAGGAAACTGTGTTTCTGTTCACTGACACCAGATATTCCTGCCAGGATCATTCTTTATGGATCCCCAGGACGCTCTTATCATAGCTTATATTTTACACTCCATTTATAGGAATACAAACGGTTGTAAAAATGATTATTCAGAGAATGGGGATGACTGAGGGCTGCCGGGCAGCTTTATCTATACATGGGATGGAAATAAGAACTGTCCGTGGTGCCTACAGCCACCAATCTGTCAAGCTGACCTGATGATGGCATTGCTTCTTATTTAATTCTGACCTCCAGCCTTCCCTTCAGTCTTGCACAGTTGGACGGACTCCTCTCCTGTACTGAGATTGCTTACTCTGATTTCACTGCACACTGTGAGCTTCTCACAATGTGCATTAGAAGCCCCAGCAAGTCAGATAGAGCCTGCTCTTCAGTTTAAAGCAGTGGTCATCAATCCTGTCCTTAGGGCCCACTAACAGGCCAGGTTTTATGTATTACCCTGGGGGAGATGCAGACTAGAATAATGCAATCACTGAGCAGCAAATGATATCCCCTGTGATGTTTTTCAGTTATCTTGCAAACCTGGCCTGTTAGTGGGCCCTGAGGACAGGAGTTGATGACAACTGGTTTAAAGTACAGCTAAAGCCATACCTTTTTTTTCAATGCATGAAGTATGTAATATGAAGACCCACTATTGTCAGGGCTGTGTCCCCATCACTGAGACAGAAAGTGATGAGAGAACCCAAAATATTACAGGGATCACCAGAACAGAAATAGAGGGTACATCTTCCAGTGGGGACACCTGTTCTGGTGACAGCTGTCCAAGAGGGGATTTCCCTCACTTCGGGGAGAATTCCTCTCACTTCCTCTTGTTTCTAGAAAACAGGAAGTGTAGGGATTTTTCCCTGAATAGACAGATGGCAGGAAAAAACTGACAGGGGTCTTAACCCATCCCTACACTATCTACAAGGAAAGGTTTTGGGCTGTAGATACAGTCAGATGGTGTCTGGATTTGGTCTTCTAAGCAGTAACTAGAGATGTCTGTTTGCTGCAGATCAATAAAGGGATCACGGTGAAGGAATTGCGCTATCTGTGGGGGATCGTCAATGAGAATATCCTGCAGACAATACAGAGGGCACTGCCGCTGCGACACCCGACTCGCCCATACATCAAGGAACTGCAGATAATATTTGAAGCCTTGCTGCGAGACACAAACGAGGAGCAGGTAATGTGAATATTGGGCTTCAACCCGAAACGATGTACTTAAAATTCAAGAATGGTCAGCTCTAATGGTTTGCTCTAGTGATCAGCTGAAATGGCCAGCTCTGATGGTCTGCTCTAGTAGTCAGCTCTAAGGCTCCATTCACGCCTATGCAGATTGCTTTTGAGCGTTTCTGCAGTGCTTTTTGTATTTTTCTTACCACGATTTTACGGCGTTTTTGAGTTTTGCATTTTTTATGCTTTTTTTGGCAAATTTGTTGTTGGGCATATTAAAAAACACAAATTGTGGCAAAATCGCAGTAAAAACGCACTACATGCTTTTCTGTGGCTTCTCCATTGAAGTCTATTAAACCAAAAAAGCAAAAAATAGCACAGTTCTGCATTAAAAAAAAGTCCCTCACCCTTTCCAAAAATGCAGAAGCACAAAAATGCACCAATGTGAATGTGTTCTATAGGAACCCATGTTAAGAATAATGTCCTGCGTTTCTGCAAAAAACATGAAAAAAAATGCATTGGTGTGACCCAAGCCTAATGGTCACCTGTATGATCAGTTCTAATTGTCAGCTGAAATGGTCAGCTCTAGTGATCTGCTCTAAGCCCCCGTTCACATTGGTGCGATTTGACATTTTCAGCGGAACTCGTACGATTTCATACCCGCCTTCAGTGTAAACGAGAGGGCTAATGATCAGTTCTAGTGCTCAGATCTATTGGTCAGCTCTAGTAGGCAGCTCTGGCGGCCAGCTGTAATGTTCAGCTCTAAGGGTACGTTCACACTAAATGCAAATCACATGCAATGTCTGTTTTCACACCACTGTGAACACAGCCTTACTGATCCACAGAAATGGCCAGCTCTAGTGATATGTTCTAATGACCAGCTTCAATGGCCAGCTCTAATAGTCAGCTCTAGTGGTCAGCTCTAGTGGTCAGCCCTAGTGGTCAGCTCTAATAGTCAGCTCTAGTGGTCAGCTCTAATAGTCAGCTCTAGTGGTCAGCTCTAATAGTCAGCTCTAATGGTGAGCTCTAGTGGTCAGCTCTAATAGTCAGCTCTAGTGGTCAGCTCTAGTGGTCAGCTCTAAAAGTCGACTACAGTGGTCAGCTCTAATAGTCAGCTCTAGTGGTCAGTTCTAATATTCAGCTCTAGTGGTCAGCTCCAATAGTCAGCTCTAATGGTCAGCTCCAATAGTCAGCTCTAATGGTCAGCTCTAATGGTCAGCTCTAATAGTCAGCTCTAATGGTCAGCTCCAATAGTCAGCTCTAATGGTCAGCTCTAATAGTCAGTTCTAATAGTCAGCTCTAGTGGTCAGCTCTAATAGTCAGCTCTAGTGGTCAGCTCTAATGGTCAGCTCTAGTGGTCAGCTCTAGTGGTCAGCTCTAGTGGTCAGCTCTAATAGTCAGCTCTAGTGGTCAGCTCTAATAGTCAGCTCTAGTGGTCAGCTCTAGTGGTCAGCTCTAGTGGTCAGCTCTAATGGTCAGCTCTAGTGGTCAGCTCTAGTGGTCAGCTCTAAAAGTCAGCTATAGTGGTCAGCTCTAATAGTCAGCTCTAGTGGTCAGCTCTAATATTCAGCTCTAGTGGTCAGCTCTAATGGTCAGCTCTAATGGTGAGCTCTAGTGATCAGCTCTAATAGTCAGCTCTAGTGGTTAGCTCTAGTGGTCAGCTCTAATAGTCAGCTCTAATAGTCAGCTCTAATAGTCAGCTCTAGTGGTCAGCTCTAGTGGTCAGCTCCAATAGTCAGCTCTAATGGTCAGCTCTAATAGTCAGCTCTAGTGGTCAGCTCTAATAGTCAGCTCTAATAGTCAGCTCTAATGGTCAGCTCCAATAGTCAGCTCTAATGGTCAGCTCTAATAGTCAGCTCTAATGGTCAGCTCCAATAGTCAGCTCTAATAGTCAGCTCTAGTGGTCAGCTCCAATAGTCAGCTCTAATAGTCAGTTCTAATAGTCAGCTCTAATGGTCAGCTCTAGTGGTCAGCTCTAATAGTCAGCTCTAATGGTCAGCTCCAATAGTCAGCTCCAATAGTCAGCTCTAATGGTCAGCTCTAATAGTCAGCTCTAATAGTCAGCTCTAATGGTCAGCTCTAATGGTCAGCTCTAATGGTCAGCTCTAGTGGTCAGCTCTAATGGTCAGCTCTAATAGTCAGCTCTAGTGGTCAGCTCTAGTGGTCAGCTCTAATGGTCAGCTCTAATGGTCAGCTCTAATATTCAGCTCTAGTGGTCAGCTCTAATGGTCAGCTCTAATGGTCAGCTCTAATGGTCAGCTCTAATATTCAGCTCTAATATTCAGCTCTAGTGGTCAGCTCTAATGGTCAGCTCTAATGGTCAGCTCTAATGGTCAGCTCTAATAGTCAGCTCTAGTGGTCAGCTCTAATAGTCAGCTCTAATAGTCAGCTCTAATGGTCAGCTCTAATATTCAGCTCTAGTGGTCAGCTCTAGTGGTTAGCTCCAGTAATCAGTTGTAGTGGTCAGCTCTAGTGGTCAGCTCCAATAGTCAGCTCTAGTGGTTAGCTCCAGTAATCAGTTGTAGTGGTCAGCTCTAAAGCTGGATACACACTATCCAATTTTTCTGTAGATTTTTTCCTTCAGATTTACCAAGACTATATAATATGAGGTCAAACCTTAAGAGTTTCAATTTCTATGCAATCAGGCAAGGCCTTGCACTATATGGTTTTGGTAAATCCCAGGCGGGGTTCACAGCAGTCTGGTGCGAATTCCAGCTACATTTTCTCTGCGAAGAGAAAAAGCAGCTGTTCAGCAGTGCCTCTCCATTCTATCTGCGGATCAGCTGAGCAGGGAGAGGGGGGAGAGGGGGGGAGGAGAAGGAGAGACTTTGTGTTCACAACAGAACGCTTCTGCAAATTAGATGCGTTCCCATAGAAGATAATGTGCTTGTAATTTGCACCGCAATGCCCAGAAAACTCACACTTTTTTTGGGCAATGCGCAGTGCGAATGCAACGCACATATGTGAACCAGCCTCATTCAAATGAAGGTATTTTAAAATGCCGTGTGAATTGGATGCGGTGTAAGCCGCATCTAATTCGCATAGGTGTGAACAGGGACTAAAGGAAATCAGACAACAAAAGTTGTATAGTGTGTATGGGGTCTAATAATCAGTTCTTGTAGTCAGCTCTTGTGATTAGCTGAAATGGTTATCTGTAATAGTCAGCTGTAATGTTCATCTTTAGTGATAAGCTCTAGTGCTCAGCTTTAATATTCAGATTTAGTGATCAGCTGTAATGGTCAGCTGCAGTGACCAGGTCTAAGGCCCCTTTCACACTGTCGGACCGTTCACCGTTCCACCTGTCAGTTTTGTCGGAGGACCTGAACGGGAGCTCCATGTTAGTCTATGGAGCGACGGATGTCAGCGGTGACATGTCCGCTGACATCCGACCCGGTCCGATCCGCTAAAATCAGATGGATGGCCCTACGTTCACATCCGTCTCTGGCGGATCGGATCGGGAGCTGTCCATTTTCGTCCAATCTCTCCATAGCAAGCAGTGAGCAGAGAGGGACCTGTCATCCACCGGCTCAGCGGAGATCAACGGAGAGATCCCCCGCTGAGCTGGCGGACTCTGGCGGACTCCGTGGCAGCGGATCCGCCTGGTGAGAATAAAGCCTTATAGTCAGCTGTAATGTTCATCTCTAATGGTCAGCTCTGTTGATCAGCTGTACGGCCACTTGCACACTGAGGCGCTTTACAGGCGTTTTATCGCTAAAAATAGCGCCTGTAAAGCGCCTCTCCTGTCACTCCAGTGTGGAGGCCTGAGCACTTTCACACTGGAGCGGTGCGCTTACAGGAGGTTAAAAAAAGCCCTGCAAGCCGCATCTTTGGGGTGGTTAAGAAGCGGTGAATACACCGCTCCCAAAATGCCCCCTGCCATTGAAATCAATGGCCAGCGCTGCCGAAGCGCCTACAAAGCGATTCGGCGGTGGCGCTTTGCAGGCACTTTTAACCCTTTTTAGGCTTCTAGCGGGGGGTTAAAAGCGCCCTGCTAGCAGCCGAAAAGCGCTGCTAAAATGACGGTAAAGCGTCGCTAAAACTAATGCCGCAAGTTTAGGAGATATTCACTGTACCTATAGTTAAGCCTTATTGTAAACTTACCTGTAGGTACAACTTTAAAAACTGAGTTTACTACCACTTTTATGCCGCGTACACACGACTGTTTTTTTCCGTCAGAATAAACTCTGACGTTTTTTCTGATGGTGTTCCAATGGAGTTCCGCTGAAACGGACTTGCCTACACACGATCACACCAAAGTCCGATCGTTTAGAATGCGATGACGTACCACGGGACTAGAAAAAGGAAGTTCAATGGCCAGTAGCCAACAGCTGCCCTTGCGTCGTTTTTGGTCCGATAGGAATTGATTCCGTCGGAAAGATTTAAAACATGTTCTATTTCTAGGTCCGTCGAATTTTCGAAAGAGAAAGTCCGCTGAAGCCCACACACGATCGGAATATCCGATGGAATGATTCTGTTGGACCTTTTCTGCCGGAAGGTCCGGTCGTGTGTATGCGGCATGAGGCTTTTTCCTCTTAGAAACGAATATTAGGGAATATTACATTCACCCTGCTAATGGAAACAAGCTGACCTTTCACACATATTACAACCATAATGGGGATTATTTGTGATTTTCGTGCAAATGCTAAAACTTTGCCACAACTATTTAAAAAAAAAAATAGATCCCATATGTTCTTGAAGACACAAAAATGAACGAAATGTTTCTGTAAGTACATTATGTATTAAAAATATGTTTTGTTGGCATTCGTTCTGTGGACAAACAAATCGCATTCTATGTAATTCATAATGAAAAGTTCTTTGTTCTTCGTTTTTTGTCAGCAAGATATATTTAACTTCTTGTTGGCCACCAACTTGTTTTAAAGTAGAACTATTGGCAAAACTTTTTTTTTTTTTATTTTGGATAGAGTAAGGGCAGGTTATAACCCCTGTCAATTTTTTTTTTCGTCATCTGTGTCCCATTGCGGAGATTTTCCTTCACTTCCTGTCCCATAGCCAAACAGGAAGTGAGAGGAAATCCCTGCAAATTAAGGGAATCCCTTGGGGATCCCCAGGTCACCAGTCCTAATGTGCCCATTGGAAGAGTTCCCCCTCCATTACTTTTCTGGGGACAACCCAAAATGTGGGATTTTCTTTTACTTTCACTGTCAATGATAATGTTAAATGACGAAAAAAATAAAATTGACAGGGGTGATAACCTGCCCTTACTCTAACATTATCATTGACAGTGAAAGTAAAAGAAAATCCCACATTTTGGGTTGTCCCCAGAAAAGTAATGGAGGGGGAACTCTTCCAATGGGCACATTAGGACTGTTGACCTGGGGATCCCCAAGGGATTCCCTTAATTTGCAGGGATTTCCTCTCACTTCCTGTTTGGCTATGGGACAGGAAGTGAAGGAAAATCTCCGCAATGGGACACAGATGACGAAAAAAAAAAATTGACAGGGGTGATAACCTGCCCTTACTCTGTGTCCCATTGCGGAGATTTTCCTTCACTTCCTGTCCCATAGCCAAACAGGAAGTGGGAGGAAATCCCTGCAAATTAAGGGAATCCCTTGGGGTTTTCCCAGGTCACCAGACCTAATGTGCCCATTGGAAGAGTTCCCCCTCCATTACTTTTCTGGGGACAACCCAAAATGTAGGATTTTCTTTTACTTTCACGTTCAATGATAATGTTAGAGTAAGAGCAGGTTATAACCCCTGTCAATTTTTTTTTTCGTCATCTGTGTCCCATTGCGGAGATTTTCCTTCACTTCCTGCCCCATAGCCAAACAGGAAGTGAGAGGAAATCCCTGCAAATTAAGGGAATCCCTTGGGGACCCCCAGATCACCAGACCTAATGTGCCCATTGGAAGAGTTCCCCCTCCATTACTTTTCTGGGGACAACCCAAAATGTGGGATTTTCTTTTACTTTCACTTTCAATGATAATGTTAAGCAGGGCAAATGGAGAGGGATGAATCTCCTTAATGGGGGGGGGGGGCACAGACAGCAATAAAAACTGACAAGCATTCTAATCCCTCTCCACTCTATCCAAAACAAAGAAAAAAAGTTTTGCCTTTAGTTATACTTTAATACATTGGATTCGGTGGTGGCTAGCAAGGAGTTAAATCTCATAAGGACCCATTGATGCTCCATGATTAAAGCTGTTCAGTTTTCACCCAGTAGTCCTATCTCTGATACATGCCGAACTCCCACAATGCAGAAAAATGTTTAACATCCCGGGCGATCCCCATAACAGACAGATGTGTCATATCCCGATGACCGCCATTGGGTGAAGCCAACCCACCTAGACAGTGCAGAGAGTCAGCTCTGACTAGTCAGACGTGGTCCATGACAGTGCCATCCCAGCAGCTGCTGCAGAGGAATTCGGACTCTTAGATGTCTCAGGGCGTTGGGAATTAATGAGCGCATTGTTCTCGAATGATTGCAGTCATTTTTTTTCATGTCACGTGTATTTCCTGAACTCACTCCAGAGTCCAGATATGAAGTCTAAGGCCACCTTGTGTTTGTCTTGCAGCAGGTGGAGAGCAACCAGATCCAGGAAATTCTGGAGCGGCTGCACCAATCAACAGATGAGGTGAAAGCGGTGACCCCGAAGGCTCTGCTGGACAACTGCTACAAAGTCCTGTACGCCCTGTACGAGGACGAATGTGCACTCTGTAACCCCAGGTCAGATGTGGAGGACACACTTTGCCCTCCTGAAACCCTTCCAGAACTTTCTAGTCATCAAAGAACACCTTGTAAAAGTTAATAGCTGGAGTCTTGTGCTGCTGCAAATCAGGGGAATTCAGGAATGAGTCAAAGCTGAAAAAAATGCAGATTTCCCTGCGGAGGATTTTAGCAGGAAAGGCTGTGTGACCACAGACCACAATGTCCCCATTATGTCCCCAGCATGAGGATGGGGCTGCAGCACATTGTACAAAGCCAAAGCCATGACTGTTCTATGTAACAGGAAGAGCTGTATGGATGGACCTCATATGGACTCAATGACCCCCCCCTCCCGGGGGAGGGGGGCATTTTCATTTATAAGAGGACGCAGGGAAAGCACCTTACTATAATAATCTTCTTCATATTTTATATTGTGTCTGATTGTAAAGAAAATGCCAGGGCTTTGTTAAGACTCATATTTGGGGCATTGATTTTCTTATGGTTGAACTGGATGGATGGATGAATAGATGATGCATGGATGGAGGATAATCGCCATATAGTATTTATTTTATTACCTGAACACTGTAATTAAAATCTTAGGGTCCTTATAACTGAAATAAAAGTTTCCCGATTCTCAATACAAAATCTGATGCTGGTATAGTACCTCGTGGTGGACCCCTGTGCTGGTTGTTCCCTGAGCTGAAAGGTTCCTTTGTTGGTTGGTCCTGATTTAGTAGATCCTTGTGCTAGTGTGTTCCTGTGCTGGTGTGATCCTTTACTGGTTGATCCCTAATGCTGGTGGGCCCCTGTTTTGGTTGCTCCCTGTGCTGGCTGGTTTTTCTTAAGATGTTCCCTGAACTGGTGGGCCCCAATGCTGGTTGTTCCCTGTGCTGAAAGGTCCCTTTGTTGGTTGGTCCTGATTCAGTTGATCATTGTGCTAGTGTGTTCCTGTGCTGGTGCGATCCTTTTCTGGTTGATCCCTACGCTGGTGGGCCCCTGTTCTAGTTGCTCCCTGTGCTGGCTGGTTTCTCTTCAGGTGCTCCCTCTACTGTGTGGGCCCCAATAGTGGTTGTTCCCTGTGTTGAAAGGTTCATGTTCTAGTGTGTTCCTGTGCTTATTAGCCCCTTTGCTGATGGGTTCCTGTGCTGTTAGGTCCCTGTGTTGTTTGATCCCTATGCTGGTAGACCCTTTTGCTGGTTAATCACTATGCTTATTGGCACCTGTGCTTGTTAATCCCTGTTTTTGTTGGTTGGTCCTGGTTAAGTTGGGTCCCTGAGCTGGTGGGTCCTTGTGTGGGAACAAAAGAGCCAACCATACTCTTTGGCATTGTACAGTGCTGTCAGTCATACACAGGGATTGCTGATAGGAGGAGAGAGCAAGGGAATGACCTCATCAGTATTCTGATGCTCCCGTACCATCCAGTCACAGGCCTGGGAAGGTCCATGACCAAGCTGTATTACTTTACCAGCACTGATAACAAGGGGAGACGGAGTTGGCTTTGCTGGTTGGTAAAAGGGGGCCGGGGGTGAATCTCAACAGGACTGCAAATCTTTTTTCAGGTACGCTTCTTCTGTAATTTTATCCATGTATTTAGAGGGTTTCCTGGAGCTCTGCTTTAAACTTATTTCTTTACAACAAGGACCAAACCAGAGATGATCCTTGAGTCTCTTTTTTTGTCCATAGACCCATGTCCAAAACTCAGAGACTTTTCATTTTCAGTGGATGTCCTTGTTAAAAAAATCACAACTCTATCGGGACGTTATGTAGGATAATTCTTCCCAGAAAGACGGACAAAAATTCTCTAATTTCAGTAGAAGTCTCAGAGTCAGGTCATTTACTCAGGTCTAGGTGGAAATCATTTTGGTAAAGGTGGTGATGCAGATAACACAGAGAATGTTCAGTATTCAGGTTATATGAGTACAGATGATGTTCCAGGGTACAGATAATATGAGTATAGATGATGTTCAAGGGTACAGATAATACGTTTACAGTTGATGTTCCTTGAAGTGTGGAGCTCTTTGGGGCCTATTATAAAATTTGCTGAAATAACCATATTACACCAGATTCAATGAATGTAAATTACCTCCAAAATGTACTGCAAAAGAGGAAGAAGTGAACCCCTGAACTACTGACTAGTCACAGTAGTCAGTCACAGGACCATATGCATTGACTTTGACCTCCATGGTCTCAGTTATAGGAACAAAAGGCCCCTTCTATAGAGATCACAAGGCCAAGTTCTAAAGCATTTACTGGTCATGTGACTGGCTACACCTATGTTTCCGTGTTAGCCTGCTTTATGCTTTACATCTGTTTGTCTCTAAGTATTGACTACATGCTGTATGTGTTCATATGGTGCAGGTACATGTCCCTCACATCTTTCTTTGTGTCTTTCACTTGCATGACAGCATCATAATGGCTCTGTGAGCTCCCACCATTGCATAACCAGGATTGCATGACCAGAATTGTCTAACCAAGAGACTGATTGACCGCTATAGCATGATCAAGAGTTGTATCACAAGGATTGCATGACCAGGATTGCGTGACCAGGATTACATGATCAGGATTGCATGAACAGGACTGCATGACCAAGATTGCATGACCAGGGATGCATGAACAGGACTGCATGAGCAAGATTACATGTCCAGGATTGCGTGACCAATTTTGTATGATCAAGAGTTGTATTAAAAGGATTGCATTGCCAGAATTACATGACCAGAATTGCATGATGTTTAGCCCAGGTCCAATTGCTTGTCCACTCAACACAAAGAAGGTCCTAGTCTTGCACGCAAATAACAACACATCACACCACCCTCTGCTTTGCAACAAATGTCATTAAACTATTCCGTCCATTATAGGAATGTACGGATAGGTTCATGGGATCTACATGTACATGACACTGCAATCTTTGTCTGATTTATGTTAAACATCTGTCTCCCTAAACATCCAATTTACTGATACATCCCGTAAAGAAGAGCTGAGACCTTCCATGGAACATCAGAAAGATCTCCCATTGGATTTCACTCCTGTCTTGGCACAAGATTTCCATTTGCATATTTTAGCAGAAAAGAGAAAACATTCAAAGCACCAATAAAGTATTTTTATGTCAATGTGCCAAGATTAGTGCAGAATGAATGTAACAGCAGAGCAGCCCGAGAATGGATTTCACAATAGTGCCAGATGTTATTTTCCAGTGCCTTTAAATAAGAGAATTCCTTGGCCATAAATAAAGCAAAGGACAGAAAGCAGGAAAAGGGGTGAGATGAGTTAATAAGCTCATGGAAGAAACAATGTAATTTACAGAATTAGCTTGTATCAGATATAGGAAGGGGGAACATGGAGAAAACCATAGAAGACACATTGGGCGGAGGGACAGTAGGGGAATGGTCCTACCAGAGGCGACCTAAGATGTCAGCTCTGGTTGTAGATACATGGGTTATCTCTAGTAGCTCAGTCATGTTGCTAACTTCTCCTATGAATATTCATAATTGTTATTGATTACACAAGATACATGTAGTATTAATCAAGTGCACACAATTGGAGCGTTGTACAGATTAATCATTGCTATATGTTAGTTGTGTAGTTTGCACTATAGGGAGCTATTCGTTCCATGAACCTATCAATTCATTACTAGTATTCGAAATGATATCTGGTAGTACTTGGTCACTTTCAGCGGGACTTATTCTCTAATGTTGAAGAAGTTTTAGCTTCTCCACACTTCTTCAATTCTAATGAGTGTCAGGAAGATAACCCGACATTTATATCCACACATGTAGCACCAACAGCTTTATTCAACCACCATGGAGTGTGTCAAGTCTGATGTTGATTGTTCCTAGAACAGGTTAGGAGGTGTGAAAGTTGTCGATCACCCCTGAATCTCAACCAACTATGGGATGACGTACAACTAGAACAGGGTGGTTTCTCAACTTTCACACCTCCCATGCTGGTCTTGGACAATAACCATCTGCCTGGGGACATTCAATGGTTATTGAATACAGGTGTCTGTGTTACCATTATGGTTATAAATACTGGGGTATCTTCTTGACACCAAGGATGGGATTATGTAACTAAAACAAGGGAGTTCCACAACCTTCACACCTCCCATCCTGTTCATGGACATCAACACCTATGTAGACTCCCTGACACCAAGGATGGGATGTTGTAAAGAAAACAGAATTTTTCACAACCTTTACTCCTCCCATCCTGCTCTCCGGCAATCAACATCTGACAGATTTCATGGTGAATAAATGAAGATGCTGGTGCTACCTGTGCAGATAGAAATGTTGGGGCATATTCCTGACACTAATTAGAACAAAAGAAGTTGCTTGGAGAAGTTATGAAGCATCTTCAACCTACGGGACAAGTCCAGTTGAATGTGACTTCTACCCTGTTTGCATGAAAATAAGACCTAGCGTGATTGTCGGTGATGGCTGCAATATAAGCCCTACCCCCCAAATAAGCCCTACCCTGTTTCCCCGAAAATAAGCCCTACCCTGAAAAGAAGACCTACAAGGACTTTAACTAGGGCTTATTTGGGGGGCAGGGCTTATATTGCAGTCATCACCGACAATCACGCTAGGTCTTATTTGGGGGGAAACAGGGTACTACTAGATCTTCAATGACCAGGATCAATGGTAATCTTCAGAGATACTATTAGAAATTAATCACCTGCAGTTATAGTGATCAGGCTACTTAATATCTCCCATGTAGTGAACTCACCCCAGGAATCTTCTCTGGTCTGCATGCAAAGGGATTGATTTACTAAAGGCAAATAGACTGTGCACTTTGCAAGGTGCAGTTGTACTCTGCAAGAACAGATGCTTCAGAGCTCAATAAATGAGCAGAAGCTCTGCTGACTTCCATCATCCAACCATGTGCAAGCAAAAATGCAGTTTTAATTATTTTCCTTGCACGTGATTGGGTATTCTTTTCAATTGAAGCTTTCCTCATTTACTAAGTCCTGGAGCAACTCCACCTGCAGCCTGCAGAGTGTAACTGCACTTTGCAAAGTGCACAGTATATTTGCCTTTAGTAAACCAACCCCAGAATCTCTGCGTTAGCAGTAAAAGGTGTTATCTAGACTGGAGTGGACATGCCAAAGCTTGGCCATGTGACCAATGAGCCGTCCATGACCCAACCAGGTCACTGTCCAGTCCAGAACACTACTGAAATTTTTATATATTGACCCGTGAATGTTTTTAAAAGCTCTTTTTTGATAAAACAAATCTGAAGGCATTCTTTTTGACCTTGTAACTCTCAAATTGAAGAAATGCAGGTGAAAACTGGAGACATGTAGGTGAAAGTGAAGACATGCAGGTAAAGCGCCAACCACAGTACGAATTATAGGGGACCTGTCACAATGGCTGGGTTGAAGGTTGGTTCTGCCCTGTCCCTGTGTGCACTGCTTCTTCCAGGATGACATTGAGTGAGATGCTACAGAGGTTCCTCTGAAACAATCACCACTATGGAATCAGCAGGTGCTTGGTAATGGACAGAAGCAGCCAGTCAATGACAGATCCCTGTAAGCAGGCTCTGTGTGCAGTATCTGTGCTCACCAGTGATTTCCCGGTGTTCTGCCATGTTTCAGGGTCACATCAACCTATCACCAGCGTAGAATTCATTGTCTACCGTGAGAGTTGCTCCTGCAGCAGACGTTCCCGAGAACTTTGTAAATCAATGAATGTAACATAAAGTCTCATAAATATATATTTATAGAGTATGTATCGGACTTTGGTGATGTATTTTTGTATGTTACAATTATTATTATTTGTGTGTGACAACATTTTATAACAGAATAAAGTTTTGATAATCCAATGTGACTGCTGCATCTTTCCAGTCTCCTGGCTGGTCATTGTTCTTTTGTCATCTGCAGTATGTATTGTATTCATTTTCATTCATGTCCGTTCACACCTATGTGTAGTGGAAAAAGGCACACATTACCATGTGTTACCGCAATGGATGGCATTGTACCTGCTGTATCACACTTCTATCAGTATCTGGTTAAAGCTTGTAGGAGGAGTTTTCATTCTCCTCTGACTGTCCTATGAGTCTCCGGGACCCCTCACCCTCTGTGTGGACAGTGCTGATTGGCCCTGTGCTGATCACATGCACCCTCCTAAAAAAAAAACTAGCAATACACATCAAACTGAGCATGTGCAGAGTGACTCCAAAGGCTCTATCTTATCAGGAGATGGATTGGGGACAGTAGAAGAAGGGGAGGATCAGAGAAGACAGGATCAAACAGCCTTTTGACACAATGCAGAGGGTTAAACCCTTAGGTTGCACAGTGAGTAGAACAAGCATGCTTTACTGCATATACAGACTGATTTTACTGTTGTGGGTTTAGTAATGCCCCGTACACACGGTCGGATTTTCCGATGGAAAATGTCCGATCGGAGCGTGTTGTCGGAAATTCCGATCGTGTGTACACAAATCCGACAGACAAAGTGCCACGCACGCTCAGAATAAATAAAGAGATGAAAGCTATTGGCCACTGCCCCGTTTATAGTCCCGACGTACGTGTTTTACGTCACGTCGGGACGATCGGATTTTCCGACAACTTTGTGTGACCGTGTGTATGCAAGACAAGTTTGAGCCAACATCCGTCGGAAAAAATCCTAGGATTTTGTTGTCTGAATGTCCGAACAAAGTCCGACCGTGTATATGCCCTATAACAGTAATGCCGCGTACACACGATCGGACATTCCGACAACAAAACCGTGGATTTTTTTCCGACGGATGTTGGCTCAAATTTGTCTTGCATACACACGGTCGCAACAAATATTGTCAGAAATTCCGAATGTCAAGAACGCGGTGACGTACTACACATACGACGAGCCGAGCAAAATGAAGTTCAATAGCCAGTGTGGCTCTTCTGCTTGATTCCGAGCATGCGTGGAATTTTGTGCGTCGGAATTGTGTACACACGCTCGGAATTTCCGACAACAAGTTTTGTTGTTGTAAGGGAACAAAAAAGTCAGGACAGCCGCACACCAGGAGAATATAATCCAACGAAATTTCTTTATTGTAAAATCAGGAACAAATGATGTACAAAGCACCATGGATAGAATGTACAGATAATCAGCTAACGCGTTTCACGCTCTGCGGAGCGCTTGCTCATAGCTAACAAGTTTTGTTGTCGGAAAATTTGAGAACCAGCTCTCAAACATTTGTTGTTGGAAATTCCGACAGCAAATGCCCAATGGAGCATACGGTCGGAATTTCCGACAACAAGCTCACATCGAACATTTGTTGTCGGAAATCCCGATCGTGTGTACGCGGCATAAGTTTGAATGGCCACCTAGGAAAATATGACAATAGACATACCTGTAGGTGAGGGTAATACAGTAACAGAAAAGGAAACATAGTCTTGTAAGTATAGCTGAAGGCAAAACTTTTTTTTTTAAGTTTGGGATAGAATGGAGAGGGATTAGAACCCCTATCAGGTTTTTATTGCTGCCTGTGTCCCCCATTCAGGAGATTCACCTTGTCCTGGTGACCGTTGTCACTGATACTAAAGGGAGATCCCAAATTTTGGGCTGTTACCAGAACAGGAATTGAGGGGAAATCTTCCAATGGGGACACTAGTCCTGGTGACAACCAGAAATTCCCTTACTTTGGAGGGATTTCCTCTCATTTTCTGTTTTGGCCGCGAGACAGGAAGTGAAAGCAAAAATATCCAATGGGGATACAGATCGCAAAAATAACCTGACAGGGTTTATAACCCTCCCTTACTCTTATCCAAAATGAAAAAAAAAAAGTTTTGCCTTTAGTTCTATTAAAGTTTAGGTTACAAATTTGCAGATGGAAGTCTCAAACCCAATTTAAGGGATGGACTTTTCTATACACGTTCTTCCTCTATTCCAGAACCTGATGACCACCTTACAACAGAATGTAAAGAGGGTTCTATTTATTATGGACCAGTGCCAGGACAAGGTCATCCAGTGCCCAGGGCAAAGATACCAAACGGGAGGAGCCAAGCAGCTAGATAGCGTCAGTACTGAACATCTCCTGGGTGCCCTGTTCCTGGTCTGCCTTGCCTTCCAAGCACTGCTGCTGGACATTCTGCCCATTCTTCATCCTGGTCCTAGTCCGGACTACAAAAAATCTAATTAATTATTTTACTGTCAGGTAAATAGAAAATATTATATATCAACAATCTGCCAGATGAAACTTTGTTTCAATTTTAAAGTGTATCTAAATGCAAGTACAAAAGTAATGTATTGCAGCTTGCCAGTCCTTAGATGTGCTGGTTGCATTAGGGAACATTCACACCATAACTTCTCATGAATGTGTGCAAAATAGCGCAATTTTCTGCATGTTTACGAAACTCGTGAAAACCGCCCGTCGCACTTGTTGTGCCAGTCATTGTTAATAGCACCCCAAACTCTGCAAAAAAGATGCGCATTTGTTGCATGAAAAAAAATGGGTTGCCAAACACACGAATAAAAAACACACAGTACTTGACAAGAGGTATCCCGGGCAATGCCAGTGAAAGGATTCCCAGGCACTGCCATTCAGTTAGAGCAGGGGTCTCCAAACTTCCAAACAAAGGGCCGGTTTACTGTCCTTTAGACTTTAGGGGGGCCAGTGGAAGTAGAAAATGCCCTAGCGTCAGTGGGAGTATGAAAAATGACATAGTGCCCGTAGCCAGTAGAAGGAGGAATAGTGCCCCATCATTGATATTAGAGGGAGGAATTGTGTCTAATTGTTTATATCAGTGGGAGGATTTATGCCCCATTGTTGGTGTCAGTGGAAGGAATGGTTCCCTACTGTTGCTGTCAGTGGAAAGAATGGTGCCCCCCTTGTTGGTGTCAATGGGAGAAATAGTGCCCCGAGGGCCAGATAAAGGCAAGCAAAGGGCCACGTTTGGCCCATGGGCCACAGTTTGGAGGCCACTGAGTTAATGGAATCCTGGGCACTGTTAGAGGATTCCCTGATACTGCCAGTCAGTGACAGGGATCCTGGGCAATGCCAGTAAGTGAGAGGAATTCCAGGCACTGCCAGTCAGTTAGAGGAATACTTGGCACTGTCAGTCAGTGAAAGGAATTCTGGGAACTACCATTTAGAGGATTCCCTGACACTGTCAATCAGTGAAAGGAATCTTGAGCAATGCCAGTAAATGAGAGGAATCCCAGTCAATGCCAGCCAGTTAGAGGAATCCTGGGCACTGCCAGTCAGTGAGTGGGATACCGGGCACTGCTAGACAGAGGAATTCCCAGCACTGTTGATAAGTGAGAGGAATCCCCGACGATGCCAGTCAGTTAAAGGAATCCTGGGCACTGCCAGTCAGCTAGAGGAATCCTAGGCATTCTCAGTAAGTGAGAGGAATCTTGGGCACTGCCAGACAGGGAGAGGAATCCCAGGTAATTCCAGTCAGTTAGAAGAATCCTGGGCAGTGCAGGTCAGTTGGAGCAATCCTAGGCACTGCCAGACAGTGACAGAATCCCTGAGCAACGCTGGTCAGAGAGAGGAATCCAAGGCAATGCCAGTCAGTGGGAGGGATCCCAGGCGAGTGAACTGAGGTTGGACAGTAGGAAAAATTCTAGGCACTGCAATGCTCTCTTCTATTATATTTAACTAGCATACAAGCATAGTTGGTTGAAAGAGCGTAATTTCCACATTCCAGGGATTATTCCTGGTGGGATCATTGTACAGCTCAATGTACAGAGTGCAGCGGTCTGGGGAAAGGTTTGTAGTACACAGTGGGGGTTTTTTACTAAAGGAAAATCCACTTTGCACTGCAAGTGCACTTGGAAGTAAAGTCGTTGTAGATCCGAGGGGGACATGCAAAGAAAATAAAAAACAGCATTTTAGCTTGCACATGATTGGATGATAAAATCAGCAGAGCTTCCACTCATTTCAGATCTACCCCTTAGGTTTAGAGCGACTGCACTTCCAAGTGCACTTTCAGTGCAATTTCAAGTGCACTTGCAGTGCAAAGTAGATTTGCCTTTCATGAATAACCCCCAGTGTACAAAGTGAAGAGCTTTGGGTTTTGGTTTTAATATAGATGAGATTCGGTGTATTCCAGATGTATCAGAGATCCAACTGTGACCGTCCTCCCAGGATACCTGAACAAGGGTGGAAAGCACATTATGGGGTTGATTTACTAGAACTGGGGCACTCAGAATCTGGTGCAGCTCTGCATGTTAGCCAACCAGCTTCTAACGTCAGCTTGTTCAATAAAACCCGGAAGCTGGTTGGTTTCTGTACACAGTTGCACCAGATGTTGCACGCTCTAGTTTTAGTAATCTCCCCCATAATGTCACACATAGCACCATTATACATTCATATCATGTACAACACTATCTAGAGGTCCAAGCTCTCCTTTCCGCCATCTCCTGCATGGCCTCCCTCCTGCTCACATCAGCAGGATGTCTGATTGGTTCCTGATGTTCCATTAACATCCACCCATAGGGCTCCACTCATGGCCTCATGGATGTAAAAATAAAAGAGCTGATAAGTGAGAGGTAGTGGAGAAACCGTGATGGATTCTTACACTGGCTGGTCACAGGGGGAAAGGCAGCAGAATGACCTTGTGAGAATGTGAGGGATTTTTACAGTGGCTGGTCACAGAGTGAGAGGCAGCCAAAGTCTTTATATAGTGTGTCATCCCTGGACCAGCACCTTAATCCAGGATATAACTGAAGACACCCCCAAAAAAAAATGGTGCCAGCCTAGGGTGAAAGGTGATGTAAAGGTAATATCTGTATTAATTTTACACATGACTTGATGGGCTTCAAGAGCTGTTATAAGGTCAGATGATGGGTCTGCTTACCTTTCCTCTATCTCCTGTAAGTGTCCTGTATGGTCTCTGGCTCCTCACTGGCTAAGAAAGGAGCTTGAAGCGGCGTGGGGAACCAGAAGAGCCTGGGATGGGGGCACAGATGTGCAACAGGTAAGACACTCACAGCGGGGAGTGGGATTCTCAGAGCACTATGGGTTATTTAAAAAGACAGCACAGGAGTTATAATTTCCTAATTCCTGGGACTCTCTCTGATAAAGGTAGAATCACTATGAAAAACAATTCATACCTGAGTGTATATCTCAGCTTGGGCTTTTGAGGTCTGTAAATAACTATAAGCATAAGGAAAGATATAGGGGTTGATTTAATAAAGGCAAATCCACTGTGGAAAGATAAAAAATGCAGCGCTAGTGTATAACAAAGTGCAAAAAAGTGAAGTATCGCCTCAAGTGCAAATATAATGCTGGATTCTGTTTACATGACCCACGCTCTGTGCTATCCTCCGATTTGCTTGCAATTGAGGGTTGGCAAACTGGCAGACTTTATCTATCATCCCAATTTGTATCAGAAAATGACAACCTGCAACCAGCTTTCTTTAGTTTCTGGCATGCATGGGAAATCTGTAGACCCTGGTGCATAGGTGTGAAGGGGTTAAGGGAAGTTGAGCAAGCAAAGTGACGCTAGAGCCATTTTGAGTTGCCCCAACAATATAAAAGCCCTTCTCTTCTCTCCTTTTTTCATGGTTTGATGTGACATCATTGGGAGTTCGTACATCCTACCAAGTGTGACTACTGGATGGGAGTTTAAGTTCGCTAGCTGGGTGGTCCTAGCTACACCATTTGCTTACCAGGGATTTAGACAGAAGTATTGAGGCGTATTTCCACACCAGCTCCTTCCATTAAACATCTGCTGGATTGTTGAATCCAAACGCCTGATTGACCCACCGCCGTATGGTGAGTGTGTCCACCTCTCATGGTAAGCGTAACCCATTCCTTCAATATTTCCATCTTGATGCGGCAAATTATCTTATGAAGAGGTTATTCCCGTCACATATAGTGGTTGATTAATTATCATCTATATGCATTATCTACATATGGGACTTTATTTTATCTACTGAAGAATCTCCCACAAAATTTTTTTTTTGGTTTATCACAGACAGTTTTAGTTGCAGTTTTTTTCCCCTGTCTTATATGGACATTTTCACCTACCTGTGACAAACTTTTCTGATTTTTTTGTCTTTTTTGTTGTTGTAAATTGTTCACGTTGATACCTGACCTATTAGTCACCATCAGCATTATATTTGCACTTGAGGCGATACTTCACTTTTTTGCACTTTGTTATACACTAGCGCTGCATTTTTTTATCTTTCCACTTATTTGTACAGTTCACTATACTGTTTATGCTAGCGGCTTTACTATTTTTTTACCTACATATAATTTTTTACCACTAGTAACGCGACATTGTTTCATACCTATTTAAATCCACTGTACACTACAAGTGCACTGCAAGTGCACTTGAAAATGGAGTCACTGTAGATCTGAATGGAAGATCTGAAATGAGGGGAAGCTCTGCTGATTTCTATCATCCAATCATGTACAAGCGAAAGTGCTGTTTTTTATTTTCCTTGCAAGCCCCCTTCAGATCTACAGCGACTGCGATTCCAAGTGCACTTGCAGTGCACTTGTAGTGCAAAATGGATTTGCCTTTAGTAAATAAACCCCATAGATGTGAAAAGGAGGTTGATTTACTAAAGGCAAATAGACTGTGCACTTTGAAAAGTGCAGTTGCACTCTACAAAAACAGTTGCTCCGGAGCTTAGTAAATGAGCAGAAGCTCTGCAGACTTTCATCGTCCAATCATGTGCAAGCAAAAATGCTGTTTTTTAAAAATTTTCCTTGCATGTGATTGGGTATTCATTGCAAAATGAAGCTTTACTTAATTTACTAAGGTCTGGAGCAACTGCAACTTTGCAAAGTGCACAATCTATTTGCCTTAAAGCGGAGTTCCACACAAAAATGGAACTTCCGCTTTTCGGAACCCCCTCCGGTGTCACATTTGGCACCTTTCAGGGGGGAGGGGGGTGCAGATACCTGTCTAAGACAGGTATTTGCACCCATTTCCGGCATAGACTCCCATGGGAGTCTACGCCTCTTCCCGTCCCCACCGCGCTGTCTGCTGGGAACATACAGCTCCCAGGAGACAGCGGGGACCACTTGGGACGTGCAGCGCGACTCGGGAAGTGAAGCCGCGACGCTTCACTTCCTGATTCCCTCACCTAGGATGGCGGCAGCAGCTGCCGAGAACCGAGCGGGTTCTCGGCGTCGCCTGCCGACATCGCTGGACCCCGGGACAGGTAAGTGGCCATGTATTAAAAGTCAGCAGCTGCAGTATTTGTAGCTGCTGGCTTTTAATATTTTTTTTTTTTTTGGCGGTGTGGGTGGACCCCCGCTTTAAGTAAATCAACCCCATAACTCTATCTGCTGTATGTAAAGGGAAGTACAAATTATTAATAATGCAATGGTTCACATTTACCCTCTAAAACAAAGAAAAACATATTTTTAGGAATCTTACGATTAAAATGGTTCGTAATTTTCTTTTCAAGTAAAGGGGGATTAATGATGTGAGGGGCGTTGTCATATAAAATCTGTCCAGAAACCTTTCTTGCTCATGTCTGTATGTGATGTAATACAGCGGGTATGTACAAGGTTTCCTTATTTAGAATTACAAAGTTTGGAGTTGATTTTACAGTGATATAAATGTTATTGTGAACAGATGGTAAGAAAATACACATTATAAAACGTGTGGTTTATACTGTATACTTCCTATGTTTATAAATAACATGGAGAGGCTATGTGATCCCTCATTATGTTTGTTTGTATTTTTGGGGGCCGTTGATATTTGTTTCTTCTCAGAGTAGGATTTAATGAAAGTGTCAAACCCCTAAAAACAACAATGTAATACATTTTGAAGCCCTGAGCTATAAGCAAAATTGTAGCAGCTGCAAATCTCTGCTGGCTTTCTTTGGAAACGCGGATACAGAGTTGCTGTTGTAGCTGGATAAACTTATAAAAAAAACATTGAAAGGTTGCGTATTTATAACAGAAGAGACTATGGGGTTTATAAAAAAAAAAAAAGAAAAAAAAAGCAAATAGACTGTGCACTCTGCAAGAGTAGTTGCTCCAGAGCTTAGTAAATGAGCAAGAGCCCTGCTTACTTCCATCATCCAATCACGTGTAAGCAAAATTGCTGGTAAATTTTCCTTGCACGTGACTGGGTTCTTTGCAAAGTGAAGCTTTATTACTTCATTTGCTAAACTCTGGAGCAACTGCAAGTCCACACTACAGTCTATATGCCTAGGGGTCGATTTACTAAAGGCAAATAGACTGTTCACTTTGCAAAGTGCAGTTGCTTCAGAGCTTAGTAAATGAGGTAAAGCTTTATTTGGCAAAGAATACCCAATCACATGCAAGGAAAATAAAAAAAAAAAACAGCATTTTTGCTCGCATGTGATTGGCTCTGCAGCAACTGCCCTTGCAGAGTGCAAAGTTCACAGTCTATTTGCCTTTAGTAAATCAACCCCTGAGCCACACATACGAAGTTCTTAGTACAGTCTTGGCAAGGATTATGTAATGGAATGAAGTAACTCCCATGCACATGCACAGTTCAGTGTACAGTATCACCTTGATTCTGTACAGGGATTAAGTAATGTTAAAGGGTAATTCCATCTTTCGTGGGGGGAAAAAAAATAGCAAATACATTTTTTATATATGGCGTATATAGCACAATAAGCAAAACTTGCTGCACATTTTCACTGGCAAGTTGTACACTTGCAGAGCTCTTGAAGCACAAGTTCTATTTGACACTTTTGCAATTTGTAGCAAATTTGGGTGGCATGTCTCTAGCCAAGAGCAAAGTTGCAGTGGCGAGTCTGCAGCAAGATTTCTGCAAGTCACAGTGACCCCCTGTGGTGGGAGGACTATTGCACAACATAACTGAACCAGAACCTGCAGGAGACTTGCAGAATGTTTTCAAAGAAAGTTGATCTGGAGTCATGCAATTGCTGAAATCGTGCAACAAACTTGTGAAGCCTGGCAAATCTAGCAATAGCTTACATCATAAATAAAAGTGTTGCGCTAAGATCAGATTATTCAAACAGTGAGTCCAAGTGTCTATTTAATAACACAAACAAAAGGGTCCCAAGATTGTGAAAATAAGTGAAAATAATCTTGTTTTCCAAGCACAGACAGGATCCCTCCAGCTTGTGGATTCACCGCCACCACAAATATGCATGTACTCTTACCAGAGAGCATGGACCTCCTATTACAGGAGGTCAAAACAGGCTAATGTGCCTCATCCATTACTGTTCCAGCAGGGAAAAAAATGACAAGAATCACTCCAGACCATCAATGGATGTGGCAACAATCCTCTTGCCTTAGACTGTCATAGCCTGTGATATAACCCCAATGAAGGGATAAGCGCCAATAGTGTAAAACCTTTTAAGAGCTGACTTTATTAAAAGTATTGCACTTACATGTTCCAAAAATCAATTCAGCATAAAATCAAATCCAATAAGTAGAATAGCGATTCACTTCCAGGTAATCGCGATGACGTGTATATGTAACTCAGCCCAACCGGTTTCGTCACTAAAGGACTTCTTCCGGGGCAAAAGCAGTGGTGAGTCTACAGCAAGAGCTCTGCAAGTGACAGTGACCCCCTGTGGTGGGAGGATTATTGCACAACATAACTGAACCAGAACTTGTAGCAGACTTGCACAATGTTTTCAAAGAAAGTTGATCTGGAGTCATGCAACGCAGACTTGCTGCAATTGTGCATCAAACTTGTGAAGCCTGGCATGTCTAGCAATAGCTTAGAAAGTAGTTTTTTAAACTTGCAGCTCAATTGCTTGCTATCTGGAATACAGCTCAGTGTGCAGTCTTGCCATGGTTCTGTACTGGGATTAAGTAACTTTTGTGCACATCTGCAACTTTGTGTAGTCCCGGCATAATTGTGTGATTGTGTACTGGGACAAAATGACCCCTATGCACTTGCACAGCTCATTGAACAGTCTCTGCAGTATTCTGTACCAAGATGAAGTAACTCATGTGTACATGTTAAGCTCAGTGTACAGCCTTTGCAAAGTCTTTGAACCGGGACAAAGTAACCCTGTGTACATGCTCAGTGGACAGTCTTTGCAAAGATTTTGTAGCAGGACAAAGTAATCCTGTGCACCAGCGCAGCTCATTGTAAGTCTCAATATGATTCTGTATGGCAATGAAGTAATTTCCATTACATGCTCAGCTCAGTGTACAACCTCGCCATAATTCTGTACCAAGACAAAGTAATTCATTCCCATGTGCATCCTGGCCCATCCAATTAAGGTGGCCAAAGACATTGACCCTGGAAGAAGACCTGATCAAGATGGAAGCACCAGCCGTTGATAACGGGGAGGACATCTCAGCACTGCTGAGGATCACTTTACTAGGTCAGTACTTCAACATTGAGGCAAAAAGCTCTCGTGAGCCCAAATTGTAAATTTGTTATTACATAGTTACATAGTAGGTGAGGTTGAAAAAAGACACAAGTCCATCAAGTCCAACCTATGTTGTGTGATTATATGTCGGTATTACATTGTATATCCCTGTATGTTGCGGTCGTTCTTGTGCTTATCTAATAGTTTCTTGAAACTATCAATGTCCCCCCCCGCTGAGACCACCGCCTGTGGAAGGGAATTCCACACCCTTGCGCAATTACAGTAAAGAATCCTCTACGTAGTTTAAGGTTAAACCTCTTTTCTTCTAATTTTAATGAGTGGCCACGAGTCTTGTTAAACTCCCTTCTGCCAAAAAGTTTTATCCCTATTGTGAGGTCACCAGTACGGTATTTGTATATTGAAATCATATCCCCTCTCAAGCGTCTCTTCTCCAGAGAGAATAAGTTCAGTGATCGTAACCTTTCCTCATAACTAATATCCTCCAGACCCTTTATTAGCTTTGTTGCCCTTCTTTGTACTGGTTCCATTTCCAGTACATCCTTCCTGAGGACTGGTGCCCAGAACCGGACAGCATACTCTAGGTGCGGCCGGACCAGAGTCTTGTAGAACGGGAGAATTATCGTTTTATCTCTGGAATTATTCCCCTTTTAAATGCATGGCAATATTCTGTTTGCTTTGTTAGCAGCAGCTTGGCGTTGCATGTCATTGCTGAGCCTATCATCTACTAGGACCCCCAGGTCCTTTTCCATCCTAGATTCCCCCAGAGGTTCTCCCCCCCCCCCGTGTATAGATTGCATTCATATTTTTGCCACTCAAATGCATTATTTTATATTTTTCTACATTAAACCTCATTTGCCATGTAGTTGCCCACCCCATTAATTTGTTCAGGTCTTTTTGCAAGGTTCCCACATCCTGCGAGGAAGTTATTGTGGAAGTTGACTCTCCCCAAATAAGTCTACATTTCCTCTTATGCCGCGTACACACGATCAGAATTTCGGCCCGCAAAAGACCGATGAGAGTTTTTCGTCGGAAAATGCGACCGTGTGTATGCTCCATCGGACTTTTGCTGGCTGGAATTGAGAGCAGGTTCTCAATTTTTCGGTCGGAAAAAGTTCCTATCCGAAAATGCGATCGTCTGTGGCAATTCCGATGCGCAAAATTCCTACGCATGCTCGGAAACAATTCGACGCATGCTCGGAAGCATTGAACTTCATTTTCTCGGCTCGTCGTAGTGTTGTACATCACTGCGTTCTTGACGGTCATAAGTTCAGCAAACTTTTGTGTGACCGTGTGTATGCAAGGCAAACTTGAGCGGAATCCCGTCGGAAAAGCCATCATATCTTTTTCCGACGAGAAGTCCGATTGTGTGTACGCGGCATAAGGTTCTCCCACATCCCCCCCCCTCCATACACACACAAAAATCACAGAGACGACTTATTACAGTACAAGTTTTATTAATACTGGATCTTCACAGTGCGGAGTTACCAATCAGCGTGATTGTGAGTGAAAAATAGGGATGACTATAAAAAAGAATCATTTGGCTTTTAAATTAATAAAAAAAGTAAAAGAAAAAGGCATGAGTGAGTAGAGGAAGAGAACGTAACTCAAAAATAACTTTAAAAAAAATGTAGAAAAAACAGTAAACGGCAAGAGCAGAAAAAACATTTGCACATCTGAAAGACACAGTGAGACGTCAGTTGGTGGTGGAGGCGGGAGCCCCCCTTACATCATACAAAAATGAGGCAAAAAACATGGAAAGTAAGCAAACGGCGGCATCTAGCCAGATAGGTTAGAGATATAGGCATGTGAAAGTTACACACACAAACGTAGACACACATATCCAGTGTAAATAGGGCTTCTCTGTACAACGACAACAGTGCTTTGTGTACTAGACACACACAGAGGGAGCTAATAGAAAGGAAATGGGATTCCTAGCCTTCCCACACAATGCCAGATAAGAAAAGAGAGAGGCGGATAGAGGACAGGGCGAGGGGAGTGTATTGTGCTTGCATTAGCCTTTCCTTGGTATCCTACCTATCACCAAGGGGGGTACTCCATCCCGCTCTTGTGTAATGCATAGCTCTTGGTAAAACTGGTTAACATAGCTTATCTACTGGTATTATTGGTTTTAACGCTTTACGTAGTTCCCAAACTGGTCAAAGATTTCCCCTTTAAAGCCAGTGTGAATCTCTACTAGCAAAACAGTGACACTCCCATGGGGAGGGTGGAGGTCCTGTTTAATCTAGTGTTTAGTCATACAGAGCTCCGCCAGGGCGGGACTTGTGAATCATGGGTGGCACATTTGTTGGAATAACACTCCCACCAGGAACGTCGTACAGGCCATATACTGACTCAATGGAGGCTGCTCAATCTGTGACTAATGATTTCCATATTAAACTGCCATTGACAATACATAGACAAGTAAAATGACCTCAGAGAGAGAGACGCACGGTCATGTCACTAGTTTGTAGTGAATAGTGGTGTTCAGTATTTTTAATATGGTGCACAGAGAGGTAGACGCCCCATTGCCTATATTCTCAGCAATGAAAGTTTGTTTAATTAGAAGTCTCGTATTTCAGGCCCGCTCGAGTGTGGAGTGCCTCTATCCTGCCATTGCAGTGCCAGGGGTCAGGCTTGACTCAGGACATCACTGTGATGTCAGACACTGTCACAGCCATGTCATGGAAGTCATGTACAAGTAAGACTAGTGATGGAGAGGGGGGTGGGCTTATCCTGTGCGAGAAGCATGACCTGATATCACCCTTACAAAATCAGTTAAAGCTGAACTCCCGGCAAATAGCAAAATATTGTAAGTCTTTTAAATATATCTGCTTAAATTATTCTAACCTATGAAGAAGTTGTAATTGTGCTCAGCCAGTCCTGTGATAAAGGTAGTCCTGTCAGACAACATAACCAGATCAGTGACGTCCATTTTCTCAACCGTAGTTAAGTCATACATTATTGTACCTGACCCTCCCTTAGTGATTGATTGGACCATGAAGGAGATGTGCATACTGATAGAGTTGTCACTCTGATCTCTCCTCCTGTCAACCTGTTCAGACTATTGACTGACAGCACTGTGCATAATATTGAAGCTCTAATTGGACTTTAGACCATCGACCCTCTACCTGTGTGCGCTGCTATAGAGAAGATCATAAGAAGCTGACATGAGGACAGAGTCAGGCATTTCAACTCGTTGTAAGGGAATCACGTGTAATAATCATTTTAATTTAAATATGTTGTTGCATTTGGCTGGAGTTCAGCTTTAAAACCTTTATAATTAAATATAAAGTCAATTCCAACTTTCTTAACCTGCCTCTTTTACGGCAAATCCTTTTCTCAGGACTGTATCAGTTTCTGCGTGATTTGTAGTCCGAAAACTGTCAGTGCATCCTTGGAGCCCTGT
Organism: Lithobates clamitans; assembly: GCA_037952925.1. Lineage (NCBI taxonomy): Eukaryota > Metazoa > Chordata > Amphibia > Anura > Ranidae > Lithobates > Lithobates clamitans. The sequence goes on from JBBGZY010000890.1 coordinate 1,063,845, forward strand.
ATATGCTCAGATCTGCAATCATACACTAAACCTTACAAGAGCCATCAATTGTTCCTCCATCAGTGCACCACCTGTTTATCTTCTAACACAGCTTGTAACCAAACCCATCCACTAGGATCCCCAGACTCTCCAAACAAGCTTTAGAAGTGTACTGAGCTTCCTGGTCACACAATGCCCAATCTTCCTTTTCACCAACATCCTATTCTCCCAAATTGCAGGCCACCAGAGTCCTAATCTCCAAATCTTCCAGGCCATCAAAGTCCCAATCTTTCTGGTCACTTGAGTCCTAATCTCCCAATCTTTCTGTCCACTTGAGTCCTAATCTCCCAAATCTTTCTGGCCACTTGAGTCCTAATCTCCCAATCTTTCTGGTCACTTGAATCCTAATCTTCCAATTTACCTCATCACCAGAGGGCCAATCTCCCAAACTTCCAGGTCACCAGGGTTCTATTCTCCCAACTGGCCTACCAAACCATTGGCCAACAATTTGGTTATTTCTGATCTAACTTTAATTCCTTGATACTTGAAGCTTCCCTTACAAGCCATATACTGTAGATTCCTTTGCTTTTAATGCTGGAAACAGATTATATCCCACTTTCATAGAGACGGTTTGGTTGAACAATGATCACACCCAAAAAATATAAGGCTATCACATTTGGCATCACAAACTTGGCCACTTGTGTATATGGCCTGATCTGTACAAACTACTGTTAGGCATGTGTACTAAAATTCTAGGTTATGTAAGTAATGATGGAAGTGGTCCTATGATTACTTCATACATAGTCCTATGATGACCTCACACACAGTCCAGTGATGACCTCATACATAGTTCTATGACAACTTCCTATACAATCCTATAATGACCTCATACATAGTCCCATACAATCATGCACAGTCCTGTGATGACCTCATACATAATCCTATGATAACTTCATACACATCCTATGATGACCTCATACATAGTCCCATGATGACCTCATGCACAGTCCTGTGATGACCTCATAACATAGTCCTATAATGACCTCATACATAGTACTACAAAGACCTCATACATAGTCCCATGATTACCTCACACACAGTCCTGAGACGATCTCACACATAGTCCTATGATGACTTCATACACAGTCCTGTGATGACCTCATACATAGTTCTAGGACAACTTCATACACAATCCTATGATGACATCATGCACAAGCCTACAAAGACCTCATACACAGTCATATGATGACCTCACACACAGTCCTGTGATGACCTCATACATAGTCCTATGATAACTTCATACACATTATTTGATGACCTCATACATAGCTCTATGATGACCTCATGCACAGTCCTGTGATGACCTCATACATAGTCCTATGATGACCTCGCACACAGCCCTATGACAAACTCTTAGATAGTTCTATGATGACCGCACACACACAGTGCTGTGATGACCTATTACATAGTCCTATGAAGATCTTACACCATGGTGGACACATTACTATGGAATCCAGGAAATAGTCCGCCCAGTTCAGGAACCGGCCAGATTGTTTAGCAGCCAGCTCTATTTGAGAAAACCCAAAACCTAGACGCCAGCCTTACACAAGATGACCTCTTACACAGACGTATGATGTTCACACACACACAGTCATATGTTGACCTCGCACACACAGTTCATTGATGACCACATACACAGTCCTATGATGACCCCACACACAGTCCTTTGATGACTTCATACATTTTATTTAAGCCAGTTGATGCAGCTTAAATATTTTCACATTAGATATTTTGTGATTTGATTTGCCAAAGACTTGGCTAATAGTGGTTAGTCTTTAATTGACCTGTAATACTAAAGATGTTTTATCTTTCATTCAAGTAGCTTCTTTAGTTCTGTTGAGTGTGTGGAACATCCCTGGGATGCTGACTGAGAGGTGAAACAGCTTTGATATTACAAAACAAGTTCAGATGAATATGATTAACTACTACTAGATGAGAACCTTCACAGATATAGCCATATACCTGACCTGTTTGTGGTGTGAACTATGACTCTTCATGACCCAGGAAGAATTATGGACCTCCATGGCCAAGACTGGTAGAACATTACCGGAACAGCCATACAATCATTAATCACCTAAATATCTCTAGATCACTTGCACTACCCACAACTTTGAAACTTTCCTGACCTTCACTCACTTGCAACCAAATAAAGAGGGCCTCCACTTTCTCTTGGCTTGTATGTGTTCAAATACAGCATCATCCTCTTTTTGTGTATTTTCAACAAGGTGTAGATTTGTATTTTTGTTAGATTTAGTATCATCTATAGCTTCTCTCTTCAGCTCTCTGGAAGGTTAAAAGACCTCACCGATAAAACAAGAAGCGCAAAACAAAAAGTGAATTGCATCAGGAGATGGCCATCACAGAGGTGTTGATGGTACATGTGATGATCAAGACACAGGATGTACCTGCTCCTCATTCTGAACCTTCTCACTTCAAGAACCATGAGCTCCTCATCACATAACAGGATCTGTGGGGCCCATGTGGTATCTTATCATGGGACAGCCCCCCTCTCCAGTGAATAAAATTAGAGTTACTCTGTTTGTATGGCTCCTTCTTTTCTCTGCTTTGTAAGAGGCCTCTTCATCACCTTGGAAACTTGGCCATCTCCCTCAAAACTTCCTCCTCCCTTACTGATTATCTGAAGCTTATGTGAGTATGCTGGCACATTAAACATGAATCACCAAATCCCATCCTGATGGGGTTTTCTAATGTATGTAGACAGGCTGCAGCATATATATGACGAGTTTACTAACAAATACGGTTTTCTATGGAGCGTACACTGCAACATTCTAAGTTCCTTCAGCTAAGTCATGGGGATGGTTTCTGTCTGACCTCTGTTAGGTATTTCACATATATCTCATGCAGGAACAAAACTACATGAAATGTGCACTGATACCAATAAAGGGGACTGAAAATATGGTAAAAGTAAGGACTGTGCAGATGGGCAAATGCAACAGCTTTTAGGTGTATTCAGCTGGCATTTGAGATGCATCCAAGCAACTTCTGACCTCCTCAGCTGCTTCTGACTTCCTTCTAAGCTGCTTCTGACCCTCTGATCTGCTCCTGACCTTCTGAGCCCCTCCTGACTTCCTTCTCAACTACTTCTGACTTTCTGAGCTGCTCCTGACCACCTCCTCAGTTGTTTCTGTCCTCTTTCTTGGCTGCTTTTGACCTCCATCTCAGCTGCTCCTGATCACTTCTGAACTGTTCCTCACCTCCTTCTGAGCTGCTCCTGACCTCTTCTAAGCTGCTCCTGACCTCCTACTCAGTTGTTTCAACCTCTTTTCAGCTCCTGCTGACCACCTTGGCAGGTGCTTCCAACCTACTTTCAAGATGCTCCTGACCGCCCGTCTTTTCAGCTGCTCCTAGCCTCCTTCTGAGCTGCTCCCGACCTTCTTCCCAGCTGCTCCCAACCTCCTTCTCAGCTGCTTCTGACCTCTTCTCAGCTACTCCTGACCTCCTTCAAAGCTGCATCTGACCTTCTTCTCAGCTGCTCCTGACCTCCTTCTCAGTGGCATCAAGCTGATTTTCCAATTCTATTGTTTGGAGGGAAAAGCAATTCAGAAGGGAACAAAAGTCTGCATACACAGTGCCTAATATAAGTCATAGTGCTCATTGTGTTGGGGGGATACATTGCACATGTGCAGTAGTGCCATGGCCACCTCATGTACATGATTTCATACATTCCTGCTTGGAATGGAGGTTCCAGTGATAAATACCTGTACACACACACACACAGTTATTTGTGCTCTGAAAGCTGGATGGGTTCAGGAGTTGTATTTACTGTGCATGTGTATTTCCATGACATTGTGTTGGCAGTGTCAGTGTGTGGAGGAGGTTTTCTGCTGTTCAGGTAATTTCCAGAGAGGTGAGGCAGCTTTTACTCAGTACAGAGAGCGAGGGGGATGGGCTTCCAGAATACGGATGTGTGGTACCCCATGCCTCACAAACTAACGCCAAATCTCCCACAGCGGCCACCTATTCTTTTTACCCCTTTGGCACAGCCCTGAACATACAATATAATGGATGCCACTGAATGTTATGTGACTATGACACTTCACTGGCTGGATCACACAATAATAGGACATTCTGTCTTTTTTGGCACATCATATATGAAAGATATAATCCATAGGTCCCTGTATCACCATAACTCACATAATTTATCCTCCCTTATACCCTCCCCCGCATACAAAGCTACTTCCATCCATTTCTGGACCATCATGTCACTCTGGCGTGCTTCGATCCGATTCGAACCCATTCAAGGGATTCTGCACTCTGCCCAGAAAAAGCCATATATCTATTTCTACACATAAGATAAAAAAATCTTTTGCTGCTTTTTTTTTTTTTATTTAGAGATACTTTAGTCTCAGTTCATAAAGCTTTTACACCAGAAAAAGAATCCTTATTTAATGACAGTTATTTTCAGCGTCCAATAAGATTTGAAAATGCAAGTCACATGGTTCAAATAAAGCTCTTCTCCTTGTGTGAAAGCTTTGAGAATTGTGGCTTCTGTAGCGGATTTATAGAATCACACCTGTTCTATATAAGAAAGTCATATTGTAAGTGAAACAGACGATCGGATTGGTCCATTCACACAAACCAGCGATTATTTTTCCAGATTAGGAGAGGCTGCCAAACTTTGCTCATATCAAAGTAAAAGCCAGCGAGACCATCATAGGGCCCAATTGAAACGCTGCCCACACATGCAGCAACTTGATGGAACGCTTTTTTTTTTTTAAATCACAAACCAATCAAATGCAGAAAAATGTGGCTTTGACCAATCACAAGGAAATGGGATCGAATTGCCTACCGTGGAAAAATTTACCAAATTGCTGTCGAGTTTTCCAGCTTCAAGCCTGATTCAAATCATTCTTTTAATTCAGGTGATCGATCGCCATGTAGGTGGGAGGTGCTTAGTTTGATTTACGATCGCAGTCGCAATTTATGGTTGCTTGAAAAAACTGGCTGAAAATTGCTACATGTGTGGTCAGCTTTAAGGCCTTTATCCTGAAAGCCCAAGTCCAGAAGTTAGACAAACTCTATCCTTACAGTGGGTGTCTCCCCCATCCTGCAAGACTTAAATGCTTGTTCGATCTGGGGAGACCTGAACAGGTGATATCCATAGGCGTGTGCACAGGGTGTGCAGGGTGGGCCTAGGCACACCCTAATCACCTTGTGCGCATTAGCATTTTCACTCTCTGTGTAGGCGGGGAGATGGAAAAGATCTCCCTCTTACCAGCTCTGGCATAAGAGAGGTGCTTACGCACTTCTCCTTCACTGTGTCGGCAGGGATATCAATTTATATGTAGATGCAGGCACATGCGTGTGTGTTTGAGCTTTGAGGTGCACACCCTAATGCAATAAGCTGTGCACACCTATGGTGATATCAATCACTCCAGCTGGCTCTGGTCTCCGTCTCCCTCTGGTGCGCTGGGCTGTGGGGGGGTCCCTTGGTGCCATCATATACAACACAGGGCTATTAACCCTGGACTGTGCATGGAGGATGCAGGGGTGCGACCATGGCGAGGGTGGCTACAAAGGGTAGATTTTGTGTCTTTTCTGGAGTTGGGCTTTAATAGGTCACATTTTGCAAACATTTTATACTGGTAATGCAGTAATCTTGCAGCGCATCACTTTGGTCCCAGTAGCCTCTCCTAGGCTTAGTTTACACTTGCGGTTGAGGGGCGGTAAAAGCCAGGCAAGTTTTAGCACCCCCTGACCGATTCCTTAATATAACACAGCGGCTGTAAGGGGTTGGCCACTTGCTGTGGTCACAATGCTTTGCGGCAGTAGTAAAATGATCTTTCCTGTTGCACCTGGCTGGCAGTACTGCTGCTGAACAAGACCCATTTAAGTATATGGGGTTGCGTGGCAACTGCCCTGCAACCATGTGCAATGCATGGGGTTGCAACGCAGCGGTGCAGGCTTTACAGGGTTAAAATAAGCGGATGAGGAGGCGACATATTGTTTCGCAGCCGCCTGTCAAAAGTGATCCCCCCGCAAGTGTATACAAGCCCCTATATCCTAGAAAGTGCTTCTCTGTGCTGTAAATAAGTTCATCTATTTAGCATTACAGGAAACATATGAACAAAGTCTAAACTTAACAAGAATTTTTTTTAAATTTCTGCTACAATGTTGCAATGGGAGAACTCATTGCAATTCTCCACCCAACCAGCAGGTGGTGTTAGATAGCTACATATGTCACAAGTCTCCTTGTGAGCAATATTCTTCTTTTATCTGCCATTGGCTCAGCCAGTAGCTGGGTAAAAATATCTTCTATCCACTCACTAAATCTCCACTTCTGCCCTCTACAGTCTACAGGGAGATATAGTTATTCTTTCAATTCCTATGCGGGAGAAAAAAAAATCACTCTAGTTAATTTTTACATCTTAAGTCTGTGAAATCACCCTCTATCAGTAGGGATCCTTTTTCATACATCATTTTCCTTAAATAACCCATCCAAAAAAACATCTCCAGGTGGCTGAAAAGTAACCTAAAAGATGTTTCATGGGCTGTCATTTGTTCTTATTTTACAGTCATGAACAATGCCTGAAACATGTCAGAGCAATAAGGGGGACCCCCCTCCCCAGGTTGGAATCAGCCACTAATCTACCAACCAAATGTTGACCTTCTACTGCCACCTTGTGTTATTTTATAGGAATGGCAGTGCCCAGGGTTGGATTGGGGGTCCCTTGTGAAGGATTGCACCTTACACAATAAGATTTAGTTTTAGAGCAACGGGTAAGCTTAGAATATCTACAGTGAGTCACTTTTTGCATTAAATTAATAGTTCTAAAATATATTTTTTTTCCTAAGTGCTATTTCCTATAGGCTATCAGTGTGACTGATGTGCCTTATTGCAGTATTACTGGATGAGATGTCAGCAGATTGTGTGGCATGCAGTGATCGGTTGGCAGGTGGCAGTGAGTTCGGTGGTTGAAGTGCATGCTGCCTATTGCCTGGCATAGAGCAGGGAGGGGGAGGAGAGTTGGGACTGAGATAACACAAGGCTTGATTTGAAGGAGGTTGTCATAGAGGCCTCTGTGATCATTAAAGGCATGTGTAAGAACAATTCATCTCCTTGAGGCTTTCTTGTGAAGCTCCAATGATTAAAGGACCAGAGGCAACTTTCCATTAGTCCAACACAATGTCCCCAGAGCTGCTGTCCTTGCCTCAGTGTGCTTGTACAGCAGTCTCAACCAACTGGTTTTTCGTATTTTATTCTGCCATGACGGGTTGGTCATTGTCACAGTCCGTGTATTGATCAGCTGCATTGACCTGGCAGCTGCTTAGTGTCTGAAACATCTTCTGTTTGGCACAAATTGAGCATTGGCTTCACGTGATATAGGTATGGAATAAGGGTCCCGAGTTCTGTGGAAGGTAGGAGTAGTAGTAGTAGCGCTCAGGCCACCATTGTGATCAGTGTGTCACCAACTGACTGGACCAGCATCTCACACAAGCCGGACCACAGAGAGAATTATCAGTTTCCAGAATGTTACTTGATCCAGCTCTCTAGAATAATTTGTGGATCGTCCATTTCTCTTCGCACTATGGCTGCCAAGACAATGAGTAACTATTACATTGAAAAATTCAGCAGACAAGAAAATAATGCCACAGAATGTTACAAATAACTAAAATTCATATTTAGCACCCTAAATCTTGAGTTGGATGTAATAAGAGCAGAGCAAAGAGGGCTATTCTTTGTACATTTACTATTGGCGGTAAGTCCTCCTGGATATCGGCTGGTAATTATTTGACTATTTCTGGCCCATTATATTTTGGGATATTTTTGGGGGAGGGGGGGGTTGTTCATCAACGGACAATACAGAAGCCATGCTAGGTTCCTACACAGATGTGGTTATCTCTCTGTCTCGGTTTGTGTGTTGGTTGTGGTTATCCGGCTGTGTAGGTGACAGTTTCCTGACTTGTGAACCTCAGGGGTGTTCCTCAGTCCAATCAGATGATGTTCGTAGAATTGTATGTTAAGCAGTAATATTCCATTGGGGACCATACACACCATCTACTCGATCACTCCAGCAATGCTGTTCTCACAAATGGAAAATACATGGTGTGTTCGGTTTTGGTCTGCATGCGACTAGCATGGAATGGTTCGGACATTTTGGTCTGGAACCAAATGTAACCCTTGTGGTTGTCGATACAACTGCATGTTTACCCCTTGGTTTTTAGATTTGCAATTTTCCTGCATCAGAGTATATGTCACTCCCCTCCCCATCTGGAGCACCAATCCTTGATCCTAGCAACCTTCCAACTCAAATCACAAGATACGGGGAGCGGAACGGTCATTTGTCTGGGTCCGACGTAACCGCACCCCTCTGCGTATTGATGCCAGCATATCGCCAGCCGGTGGTTCTGATCCGCCCCCTCCGCCTGCTGGGGCGGGAATCTGACTCCTGTCAGGGGCTGATGGAAAGGGAAACTGCCCATCCCCTAGAGCATGAGCCCCTGCCACAAGCTCCCCAATCTTCTCAACCAGGCTGTGTCGATTAGCTGCCAGAAGGCCTCCTCCCATGTCTTCTTCATCCCCTCCTCCACCGCCATAGACAGACATCTCCCCCGCTCCTCCCCAGGCTGCATTTGGGAGACTAAGACGTTTTGGGGATGACTTGGCATAGTCAAGGGGGCTCCCGTCTTCCCCTCCTAGATAGAAAACACACTCTTCACTCCCCACACGGGAACGTCCTCCCAGCCCTCCTCCTGGAGAGTCTGGCACAGTGGGGGTTCTTACTGGCACAATCGGAGGGCGACATGGAATGGGTCCAGCATTGGATAAAGTGCGTCTTACAGTGGGCTTGGTTGATGGAGTGCGGCGTATTGTTGCCACACCAGGGGTAGAACCAGCTTGTGGTGGTGGTGGAGCAGAGCCAGCAGGAGGCATTGCAATAGGTAGGCCTGCTGTAGAAGCCGGACGCTTGGTTTGGAGCATACGGCGGTAATTCTGGGCCAAACTGCTGCTACGTGGAACAGTGGAGGATCGGTCAAAGTCAGCAGAGCCATCCCCATCTGCATCGCCATTCACAGAGTAACAGTCGTAGTCAGAACCTGTGAAAACAAGAGGAGTTCACCTAAGTATACATTATAGAACATAATTACAGACCACACTCAGCAGATACCAAGATGAGAAAGACTCACATTATATCGTCTGATATGAATGCTTGATTCTCCTTACAAATACACTATATGACCATCACATCTATATGAACTCATTGGACATACCATTCCAAAACCATGGCCATTAATATAGAGTTTAACATCCACCACTCTCCTGGGAAGGTTCATTTTGGAGTGTGTCTGTGGGAATTTGTGCTAATTTATGAGAAGGTGTTCAGTAGGGTTGAGGTCAGGGCTTTATGCCAGACACTCAAGTTTCTCCACCTCTGTACAACACAGCCCTATGGCTCACTAGTCTTTTTTTATCATGGCTCCCTCACTGGTCTTCCTCTTGGTGGCCTTTTTCACCAGTCTCCTTCAATGGCTCCCTCACGCGTCTCTCTCTCTGTGGCTTCCCTTGTTTGTCTCCATCTTGGTCGCTTTCATCACTCATCTTCCTCTTGAGGACCTCCCTCACTTTCTTCCCTCTTGGTCGCCTCCATCACTCACCTTCTTCTTGGTGGCTTTCCTTACTAGTCTCCCTCTTGGTGGCCTCCCTCACTAGTCTGCCTCTTGGAGGCCTCCCTCACTAGTTTTCCTGTTGGTTGACTCCCTTACTTGTCTCCCTGTTGGTGGCCTCCTTCACTCATGTCCCTCTTGGTAGCCTCCCTCACTCGTCTCCCTCTTAGTGGTCTCCTTCACTCATCTTCCTCTTGGAGGCCTTCCTATTTGGTCTCTCTCTTGATGGCCTTCCTCACTCATCTCCCTCTTGGTCACCCCCATCACTCGCCTTCCTCTCGGTGGTCTTCCCTACTAGTCTCCCTCTTGGTGGCCTTCCCTACTAGTCTCCCTCTTGGTGGCCTCCCTTACTAGTCTCTCTCTTGGTGGTCCCCTCCATTCATCTCCCTCTTAGTGGCCTTCCTATTTTGTCTCTCTCTTGGTGGCCTCCCTCACTCAACTCCCTCTTGGTAGTCTCCCTCTTGGTGGCGTCCCTCACTCGTCTCCCTCTTGGTGGTCTACCTCACTCATCTTCCTCTTGGTGGCCTTCCTATTTGGTCTCTCTCTTGATGGCCTCCCTCACTCATCTCCCTCTTTGTCATCTCCATCACTCGCCTTCCTCTTGGTCATCTTCCCTACTAGTCTCCCTCTTGGTGGCCCCCTCCACTCATCTCCCTCTTAGTGACCTTCCTATTTTGTCTCTCTCTTGGTGGCCTCCCTCACTCATCTCCCTCTTGGTAGTCTCCCTCTTGGTGGCGTCCTTCACTAGTCTCTCTCTTGGTAGCCTCCCTCACTAGTCTCCCTCTTGGTGGCCTCCCACACTAGTCTCCCTCTTGGTGGTCTCCCTCACTCATCTCCCTCTTGGTGGCCTTCCTATTTTATTTCTCTTTTGGTGGTCACCTTCATTACTCGCCTTCCTCTTGATGGTCTTCCTTACTAGTCTCCCTCTTGGTAGCCTCCCTCACTAGTCTCCCTCTTGGTGGCCTCCCTAACTAGTCTCCCTCTTGGTGGCCTCCCTCACTAGTCTCCCTCTTGGTGGCCTCCCCTACTTGTCTCCCTCTTTATGGCCTTTACCACAAGTCTTATATATTGGCTGCTTTAATAGTGGCTGCTTTAATACTCTTGGTAGACTCTCATTGGTCTCTCTTATGGTGACCTCTCTCACTATTCTCTCTCTTGGTGGATTCCCTCAATAGTCTCTCTTGTATATGGTCTCAGAGTTTTGATGGATAGCCTGCTCGTGGAAGATTTACAGTTGTGCCACACTCTTTCGAACTTTAACAATTGATGTTGCTGTACTACAAGGGATATATTTACTGACTTGGCAGAATGTTCTATTGCCTTCATGCCAGGATACTGGCCTGCCAGATGTTGGACCATCGACATACACATGCATTTACGCTATAATCACTTTAAACATATACATGTACATATATGTGCCTGCCATGGTGTTTGGCTAATGTTTGATTGGTGGGGTATTAAATATCAGCAGACATTATGATAGGATGGTGTGGGGAACACCCAAAGTATTTACCTTGGGATGGAATTGTGTCCTCGGAGCAGGATGGGGTCGTAGTTTGGGTGCTGTAGCCACTAGAATATTGCAGAGAATCACGACTGCTTTTCTGGTGCTCCAGGCTCAGTCCACGGGTCAGTACCATGGCCAGGTCACTGGCGGCCGGGGACACCTCCTCTCCATGCTGCCACACCAAGACAAAAGGAAACCATTTCATTTCACACCCTCTGAACATCTAAATCTAATGTAGATCTATAAAACGACTGAGAAACCATTGGCTTGTGCCTGGCATTGGCAGTAAAAAGAGGGCAAAGTCCTTCTATGGGCTGACCGCACTGAATATTGCCTGCATACAATGTAAATAGTGATTAGTATTGGTGGTCTCTGATGTTTCTAGTGTATTTGACATTACTGCTATTATTTTGACACACTGTGTATTTATTTTGGGACATTGACTTGGTTATTGGTATTATTTTAATGCATTGTGTATTTATCGTAATATTGACTTAGTTATGGGTATTATTTTAATACATTGGGGTTGACTTAGTAAAACGAAAAAGTGCAAAATTTGGTGAAGCTCTGCATAGAAACCAATCAGCTTCCAGTTTTTTTTTTGCCAAAGCTTAATTGAACAAGCTGAAGTTAGAAGCTGATTGACTACCATGCACAGCTGCACAAGATTTTGCACTCCAGTTTTAGTAAATTAACCCCATTGTGTATTTTTTAGATTGATTTATTTATTGATATCATTTGATACACTGTGTATTTATTTGTATTTATTTTGGAGCTCTCTAGGTTTATAATCTTTGACATCTCTGAGGTATTTATACAGCATATTTAGGGTGGTGAGTAAAGAGTAATCATATCCAATACTCAGGCAACATTCATTTAAAGTATGCAGGCAACCAATATGCAATCATTAATAATAATAATAATATGCGGTCAACTCCCCCAACAGCAGTTCAGCAACAATCCCCCCCCCACCCCTCGGCAATAACAGAAGAGGGTGGTCGGTGTACCCACCGGCCCCCACTAGGCACACCACCATTGGTGTCATATACTAAGTGGATGTATTGTGAGCTGCTGACATAGAGAGAAGATTTGAACTGTCTATTGTTCCATAGCAGCCAATTAGATTCAGATCTTCCCTGGAGAAGGATATTTGGAGAATGGGAGATCCTGATTGGCTAATGTCAGGTAGTCCTGTCCCAGACATCTCCATACACGTAGCCTTCCATTCCTATCAAGACAGACCATGTTATGATCCCTTGAAGCTGATTAGTCCCCTCTGGATCTATATCTGGTGCCTCCAGCCCTGGTCATTAATCACAATAATAAGCCCACCTTAGCAGCAATGACAGCGGGGGACATCCGAGGGCGGTAAGGGTCCTCCATACTCTGATAACCGGGACCAAGCTCTGCTTCTCGGAGGTGTTCTACACGATCCTTCCTGCGCTGCATTGAACTGGCCGGGGGAGTTTCATATTGGCCAGAGCGGGACCAATCCTGTAACAGAGAGCAATAATTGGTGATTGGATGATTCTGGTACAATGCCTCCCAAGGGTAATTATTAGAGTGCAATTAAAGTCACATGAATAAATATTCAATCAGATCAACATTGTAGTGACAACCTCCATGTTCATCGTGTTACCGCCACTTTTGTGTAGGGTTTCTAATATATATATATATCTGTGTTGTCCAATAATGACCAGAGTCAGGACTGTGACTGATGGACTGGTGGCCTTTGTGTGAGCTACTCCTAGGCAGCCATGTACTGCAATAGTTTCACTGCTTGTGATACTTTGTCTTTTGCTTGTTGCATACCCCTGTTACCTTTTTATTGACATTGTTTATTTATCTTACATCCCTACAGTAAACTTCAAGTTGCACATTTCTGGTTTGTCTGATACCCCTACATAGCCAAAGCACCTGGATAAAGGTGGATAAAGCCCCTGGACCAGATGGCATCCACCCACGGATCTTTAAAGGATTGAGCTCTGTCATTTCTAAACCATTGTTTCTAATTTTTAGGGACTCATTAATGACTGGAATGGTACCACTGGATTGGCATAGGGCCAATGTGGTGGCCGTATTTATAAAGGGATGAAAGTTTAATAAAAGACCACACTGGAAAAAATTATTTTAAGCAACAGACAGCATGGAACGTGCAGTCAGGGGAGGCAGAGACTGCCATGAACATTAAAAAAAAATAAAAAAAAAAATAAAAACACGATCGACTTCAAAGGGGCGTAGCTTGGCGACCTGGGGTCACAGAGAATTTAGGGGGTGGGTAGCTGAAGTCCTACCCCACCACTGGTCAAAATTTGGGGCTCCTATCATCTATGGTTCCAGAGATATGGGGCTCCTTGCACAGCCTATCAGAAGCTACATACAAAGCAGCCAGTTTAAATGCAAGCTGGCACACTCTGTTTGCAGCAGACTAAAAGGATGAGCTCACGGTGCCTCTCCTCACTTCTTGTCAGAGGCAATGAGCTCAATGGACAGCTTGGAGTCTTGGACCAATGGTAAAGTACAATTGGCCCAAGCTGTCCAGTAAAAATGCTGCAGTGGAGGCACGCCTCTCACTGTAGTGTCATAGAAGGGGCATGTGTCTAAATGACAAATGCTCCCTTCCAGTCCAGCCCTCTTAACTACAAGGAAAAAACATGGGTTTATGAGTATGAGATTTACCCACGATCCAATGTTTTTCTCACACAGTTAAGAGGGGGAATGAGAATCTGCTGCTGCTCAAAAAGTACAAGCTAAATCATATATTAATATGCTATATGTTATAAGATAATAATGTATTATTTATCTATTTACTGTGAAATTACTGGTTTGAAGTTATAACTTCAAACTTCAGTACTTTGTCCATTAAGCCACCTGCTTGAGTACAGTTTTTGAAAATATAGTATATTACCTTAAAAATAATATATAATAATTATTTGTATATTACTTGTGGTAATTAACCTCTTGCCACCCAGTCCAATTCTGACACCTCTCTCCTACATGTAAAAATCATATTTTTTTGCTAGAAAATTACTCAGAACCCCCAAACATTAAATAAATATATATATATATATATATATATATATATATATATATATATATATATATATACATATATACACAGTGGGGACGGAAAGTATTCAGACCCCTTTAAATTTTGCACTCTTTGTTATATTGCAGCCATTTGCTAAAATCATTTAAGTTAATTCTTTTCCTCATTAATGTACACACAGCACCCCATATTGACAGAAAAACACAGAATTGTTGACATTTTTGCAGATTTATTAAAAAAGAAAAACTGAAATATCACATGGTCCTAAGTATTCAGACCCTTTGCTGTGACACTCATATATCTAACTCAGGTGCTGTCCATTTCTTCTGATCATCCTTGAGATGGTTCTACACCTTCATTTGAGTCCAGCTGTGTTTGATTATACTGATTGGACTTGATTAGGAAAGCCACCCACCTGTCTATATAAGACCTTACAGCTCACAGTGCATGTCAGAGCAAATGAGAATCATGAGGTCAAAGGAACTGCCTGAAGAGCTCAGAGACAGAATTGTGGCAAGGCACAGATCTGGCCAAGGTTACAAAAAAATTTCTGCTGCACTTAAGGTTCCTAAGGGCACAGTGGCCTCCATAATCCTTAAATGGAAGATGTTTGGGACGACCAGAACCCTTCCTATAGCTAGCCGTCCGGCCAAACTGAGCTATTGGGGGAGAAGAGCCTTGGTGAGAGAGGTAAAGAAGAACCCAAAGATCACTGTGGCTGAGCTCCAGAGATGCAGTGAGGAGATGGAAGAAAGTTGTAGAAAGTCAACCATCACTGCAGCCCTCCACCAGTCGGGGCTTTATGGCAGAGTGGCCCGACGGAAACCTCTCCTCAGTGCAAGACACATGAAAGCCCGCATGGAGTTTGCTAAAAAACACCAAGATGGTGAGAAATAAGATTCTTTGGTCTGATGAGACCAAGATAGAACTTTGTGGCCTTAATTCTAAGCGGTATGTTTGAAGAAAACCAGGCACTGCTCATCACCTGTCCAATACAGTCCCAACAGTGAAGCATGGTGGTGGCAGCATCATGCTGTGGGGGTGTTTTTCAGCTGCAGGGACAGGACGACTGGTTGCAATTGAGGGAAAAATGATTGCGGCCAAGTACAGGGATATCCTGGACGAAAACCTTCTCCAGAGTGCTCAGGACCTCAGACTGGGCCGAAGGTTTACCTTCCAACAAGACAACGACCCTAAGCACACAGCTAAAATAACGAAGGAGTGGCTTCACAACTCTGTGACTGTTCTTGGATGGCCCAGCCAAAGCCCTGACTTAAACCCAATTGAGCATATCTGGAGAGACCTAAAAATGGCTGTCCACCAACGTTTACCATCGAACCTGACAGAACTGGAGAGGATCTGCAAGGAGGAATGGCAGAGGATCCCCAAATCCAGGTGTGAAAAACTTGTTGCATCTTTCCCAAAAAGACTTATGGCTGTATTAGATCAAAAGGTGCTTCTACTAAATACTGAGCAAAGGGTCTGAATACTTAGGACCATGTGATATTTCAGTTTTTCTGTTTAATAAATCCGCAAATATGTCAACAATTCTTTGTTTTTCTGTCAATATGGGGTGCTGTGTGTACATTAATGAGGAAAAAAAATGAACTTAATTGATTTTAGCAAATGGCTGCAATATAACAAAGAGTGAAAAATGTAAGGGGGTCTGAATACTTTCCGTCCCCACTGTATATATATATATATTGTTTTAAGCAGACACCCTAGGGAATAAAAACGGTGGTCATTGCAACTTTTTAATATACAATAGATGATGCTGTTATGTGAGGCAAATAACCAAACAGATTACTAAAACAGAAATGACTATGTGCTACATAAACAATATATTAAATAGAAACAATCACAGTGGAAATAAACCATCCATAAAGTGCTATAGGTAGCAGTGTGCACGTGATACAGTCCACATAGATAAATAAATGAATACAGTCTTGAGAGTGTATGGTGGAGGGAAAGTGAAGCCAAGTGCTGAATTCCCTCTACAGGTTAGTGCAGATATAATGTATATCTAAGTGACTTGTCCTCTTCTGTGCAACACACTTCAGTGTAAGGTGGCCTCTTACCTTACGGCTGTAAGGTAACAGCGTATGTGTATAACAATGGGGATCGTGGGTATTCACAATAGTAACTTCTTGTGAGTGAACATATAGGGAGCCTTCTTTGTCCTGATGAGATGCTCTCAGTATGGTGATGTATATCTGATCCCTTGGAGCCAGTAAAGGCAATGGCGTCCCTCTCCTGGTTAGTATATGTAGAGTCTTGACGGCGTGATAGAATGTAATGGTCACCCTCGAACTTTGAAGGAAAGTTCGAGGGTGACCATTACATTCTATCACGCCATCAAGACTCTACATATAATAACCGGGAGAGGGACGCCATTGCCGTTACTGGCTACAAGGGAGCAGATATACATCACCATACTGAGAGCGTCTCAGGACAAAGAAGGCTCCCTAGATGTTCACTCACAAAAAGTTATTATTGTGAATACCCACGATCCCCATTGTTATACACATAAGCTGTTACCTTACAGCCGTACATCTTGTGAGTTTCCAATTTTCTTTTATGGAATAAAATGTATGAGATGTCAGCGCATGTGGGATTAATAATGTGGTTCGTCCGCTCGTGGGGAAGACGATCTTCTCACTGGTGAAGAGGCAGCTGATGGGTCCAGGGATGCCGGTGGTTCCCAGCGCTTCCAGACACTCAGGACGGCTCACAGACAGCGGTGTACGTCACTTCCGGTTGGAGAGAGAGAGCGGGGAAGAGCGCGCGTTTGGACAATGATGAAGGAGCACGCAGGAAGTGACATACACCGCTGTCTGTGTTCCATCCTGAGTGTCTGGAAACGTTGGGAACCACCGGCGTCCCTGGACCCATCAGCTGCCTCTTTACCGGTGAGAAGATCGTCTTCCCCACGAGCGGATGAACCACATTATTAATCCCACATGCGCTGACATCTCATACATCTTGTGAGTTACCAATTGTCTTTTATGGAATAAAATGTCTTAATAACGCTGCACTTAGATGGCGCTGCTCTCCTTCTGGCTTTGTGTCTTTTTTCAACCTGAATAACTATGTAACTATGGTGACTCGCAGATTGGACTGCATGACCCCCCAAAACCCCCTTCAGAACAATAACAAAGAGACACTTACTGAAGTAGGTGAGCTGCACTCACTGACAGACTGACAAGTCTCTGAGGCCTCTGAAGACGCTGAACTTGATGACTTCTGATGAGCGGAAGAGACACGTTAAAGAGAGATTTTAGTGGCCGCTTAGTATTTAAAGAATAGCACAAGACACCCACACAGCACTCCAAGGTACCTACCTGACTCGTAATATCCGATGGCATAGGCGATGGTGGCTTGGAGTAGGCGGTCTCATGGAAACTACATCCCGAATCCTGGGAGGACGCACTGACCAAGCGCTGGCCACCTCCGACGGTCTGTGGGAGGCTGCGATATCGACACGTGGAACCCGGTGAGTGGGGGTGCGAGGCAGCTTGCCAGGAGGGGGTAGTTTTTGTACTGTGATAAATGGTCAGAGCATTGGTGAGGTAAGAGAGGTGAGTACTGGATACAGGGGGTCTAGGTCAGTGCTTTCAACCGTGAGCCACCCCAACGGGTCTTTGCGCCGCCAAACTCCAAATTATGTATAATATAAGCTTCCTGTCTAAACCTTTTCCATAGACATTTTCAGTCATACCAAAATGTAAAACTAAGGAACCGTTTTACAAACCCACCCACGCAGAATCAGTCGATAGTAGGAATGTTTCTCAGGAGCCCTGCCATAGCACGGTTGAGAGGCGCTGCCCTAGTTAACAGTGCGAATTAATGAGGAGGGGCAGGCAGGAGAATTTGCTGCTCTCCAGCTATGGTGGCGATATGGAAGCCATTGCAAACCCCGGCGTCTCTGGTAGTGCCTGCAGGCAGCTGGTAGATTAGCATGGTTCTGGCTTCAATATATGATTGGATGGTAGGGGGAGGGGAGCATACTACAGGTGCTCAGGTACACTTACCTGCACATGCTAGACTTGCGAGATCCCGAGCTGCTGGGAGAAGACGGAGGTGTCTGATAGGACCAGGAGTAGTCTGATCCCTTCAGATCCTTAATGACCTACAAGACACCACACATTGACAGTATGTCTCATTATTAAATCAGGAAGAATAAAGGAACCTAGTTGTTATCATTGTATTGTTCTCTCCACAGGATCTTATTGTCATGTCCTTGCACTATTATACATTTATATAGCTCTAACACATTCTGTAGCGCTGCACAGAGAATACTGGGCCAGTAACATGAGCCTCAGAGGTGCTTACATACCAATATCGCCGCACAGTCAAACACTATTATTATTATACATTTAAATAGCGCTGACATATACCACAGTGCTGTACGGAGAACACTGAGCCAGTCACCTCAGTCTCTGCACCAGAGGAGCTTACAATCTAATGTGCACTCTCGATGATGTCATACACTGTTCTCATCTCACCTGTTCACTGGCAGCAGGAAGTTTATGTGGCTCATCGCTCAGCACCATCAGATCATCAATGATTGCCTGCAGGTGGGTCACCTCTCCCAGAAGATGGATTTCCCCTGTCTGAAACAAGAGAACATTCTGTTTGATGTGAGCACAGCTGGGTGGAGGAACAGGACATATTGTCCCTATCAGGGGGCTCACAATGTCCATGTGGCTCTCAGCTGCCTGTAATGTTGCTTGAGTCCCATTTGGTGCTCAAAGTACTCTCTTGCCGCGTACACACGGTCGGAATTTCCGACAACAAATGTTTGATGTGAGCTTGTCGGAAATTCCGACCGTGTGTATGCTCCATCGGACATGATCATGTGTACACAATTCCGACGCACAAAATTCAACGCATGCTCGGAATCAAGCAGAAGAAGCAGACTGGCTATTGAACTTCATTCTTCTCGGCTCGTCGTACGTGTTGTACGTCACCGCGTTCTTGACGTTGTTCGGAATCTCCAACAACATTTGTGCGACCGTGTGTATGCAAGACAAGTTTGAGCCAACATCCGTCGGAAAAAAATCCACGGTTTTGTTGTCGGAATGTCCGATCATGTGTACGGGGCATCTGTGTTACATGATTGCAATAACTACAGAGCTAAACAGGGGTCGTTCAGTGTATACACTGTATGTCTGTAAACCCCTTATCATCACTCATATAGGAGTTTGGTGGACACCCCATTCGAAATCCATAAGCTTTAATATGGAGTTCCACCACTCTCACCATGGCCATCAATACAGAATAGCCCCTTTCCCATCGTTATTAATACGGATTTATCCATCCCCTATCATACCCAATAATATGGAGTTGTCCATGCCCTGCCATGGCCATTAATATGGAGTTGCTATCCCCCCAACCATAGCCATAAATATGGAGTTTCCTCTCTCCCCCTTCACCATGGCCATTAATATGGAGTTGCCCCTCTCCCATGGTCATTAATATAAAGTTGCTTCTCTCCTCCATGGCCATTAATATTGAGTTGGCTCCCCCTCTCCCATGGCCAATAATATGGAATTGCCTTCCCTCACCCCATTGCTAATTATATGGAGTCCCCCCTCCCATAGACATTAATATATGGAGTTGCCTCCTTTGTGACTATAACATCCTCTGCTCTTCTAGGAAGGCATTCCACAAGATTTTGGAGTTCATCAAGTAAAGAACCCAGGTTGAACTGGTGTCTTTATTGTGTCTTTGACTGGTGTCTTTATTCAACCTTACCAACTATGTAACTATGTAAAGAAGTTATTTGCAAGTACAAGCCTTCATGTGAATATCTAGAAAAGGGTCCACATCAGCTCTGCGGACTCTGATGTAAGGGGGGGCTCTGCGAACTCTGATGTGGATTTAAATGTAAAGGGGGGCCTCTGTGGATTTTGATTTAAGGAGGGATTCCTGTCATTAAATCCATATGATTAGAAATGTTATTCAATCACAAAATATATGTATAGTGTATACTACAAAAAAAAAATTACTGTGTGCCGCTAAAGTGTTTGGGTTTGGCTTGAAGAAAAGGTGGCAACCCTACCCAAGATGGCAGAAAGGGGGTCCACTGTGGGACGTAGTAAAGGGCCCCAGGATCAATGGGAGGGAAGAGGGGGTCAAGGGGGCCCTTCATGGATTTTTGCATTGGTGCCCTGAAGGTTCTAGTTACCCCTCTGGGCTGGGGTCAGGGCTCTGTGCAGGACGCTTGAGTTCCTCCACACCAAACTGGTCAAACCATGTCTTTAAGGACCAATAAAACGGGTGAAATTATTTTTCAGTTTGTGAAATGATCCCTCTGACATGCTATTAACTTAGACCCCTGTTTGATACAAGCATCCCCCACATTGTACTGTTTGGTTGAACAATAACTGAACCCCTTGATTATGTTTCCATGTTTAATGCATTGATTTGCACCTGTCCCATTGGCTGTTTGACCAGTAGGCATACCTAATAAAGTAATGCCAAGTGCACATGGTTTTGTTGTCAGTCCTTGGACAGATGTTGATTTCAGTCATGTGTGATGTTAGGTACTCACCACCACAGGCTGTAAGAGTGCAACGAACGTACAGAAGCGCCCGCGCTCCTCGATAAGCGCCCTGCGCACAGCCTGCTTCTCCGTCTCCTCCAGCAGCAGGTACATGTCGTTCACGTCCTGTAGAGCGTGGTCCAGCTGGGGCTGTAAATCACCCTTCCCTGTGTGCCAAAAAAAACCAAAAAAACAGCCCTTGTCACATCAAGGGCCACAGTGGGGGTCTGTGTTATGTGTGCTGATCTATGGCACTAAATAATACCCAGGCCAAGGACAACCAATCAGAGGCCAGCTTTAATTCCTCAGGGGTGGGAATAGTCAATAAAAAATGATTTTTGTTCTCACTGTAAAATCCTTTCCTTAGCGTTCATTGAGGGATTCTGGAAGCCAATAACTGTTGGGTTAGAGTGGCATCTACCAATCTTCCTTTAGGCGGCAGTATAACCCAACAGGTAATGACATCCCGTTTCCCTTAATGGATGAGAAAGGAAATCATCATTCCTTCAGCAGTGGATCGTACGGAGTCATAGATGTGAATTCATTTGAGGAAAATGAAGGCTGAGCTGGACCATGAAGTAGACCATGGACTCTGGTGTCTAATCTTTATATTGGTTGCTTGTTTTGGGTGTTTCTTGCTTGTTTTTTCTGTGTCTCCGATGGGCAGATTCTCTAAAATTGTCCCGGTGTCACTGAGAAACAATGTGACAGGAAATCCAAAACATTACAGCCAACATGATTGGAGAAGGTGACAACTAAGCAAAGCTTTCCACTCACATTGTAGATTTCCTCTTGTCATGTCACTGGGACAGGAAGAGAGAAGGATCTACTCATCAGGACACAGACCCAATCCTGACAGGTGTTCTCCATCCACAACTAAGGGAAAAACCTTCTTCCAATACCTGGTTGTGTGAAATATTTACTTTTCCCACATAGGTTGTGAATGAGTCCCCATACGTGTAGGCATGGAGAGAGCTGTGATTGGAATAATACGATATATATATATATATATCTATATATATATATATATATAGATATATATATATATATCTAGATATATATATCTATATATATATATCTATATATATATATATATATATATATATATATATATATATATATATATATATATATATATATATATATAATATATATATATATAGATATATATATATATATATAGATATATATATATATATATATATATATATATATATATATTTATTTATATATATACAGTATATTGTCAAAAGTATTGGGTGCCTGTCTTTACACACATGAACTTTAGCAGCAACCCAGTCTTAGTCCGTAGGGTTCAATATTGAGTTGGCCCACCCTTTGCAGCTATAACAGCTTCAACTCTTCTGGGAAGGTTGTCCACAAGGTTTAGGAGTGTGTCTATGGGAATGTTTGCCCATTCTTCCAGAAGAGCATTTGTGAGGTCAGGCACTGATGTGGACGAGAAGGTCTGGCTCGCAGTCTCCACTCTAATTCACCCCAAAGTTGTTCTATCGGGTTGAGGTCAGGACTCTGTGCAGGCTAATCAAGTTCCTCCACCCCAAACTTGCTCATCCATGTCTTTATGGACCTTGCTTTGTGCACTGGTCCAAACCATTTAGTGGAGGGGGGATTATGGTGTGGGGTTGTTTTTCAGAGGCTGGGCTTGGCCCCTTAGTTCTAGTGAAGGGAACTATTCTTTTCTTTTCCATTCTATTCTATTGTTTTCTATTATATTCAAATTCAAATTTATTCTATTCAAAATTGGAATTTTGGAAAACGGTTATATTGTTATATTCTTTCTATTTTATTCTATTCTTTTCTATTGTTTATTTTATTCTATTCTTTTCTATTCTATTCTTTTATTTTCTATCCTATTCTAATCTATTATTTTCTATTCTATTCAAATTCAAATATTATTCTATTTGAATATTGTTTTTTTAATTCTATTCTTTTATTTTCTATTCTATTCTTTTCTATTCTATTCTTTTATTTTCTATCCTATTCTAATCTATTATTTTCTATTCTATTCAAATTCAAATTTATTCTATTTGAATATTGTTTTTTTAATTATATTCTTTTATTTTCTATCCTATTCTAATCTATTATTTTCTATTCTATTCAAATTCAAATTTATTCTATTTGAATATTGTATTTTTTAATTCTATTCTTTTATTTTCTATTCTATTCTTTTCTATTCTTTTATTTTCTATCCTATTCTAATCTATTATTTTCTATTCTATTCAAATTCAAAGTTATTCTATTTGAATATTGTATTTTTTAATTCTATTCTTTTATTTTCGATTCTATTCTTTTCTATTCTATTCCTTATTTTTCTATTCTTTTCTATTGTATTCAAATTCAAATTTACTCTATTTAAAATTTGAATTTCAGAAGACGGTTATGTTCTTTCTATTTCATTTTTTTCTATTCTATTTTGTTCTCTTCAGAAATTCAAATTTAAATTCGATTTGAAAACTATTTGAATTAAAAAAAAACTATTTGAATTTGATTCAAAAACTATTCAAATTCAATTTGAAAACTATTCAAATTTCGTACGAAATGTTGTTTAGTTATTCAGGATTCGTTTAAATTCGTTACTATTGTAATTTGGAGATTCGGATACATCCAAATTTCTGAATAACGAAAAATGTGTCTGAATTTCAATTCGGAAAGTAATGAACCGCACATGTCTATTTACCATACATTGATCTTTGATTAAAATGCCTCTAGAAGGAGGTGCAGAGGGTTTCTCAGTGTGTACCAGAGGACGGCAATATTAGGCGATAGAAGGAGAAAAGAACGTTAAAGTGTGTCTAAACCCAAAAACATAAAATGTATCACAGCATCCCTGTCCTTAGATGTGACCGCTGCATTCATCTCCATTTTTCCTTTATTTTCACCAGGTGATCCTGCCAGTAACACACTTCCTGTCCTAAGGTGACAACGCTCCCTGAGGAGCAGTGTTGTCATCCAAAGCTGCTCTCCTGGTTTGGACTACAAACCCCACCCCCCTCTCTTCATCCATGTTCTTTTGTAGTTTACAGAGAATAGCTGGGAAAGCTGATTATGTGAGATTTCAAGTCAGCTCAAAGGAAGTGACATGAACACCCTGGAATTCTGGCAGGATCAACAGGTGATTCTTTTTGTACTTTGCTGAAAATGTTCTCAGCCCGATAAAAGAAAACAAATGCAGACACCACATCTAAGGACTGGCATTGGCTGCAATATAGAAAAATGTTGTTTATGTCTTTAGATATCGTTGAACATGCTGAATTAATCTCAGAAAATAAAAATGATAAAGTATATTAGGACAGACAGAAGAACCCCTCCCCCACCACTTACCGAGAACTTCTACTAGGGGATTGGAAGAGTCGTAGGAGGAGAAGGAGAAGCCATGCAAGAAAAAGGAGAGAAACATCAAAGAGGAGAGCGACATTATTCCCAAACCTCCCAAAGCTGGTCATAGCAGGAAACAGTTAAAGTATCTGTGAACCCTCACCTTTAAAACAACCTACACAGTTTAAAATAGAAATGAAAGACAAAACATTTGTGTATACATATTAAAAATGTTATTATAAATATTATATTATATTTTTAAATATTATATTATATTTTATTTTTTTTATAACATTTATCACATACCCTCTGTTCTCAGCTGCATAAGTAGCTCAGAGAGCTAAGGGAGGAGAAACAGCAGTACACTGGTCTTCCCAATCAATGGCTGTGCGGGGGGAGGGGGGTGTTAGATCATTGGAGGAGCAGGCTGAGTTCTCAGCACAGCCAGAAAACTGACTACGTTGTGCTCTCATGCCTAGTGTGGTCAGTTTTTAATAGGAAAGCAAAGGTAATGGCAGGAGCACCAGATTTTTCATACAAATAAGCAATACAAAGAGAACGGGATACTTTTCCATAGAAGTACATAGTACAGCAGGCACATGT
This sequence comes from Lithobates clamitans, assembly GCA_037952925.1. Classification (NCBI taxonomy): domain Eukaryota; kingdom Metazoa; phylum Chordata; class Amphibia; order Anura; family Ranidae; genus Lithobates; species Lithobates clamitans. The sequence goes on from JBBGZY010000890.1 coordinate 1,088,553, forward strand.
CAGGACTATGGAATGTTGGGGTAATATATTCTTTAACGCAAGACAGGTGACAATGTGTGTACAGAGATCTGCTATTAGAACAATGTATGGCGGGATCCTTCATTAAATTTAGTTTATACATTATAACAATGTAGGGAAGGATCCTTTATTATAACAATGTATTGAGGAATCTTTCATTAGATTCATATTATACATTATAACAATGTATAGAGAGATCCTCCAGTACTGTCTCCTTCTATAAGAATTGTAGTGTGTATATAGCACACTACACATGTAAGTGATATGGTCAGTAAGCGGTTATAGCACTCTATTGTTGTAATTATTGGAGGCGCAAGAGCATGTACTATGCAGATAGATGGTGCTGTAGTGATATACTAGTGTCTGTGTGTTTATACTGTATATGCTTGTATATTCTGCACAGGAACGAAGTTTTTTTTCTGCTCTCTTCTGTAATGCTGTTCCCGCATATGCTGTTCTCACATGTGCTGTTCTCACATGTGCTGTTCTCCTACACAAGTAATGCTGAAGTCTACGTTCCTCAAGATCTCAGTGCCTCATCTTATCACATAACCAGCAGGTTATGGGCCCAGGCACTAAACAGAACACTACAAGCTGCTGAAAAATGGCAAAGCTCAACAATACCACCCACCGGCTGTTGAAATTCAAGCTGGAGACAACTTGTGACAAGTACTGAATCCAGACAGACCCAATAATGGACCCATGGAGGAATGGGACAGGAAGAACAAACAAACTAAAGCAATTATAAGCCTGATAGTGGAAGATGTTCAGCTCATCCACATAATAAAAGAAAATACAGCTAAAGGTATGTTGACCGCACTACAAAAACTCCACTAATGTTCAAACCTAAACAGTAAACTATATCTGCTATACAAGCTATATACATTAAGTGAGGCTAGAAAAAAGATCAGGAAATGTGTGCACATGTGAATGCAAAGCTAGAAAATTTTGTAGAACAGCTACACTATATTGACTTTACACGCACATGAAGTTTAATGGCATCCCAGTCGAAGTCCGTAGGGTTTAATATTGAGTTGGCCCACCTTTTGCAGCTATAACAGCTTCAACTCTTCTGGGAAGGCTGTCCACAAGGTTTAGGAGTGTGTCTATGGGAATGTTTGACCATTCTTCCAGAAGTGCATTTGTGAGGTCAGGCACTGATGTTAGAGAGAAGGCCTGGCTTGCAGTCTCTGCTCTAATTCATCCCAAAGGTGTTATATCGGGTTGAGGACAAGACTCTGTGCAGGCCAGTCAATTCCTCCACCTCCAACTCATTCATCCATGTTTTTATGGACCTTGCTTTCTGCACTGGGGCGCAGTCATCCCCAAACTGTTCCCACAAAGTTGGGAGCATGAAATTGTCCAAAATGTCTTGGTATGCTGACGCCTTAAGAGTTCCCTTCACTGCAACTAAGAGGCCAAGAACAACCCATGAAAAACAACCCATCATAATCCCCCCATCCACCAAATGATTTGGATAAGTGCACAAAGCAATGTCCATAAAGAAATGGATGAGCGAATTTGGGGTGGAGGAACTTGACCTGCACAGAGTTCTTACCTCAACCCGATAGAACACCTTTGGGATGAATTAGAGTGGAGACTGTGAGCCAGGCCTTCTTATCCAACATCAGTGGCTATCCTTACAAATGTACTTCTGGAAGAATGGTCAAACATTCCCATAGACACCTAAACCTTGTGAACAGCCTTCCCAGAAGAGTTGAAGCTGTTATAGCTGCAAAGGGTGGGCCAACTCAATATTAAACCCTTTGGACTAGGACTGGGATGTCATTAAAGTTCATGTGTGTGTAATAGCAGATGTTCCCAATACTATTGGTAATATAGTGCATGTAGTGCATGTGCAATTAGAGAGAAAATTAAAGATAACCATGTGGTGGCACTACTGCTATGCAGCCTCCCAGAGTGACATAATGCTCTAACGCTTTAGAGGCCAGAACCGAGCAAAAACGAGAATGTACCAAAGATTAGAATGTACCAAAGGAAAATTAATGCATGAATATAACAGAAGAAAAGAAAATATGCAAAAGGAAGAGACAGCATGCATCTATGGCACAGGAGATTGGAGTACCGAAACAGAGAAGCCATAAAAGGAATTTACAAAGAGAGGTTTATCAGAAGATATGACAATGCTGCCATGCAAAATGCTCATGAAATGCAAGTATGTATGGAAGCAAAAGACACAAGTACTCCACTTCCACAGACCTGTAAGGGCAGAGTGTGTGACAGTAGGCAGATAAAACCTCCTCCATATGTCCCCCATTAACTTGTTGAGTGCTAAGTATGCGTGGGTTCTTTGGGCTATGAACAGGGTCACTCATGTAGCACCCTCTAGTGTGCTACTAGAATAGTACAGGCAAATTTATGTATGACTCATGGTTAGTTTGTGAGTCTGAAATTGGGTCAGGGTTTACTGCAGGTCAGGCTGCATGACTCACAAATGCAGGCCTCTGGTACCTCCCCCTGGATCTAGAAGTTAGTGGGCAGAGGCGAAGAGGAATTATCTGCATACTTGCGGAAATGTGGCCAATCCCAAGGCAGAATGCTCTGGGAGGGTGGCTAAGTCAGCTCTTAAATATGGAGGAGCCAGGCCAGCAGGGGAGTTGGGTGAAAGATGGAGTGCTGAGGAGTCTGTCGGTGGCCTAGCTGGGTCTAGGGAGGCTCTGTCATGCAGGAGTCAGAACAAGAGGTGGAACTCTTAATAGACAAGTTAAGTTCCCCACTGTATTCTACTGAATAGCCTGAAATTAGAAGATCCATTTGAGAGACAAAAGGGATACCACCCCACAAGCTGTCATATGCTGCTAAGACACATAACATGGTTAAATCAACATCCTGGGAAGACATAGAAAAAATACCAAAAAGTAAAGTCAATAAATAAAGAAAGGCAATATAAGAAGAAAAAAGATTGCATCAGGAAAACAAAACCTGGATATGCAAGAAACTTCCTCCAAAACTATAGGAAGCAAGTCGATTTTTAAAGTGAAGCTCAAAGCTAAAGGAAATATCCACAAATATATGGCCAGATTAACTGCCAAGGGATACTCCCATAAATTTGGATCAGATTACGATGAAACATTCGCTCCTGTCGTAAAATGCTCTACTATCAGAACCCTTCTTAGCATTGCAAGTGAAGAAACTAGACTTCAAACGCTTTCCTATACGGAGACATTAATAAAGATCTTTACATGGAGCAACCGCCAGGGTTTGAGCAAAGACACAACCTTGTGTAAACCTCAAAAGAGCATCTACGGCCTTAAGCAATCTGCAAGGACGTGGAATGATAAAGTAAATGTACTCACGAGAGAGGTATTCTCAAGAAGCAAAGCAGATCCCTTCCAGAACTCAATAAGACAGATGTCTATGCACCCTAATTTATGTTGATGACATTATAACCAGTTTTTTACAAGAAGGGAATTACAATCACATAGTTTGCAAGCTGAAAGAGAACTTTGGAATTAAAGAGCTGGAGAACATCAACCAATATCTTGGGATCCAAATAAAGAGGGAAGAAAATGTAAGTTATCTTCTCAACCAAATTAAGAAAATTGCAGAAATCTTGGAACAGTTCCACAGATGCAAAAAAAGTTAAGACACCCATGGAAACAGGATACCAAAATAGCAATGAAGCAGAAAACTTGCTACCCAACAATGACATGTACTGCAGAGCTATCGGAAAGCTGCTATACATTGTTAGTGTGACAAGACCAGACATAGCTGCAGGAGTGGGCATACTCTCTAGAAAAGATTTAGCTCCCTATCAGCGTGACTGGGACATAGTAAAAAGGGTGATACAGTACCTAAAGGGAAAAATTTGGATTAAGCTACGGCTACCAGCAGCATCAAATCCAAAACAAATTGGGTAGGTGGATGCCGATTGGGCCAGAGACTGCACACAGACTCAATTTTACAAATGGTTACGCCTTCCAGTACGGTGAAGGAACCATAAGTTGGTCTAGCCAAAAGCAAGTGACTGTCGCACTATCTTCAACTGAAGCTGAGAACATTGCAGCAGCATATGCATGTCAGGAAGCAATATGGATTTGCCAACTTTTAATGGACATGAGTATAGACATTTCAAAACCCATTTCCATTCTCAAAGACAACAAGGGATGTATAAAGCTGACAATCAGAAAGGGTCAATCCTAGGATGAAGCACATTGACGTGAAATATCATCTGTTTAGGTACACTCAAGAGCAGGGTGTTATCGACATTCACTATCGCCTGTCAGAAGAGATGAATGCAGATGCACTCAACAAACCATTGGTAAAGGAACATTAGAGTCTTCTACAAAAGAACCTCAACCTCATATAGCGAAGCACATGCTGTTGAGAGGGGTGTTGGAATTGCAACAGCACGTACTATGGACTCTAAACTATAGATGGCACTGTAGTAATATATTAGCATCTGTGTGTTTATACTTGTATATTCTGCACTGGTAGGAGTTTTTTCTAACTCTGCTCTCTCCTGTAATGCTGTTCTCACACATGTATGCTGTTCCCTTATGCAAGTAAAGCCATTTCTCAAGATCTCATTGCCTCATCTTATCACATAACCAACAGTAATACCTTGCACTCTCTGTATAGCATTGTCCTCCATTCCAGTACTGGCTCCTTCCATAAGAAATGTAATGTGTATATAGCACCTTGTAATATCTAACACTCTCTTTATAGCACTGTCTGTCTCTGGACATGTAGCCGCTTCAATAGATCACATTTACATTGTGTTGTTCTGAAATTCTCAACAGATTTTTAGCCTGTTTATATACAGAATACAAGGAGAAGGGATAGGAGGGGGTGTCTTTGAGATCCATTACCTTTTCGCGCCTTTTTCTGCAGCTTCAGTGTATCAGAAGATTTCTTTTTGATCTCATGACGAGCTCGCTTGTATTCTGCAGAGACATGAACGGGGTGAGAAGGAGAGGCATAAATGGGGTGAGAAGGGGAGACACAGATGGTGTGGATTGTGCTGTGTATGACAGTGTAGATGTGATTGGGTTTCCCTGATAGTGTGGTCCATGTCTATGGGAGCTCCATGCTGAATACAGCAATTTGGTCACTGACCATGGGAGCTCCGTCCTGAATAAAGAAATGTGGCCCCTGACCATGGGAGCTCCATGACATATAGAGTAATGTGGTCCCTGACGGAGTGGTAATTGTGCAGTTGGCTCACCTCTGGCGTGCTCCTTGTCCAGTGTGTTTGCGGTTTTCTTCCAGTCCTCGATCCTTTCCTGGAGAGGAGTTATTAGACTCTCCATGAGAGCGCTACAAGAGAGATCAAACAGAGGGAGAGGTGTGGTCAGCTCTATAATATCCATGATGGGGGTGTGGTCAGTTATATAATACCCAGGTTGGGGGGTTGTGGTCAGGTATAGAATTCCCAGAATGGGGGTGTGGTCAGTTATACAATTCCCAGGATGGGGTAGCCATCAATTATACAATACTCAGGATGTGGGGTGTGGTCAGTTTTAGAATACCCAGGATGGGGGTGCAGTCAGTTATAGAAAGTCAGGTAATACCTCCGGTATAGATGTTGGATGGGGTCAGTTTTATAATAACAGGACATTAGAATTGGTCAGAGAGCAGCAATCCAGCCATCACGGGACACTGTGGCTCTTGAGCTGCCATTGTGGTTGGTCAGGTTATGGAGGACACTCCAGTCAGGTTATGGGGGGGGGGGTCTGTGGTCAAATAATGGGGGGGGGGAGGTGTCTCCTGACCAGTTATGAAGGGTATCTTATCTTAGAGGTTATGGGGGGTCTCTAGTCAGGTTCTGGAGGGACTCTGGTACAGGTATGTGGGGCTCTGGTCAGGTTATGGGGGGGGGTCTTTGGTCAGGTTATGGAGGACCTCCAGCCTGCTTGTGGGGGGACTCTGGTCAGGTTAAGGGGGCTCTGGCCCAGTTATGGGGGAAGTCTGTGACCAGATTATGGCGATCTCCTGTCAGGCAGGGCAGATGTGGTTCACAGAATATATCTATATATCTAAGCTCCTCACTTGGTGAAATGTCTAAGTTTGCTCTCGATGCTTCGATGTCTCATACACATTCGGGTCAGTGCGGATCCGATGTCACGTGTGGCCCCTGTGAAAGAATCAGAAAATTGGTTTGAAGTCTAAATTTCCCGATGAGTCTCATTAATTGTGCAATCATTATGCTAAAAGATTTCTCCTTCTGTGGGCGATTTCCCTCCCCAGTGGGGACCCAGACATCAGGAAATGTCTATAGAGGTTTAGCTGGAATATTGCACTTAGCTTCACACCTGTGCGTTGCAGTAACACGTGGTAGAACCCAATGTAAACTGACCCACAGAACTTTGTATGGCATGGTGTTGTTCATGTAGAGTTCCCCCTATGCTCAGAGTATAGTATCTGGCACCTGCAGTTTAGCACAACACATATGCCATGCGATAATGATGCCTCATTACAGAGTTTGCTTGACTGGATACTGAACTCCTAATCTGTCCAGCCTGGTTATTCTGCCTGCATCTATCCATCTCTGCATACGATGGACTTCCATATAAGAGACCGCTCTCTGTGTCACCGATTTAAAGGAAATATTCCCTTACCGCGAGTATTGGTCGCCATGTCTGCCACTTTCTGAAAGGCATCGAGGAAGGCAACAGCAGCCAGCACTGTGGTCCTGTGGGAGTAGAGAATGTGTCAGTAATAGAGCCACAAGATATAAAGGGGAAGCATGCAGGGTGTCCCCAAAAACACACAAAGGATCAGAGTAAGCGGCGTATCTCAAAAAACACACAGAGGGTCATATTATGGGGCATACACCAAAAACACACAGAGGGCAAAAGTATGGGACACAACCCAAAAACACACAGTGGGCCAAAGTATGTGACATACCCCAAAAAACACACACAGGGCCAAAGTATGGGGCATACCCCAAAAACACACAGAGGGCCAAAGTATTTGGCATACCCCAAAATCACACAGAGGGTTGGAGTAGGGGTTGTACTCCAAAAACACAGAGGGTCGGAGTATGAGGCCTATCCCAAAGCACACAGAGGGTCACAGTATGGGGCATACTCCAAAAAACACACAGAGGGTCAGAGTATGGTGTGTATTACCAAAAACACATAGAGGGTTAGAGTGTGGGGCTTATCCCAAAAACACACAGATGGTCAAAGAGTATGGGGCGTACCCCTGTAAAGCTATTCCTCTGGATTCAATGCAATACATGTTCCTGGCCTGGCACTTGTATACAGATAATGGCATATCTATATACAGTACTGTGCAAAAGGTTTAGGTAGGTGTGAAAAATGGCTGTAATGTAAGAATCTTTTTAAAAATATATATTTACATTTTTTTTTTTTTTTATCAATTTACAAAATGCAAAGTTTGGTGTGACTACCCTTTGGCTTCAAACCGGCATCAATTCTTCTAGGTACACTTGTACACAGTTTTTTAAATTTTTTTGAGTTTTTAAAGGAACTTGGCAGGTAAGTTGTTCTAAACATCTTGAAGGACTCACCACAGATCTTCTGCGGATGTAGGCTCCCTCCAATCCTTCTGTCTCTTCATGTAATCCTAGACAGACTCGATGATGTTGAGATCAGGGCTCTGTGGGGGCAAAACCATCACTTTCAGGGCTCCTTGCTCTTCTTTATGCTGAAGATAGTTCTTAATGACATTGACAGTATGATTTGGAGTTGTTGCCCTTCTGCAGAAACAAATTGGGGATCAATGGTGTCCTCAATGCTAAGAAATACAGGGAGATTCTTATCCATCATACCATAGCATCAGGGAGGCGTGTGATTGGCCCCAAATTTATTCTGCAGCGGGAAAACAACCTCAAATATACAGCCAACGTCATTAAGAACTATCTTCAGTGTAAAGAAGAACAAGGAGTCCTGGAAGTAATGGTTTGGCCCCCACAGAGCCCTGATCTCAACACCATTGAGTCTCTCTGGGGTTGCATAAAGAGACAGAAGGATTTGAGGCAGCCTATATCCACATGTAGTGCTACTCCTATAGGAGCTGCAGGATTACTTTCCAGGTCTTCTCTACAGGCTTTGCCCCGCAGCCAGGCACACAGGCTCATTCACACGTTTCTTCAATAACCAATCTAGGAGATGTGGTTTTTGTGGTTTTTATTTTTGAAGAACTTGAACAGAGTTGAGAATAGTGGTGGATTTCTCCAAAATCAAGAACTATGTACAACTGAGGACTTAGGTATTCTTCAGGACATGCTATATTAAAGTCTGGGCTTGAAACAAAAAGTAGACTTCAGCTTAGTAGTAGTAATTAGAGCCACAAGAGCAAAGTCCCTTTAAGTAGGAGATTAGGTAGACAAAGCTTTTCAGGACACCAGCCAGTGTGCCTTATATAGTACCTGATGGGTAGCAAAAGCACAAAGGTCCCCAAGATCTCTCAAGCGTCTGTACTCACAAGACCCAAGGACAGCTGGTAGCCTCCATCCTACTTCCAAGCAGATCAGATCTTCAGCAGATAGCCCCCCTCAGTCAGCCTCAGTCCTGGGTCTCAGCATGCAAGCCCCTCAGGTTGCTCACCTGAGGTATCACCAACAGCAGCTTCCACCTGAGAGGGCAGTGTGCCCCCCCAGGCTGGACTAATCCACTCTGGAAAAAGACACTGAGCTCAGTGTGTTCGCAGAATAAATACAGTCTCCCATCATGCCATCAGAGCCTGCCTTTCTGGGATAGGCCAGGGCTGAATCAATATTTATGCTGCCATCTGCATAGCTCCACACCTATCATCCAGCAACTTCTCCAGTTCCCTGGATACAGTGGAAGCTATAGACCAGATTGACAGGGGCTGAACACACTGAGCAGACCTAACTAGCAGATTGCATCTTCACTGAATACAGTGAGCATAATATGCTTTTACCTACCAAACCAATACAGTCACACTGACTACAGTGTGGCAACTAAATTTACCTATCGAAAAACACAACTAACTCTAACTTTTCCTAGCACCTATCTAAGAGGATGCCACACACAGAAGATCTGTGCTTAGTTCTTCAAGATGGAACAATCTACCCGCCAAATTCCTTCAAAAACTGTGTGCAAGTGTACCTAGAAGAACTGATGCTGGTTGGAAAGCAAAGGGTGGTCACACCAAATATTGATTCGATTTGAATTTCTCTTCTGTTCATTTACTTTCTATTGTGTTAACTGACAAAAAATAAACTAGTAACACTTCTATTTATGAAAGCATTCTTCATTTACAGCATTTTTTAGACCTGCCAAAGATTTTTGCACAGTACTGTGTATACAGTATCTCACAAAAGTGAGTACACCCCTCACATTTTTGTAAACATTTTATTATATCTTTTCATGTAACAACACTGAAGAAATGACACTTTGCTACAATGTAAAGTAGTGAGTGTACAGCTTGTATAACAGTGTAAATTTGCTGTCCCCTCAAAATAACTCAACACACAGCCATTAATGTCTAAACCACTGGCAACAAAAGTGAGTCCAACCCTAAGTGAAAATGTCCAAATTGGATCCAATTCGCCATTTTGCCTCCCTGGTGTCATGTGACTCGTTAGTGTTACAAGGTCTCAGGTGTGAATGGGGAGCAGGTGTGTTAAATTTGGTTCCACTCAGAGCAGGCCTAGCCATGGTCGACCAAAGAAGTTAAGTGCACATGCTCAGCCTCATATCCAGAGGTTGTCTTTGGGAAATAGATGTAGGAGTTCTGCCAGCTTTGCTGCAGAGGTTGAAAGGGTGGAGGGGGCTGCCTGTCAGTGCTCAGACCATACGTCGCACACTGTATCAAATTGGTCTGCATGGCTGTCGTCTCAGAAGGAAGCCTCTTCAAACAGTTTGCTGACGACAAGCAGACTAAGGACATGGATTACTGGAACCACGTCTTGTGGTCTGATGAGACCAAGGTAAACTTATTTGGTTCAGATGGTGTCAAGCGTGTGTGACGGCAACCAGGTGAGGAGTACAAAGACAAGTGTGTCTTGCCTACAGTCAAGCATGGTAGGGGAGTGTCATGGTCTGGGGCTGCATAAGTGCTGCTGGCACTGGGGAGCTACAGTTCATTGAGGGAACCATGAATGCCAACATGTACTGTGACATACTGAAGCAGAGCATGATCCAATCCCTTTGGAGACTGAGTCGTAGGGCAGTATTCCAACATGATAACGACTCCAAACATACCTCCAAGATGACCACTGCCTTGCTAAAGAAGCTGAGGGTAAAGGTGATGGACTGGCCAAGCATGTCTCCAGACTTAAACCCTATTGAGTATCTGTGAGGCATCCTCAAAGGGAAGGTGGAGGAGCGCAAGGTCTCTAACATCCACCAGCTCCGTGATGTTGTCATGAAGGAGTGGAAGAGGACTCCAGTGGTAACTTGTGAAGCTCTGGTGAACTCCATGCCCAAGAGGGTTAAGGCAGTGCTGGAAAATAATGGTGGCCACACAAAATATTGAAACTTTGGGCCATTTTGGACATTTTCACTTAGGGGTGTACTCACTTTTGTTGCCAGCGGTTTAGACATTAATGGCTGTGTGTTGAGTTATTTTGAGGGGACAGCAAATTTACACTGTTATACAAGCTGTACACTCACTACTTTACATTGTAGCAAAGTGTAATTTCTTCAGTGTTGTCGCATGAAAATATATAATAAAATATTTACAAAAATATGAATATATATATATATATATATATATATATACACACATTATATTGACAAAAGTATTGGGACGCCGGCCTTTACACACACATGAACTTTATTGGCATCCCAGTCTTAGTCCGTAGGGTTCAATATTGATTTGGCCCACCCTTTGCAGCTATAACAGCTGCAACTCTTCTGGGAAGGCTGTCCACAAGGTTTAGGAGTGTGTCTATGGGAATGTTTGACCATTCTTCCAGAAACGCATTTGTGAGGTCAGGCACTGATGTTGGACAAAAGGCCTGGCTCGCAGTCTGTTCTCTAAATTCATCCCAAAGGGTGTTCTATCGGGTTGATGTCAGGACTCTGTGCAGGCCAGTCAAGTTCCTCCACCCCAAACTCACTCATCCATGTCTTTATGGACCTTGCTTTCTGCACTGGTGCACAGTCATGTTGGAACTGGAAGGGGCCATCCCCAAGCTGTTCCCACAAAGTTGGGAGCATAAAATTGTCTAAAATGTCTTGGTATGCTGACGCCTTAAGGGGCCAAGCCCCCACCCCAGAAAAACAACCCCGTACCATAATCCCCCCTCCACCAAATGATTTGGACCAGTGCTAGGATTGCCACCTCATCCCTTTAAACCTGGACACATATCAAATACCCAGGTTCTAAAGCTAATTTAAGGCAGATAAGGCACCAAGTCAGTTTAATTACCACCTTAATCAGCCACAGAACCTGTGTAATTCATATGTGGTCGGTTTTAAAGGGATGAGATGGCAACCCTAACCAGTGCACAAAGCAAGGTCCATAAATATATACAGACTTCAGCAGTGGCAGCCCAGTATTTCTCCAGTGCCTCTCACCATGCCATCTCTCAGGTGTCTGTATAACAGAGATCACCCTATTATGTTCTGATTTATGCCCCCCCGGGGAATACATCCAAGGAGTCACTCAGTACAGCATCAGCAATGGAAAAGAAGCTTCTGACTGGTTGCTGTGGACAGAGCAGACTGTCCGGGGTAATTCTTCCTTCAGACACACTGATAACTGAAATCCGGGATGGTATTTGTAGGTTGTCAGAGAAACTGGTAAATTTTGCATCCTGAGTTTCCATAAAGAAATTCTCAGATTTGGCAAAAAAAAAAAAAAACCAAAAAACTTTTTTTCTACACAAGTTTATTTGTAACTTCATTGATAGCCACAATACATTACAGCTTATAGATCCCTTTCAATGAACCCACAGGATAGGACAGTATAATGAGATAAGGGACTCACCTGAGCTGGGAGTGCAGTTTGGTGGCTTTGGAGCTGAAGTCCTCCCAGATGGGGTAGGAGGTCTGGAAGAGACAGAAATACAGAGATACAGGGTTAATATAACACAATAATAAAAATCCTCCATATACAGAGCAAAGAAACATTATGCTTTGTACCATATTGACACATCACACCTCTCGTTCTTCTAATTTGTATCACACCTCCCATTTTAATTGGTATCATACACACATATTCCACTTCCTGTTCCTATACTTTATATCTTATACTCATGTAGCAGGCATGTTGTAATGTAATTTCTCCTTTTGGCCACAAGATGGAGACAGAGAGTTGCTGACTGGTCCTTCCAGAAAACTGAGAGAGAGAGAGAACACTGGGAAAAATGGGAGTTTCAGGAAATACTGAGGGGACAGAAGAGAGGGAAGTACTGAGGTAAAAGCAAGAGAGAGTGCTGACAGGAGACAGAGGAGATTGCTTAAAAGAGAGGGAGATACCAAGGCTCAAATGTCCTTTTCTGGGACACAGTGACACTTAACAGTTAGGAGAGGAGGAGTGTGTGAGGGGAAGGAACTGAGGTGCCAGAGTGAGGAGAGAGACACACGCTGACACCAGGGACTGTGTGCCCCAACAGAGGAGGAGGGATATCCTGAAGCCCAAAAAAAAGAGTCTGTGAGGAGAATAAGGAGAGCGGTCTAAGAAGAAAGAGAGGGAGAGAGAGTGTGGTGAGGTGACAGGTGTGAGGAAAACCGCTGAGACTGAGGAGACAGAGAGAGAGACTCAGAGCATCAGAGGGGGAGAAAGCCAAGCTTTTCCAGAGACTGCCAGGAGAGTGTTGCCTGGAGATGGAGGAGTGAGGATGCCTGAGGGGAGCCAGGAGCAGAGACAGCCACGTGGTCCACTATATATTTAGTCCAGGGACCCTACTCAGCAGCCCAGCACCACTCAGCTCAGCAGAGACGACCCACGCCTATCAGGGATCGAGATACCCATCCGGGTATCGGGTTGGCCGCTGCCTGTTCACCTTGCAAGTTTAGCTACCAGTCATCTCGATCGGCCATCAGCAAGAGATCCAGTGCCTTACAACATCGCTAGGAGCATCAGGAGCCTGAACCAGCACCTGGGACTATCGTTGTGTCAGCGCACAGAGGACTGGTGAGCGGGTGTAAACCCAACATCCTTCTTGACAACATAATGATCCTGCATGCAGACACCAATTTCCCTTTTTAGTGTCACAGAATGCTTGTTTGGAGTTGCCATCTCTAGTAGTTTGTTCTTTTAAAATCTCTACCCAGCGGAACATTCTCGATGATTACTGCTCCACGCGAGCTTGTTTAAACCTACTCTTAAAAAAGAGCCCCACCGTTTGCTAGCAGAAGACACTACAATTCTTCACCTCAGGACCTATAACGTTACAGAATTGTGCTTACTGTACTTGTGTAACCCATTTTTTTCTTTGTATGTGTACCTCTCAAGGGTGTTTGCAGCCCAGAAGGAGCTGAGAAGTTGACCAGTCTTCTCTCCTCCCTCTCAGCGCCTATGTTAAGGGCATATAGATTATTGCCTTTTCTATACTTACAGTTGCTAAGCATTGAAGGTTATCTTTTCTAAGATATTAATCTTTTGCAGCAAGGTTTAAACGTGTTGTAAATTTTCTATATGCTTTAAACCATGATAATATATTCAGCTCATTTATCACTACCAGTTGTGTCTGTCTGTTTCTGATATCAATCCACAGCCAGGATATTGGTACTTTCTTCACTTGCACTCTTGAAAGTGTTTGCAGAAATTTTATAACTGACCAGGTGTGCCAGGGGGGCTGAGGCCATTCTTGGAGTTGAGGCGTAGAAGAGAGAACCCAAAAATCACCAATCGGCTCCTTCTGGGGTGGTGCTACACTCATAATACACTTTCCGTTCTTCTACTTTGTAACATACACTTGTAGTCAGAGTCTTCATAATGAAACGATAACCCCTAACTTACCAAGACCTGTGGTGAGCCTTGGCCTGGCTGGTCAGACTCAGTATACCTGAACCTGCCAGGGGAGGAGGGCTATATAGCCCCAGACTCCTCCTACAATTTCAGGCTGGCCTGCGGCCAGCCTTCCAACTTGTAGTCAGTGTCTTCATATTGAAATGATAACATTTAACTTACCAAGACCTGCGCTGTGCCTTGGCCTGGCTGGTCAGTAAAGAGGGCAAAGGACACATGAGTAGGTATGAGAAATGAAAGCTTCAATGAAAATTGGGTAACAATGATCAATCTAACAAAGAAGCGAATGCCCGAATGACTTTCATATGGGGTTCTGGTATATACCTGCCGAAACAGGAGGACCTCCACCGTCCCATACATTTAATGATGAGAGAAGGGACCCCCTGCTTAGAAGCCGCAGATGCCACCCCGAATCTGAACGAATGTCCGGAAAAAATTTTGAATTTAAGTTTAACTTTGCGATCAAGATCCTGACATGTGACACGAACTGTTTCAAAGGATCTGTGGGAAACGGCAACAAAGGACTGTCCAGCGGGGATGCTGCCAATAAACTAGAAAGTGAGTCAAGTACATCAAATGGACACCTCCTGCTGTGGGTACTATAATATTTCACCACGAAACACTGACCCACCTGTCTATTCTTATTGTTAATGAGATGTAGAGCGTAATGATCAGCGCACCTGTTAAGACTGCCTTTGACCAGGAAAGGTGCATGACAACTAACCTGCAAAACTTCCCCAGGTCTGAGGAAGCCAAAAAAACTCAAATATATAGCTGCCTTGAGCACCAAACTGGGACCTATACCAAAAGGGGACGATGACAAGATGTCTGAAATTTTCCGGACCATCTGGCCGGTAACTGGCAGTCTTGATACCTGAGCCTGCCCCTGTGACCTCTCAATACCCATCAACATGGCCTTGAGAGGGTGAGCAGCCAAAATGTACGGACTAACAGAGTTTTGTAGGGCCCTGAAATGCTGAATGCCTGATAGGTACAATTTAATGGTATTAGGGGATAACGCCAACTCGCTGTGGCAATATGATGCAAATGCCATCACATATTTAATGTCCCACAGACAACTACAAGGATGTTGAGTCAAGAATTTGTGAAATGTCTTCCAACCCGTGGTGTATGCCTTGAATGCATTGGTGGATAGAGACTTGTTGGCTAAATCGATCGCCTGTGTCCAGAACATGGTTAGTCCATGATCAGCAGGGAATACGGAGGAACCGGCTTGCCCACCCGCTCTGCTTCCGGGTGCTGCAAGAAAAATTGATTTTGTAAGATTGAATTTGTATGTCAACCTCAGCCAAGTCAAACTGTGCATGAAGGACATGATGATCAGAGACCCCAACCTGCCTTTATTGATAAACTTGGCGGTGGCCAGATTGTCAGTGAAGAAAATTACCAAACTTCCTGAGCAACCTGGCCACCAAGTGACAGCTGCCGCCAAAATTGGGTAGAGTTCAAACAATGCCGAAGTCTGCGCAAACTTGGGCATGCGGAAAACCTCCAAGGGCCAATGGCTGGCCAGCCATTCTGCACCAAAAATCACTGCAAACCCCACTGACAGCTGCATCTGAAAATACCCTGGCCAATTCACTCGTTGGCTGAGGAATGAGCAAAGAAGTGCCATTCCAGTCACGCAGGAACTGGTCCCACATGACCAGATCAGCTTGTGCGTCAGCTTGTAGTCACTGTCCAGGGGTAAAAGGGCCAACAATCTAGACACAAAAGACCTACCCTGTGGAAAAATCCCCATTGCATGTTTCAACATGCCCAAGAGTGACTGTAAATACTTCTTCGAGCAGACTGGGGATCGGACGAACAAATGAATCGTCTGACATATCCTAACCAACTTCTCCCTGGGCAGACTTGCAATCATACAATTTGAATCGAGCGTGATACCCAAAAAATTAATTATGTTGGCCGGACCTTCCACACCTTGCGAGCAACCAGTGGAACATTTAACTCTGCAAAAAGTTCAGTAAGGCCGCGTACACATGGTCGGACTTTTCAGCAACAAAAGTCCCAAGGCCTGTCCGACTGACTTTCAATGGACTTTTGGCGGACTTCCGACGGACTTTCTAACGAACGGACTTGCCTACAAACGGTCACACAAAAGTCGGACGGATTCGTACGTGATGACGTACACCAGACTAAAATAAGGAAGTTGATAGCCAGTAGCTGCCCTAGTGTCGGTTTTTGTCCGTCGGACTAGCATACAGACGAGCGGATTTCTGGGTCCGGTGGAGTTACGACGTAAAGATTTGAAGCATATTCCAAATCTAAAGTCCGTCAGATTTGCGACTGGAAAAGTCCGCTGAAGCCCACACACGATCAGATTGTCTGCCGGATTTGGTCCAACGGCGTCCGTCGGACCAGTCTGGACAAAAAGTCAGACTGTGTGTACGCTGCATAAGTCACTGCAAACTCCTAAGTGGCCGACCAGGGTCCTCCAAGAGCAGAAAATCATCAAGGTAATGCACAATCACCTGACAACCTTTGCAGTTGCCCAAAACCCAGTGGAGTGCCTAGGAAAAAATATTAAACAAACAAGAACTGCTCTTTGACCCGTAGGTTAATTTAGTGGCGAAGTACTAACGATCACGCCATCTAATGCCGTGCCATTGCCAAATAGCAGGACTAATAGGAAGCAGTTTAAATGCATTGGCAATATCTGCTTTAGACAACCAAGTCCCCCTGCCCAACTGCAGAATATGCTGTATGGCTGAATTTACTGATGAATACTATAAAGAAAATTCCTCCAAGGGAATCAGTGAATTGAGACTAGGAATGTGTGAAGAATGAGGTGCGGACAAGTCGTATATTAAACAATATTTATTAGAACATTTTCCACAAACTACCCCAATGGGGCTGACCCTCCACATGCCAAATGGTGATGAACTAAAAGGACCAATTACAAGTCCTTTGATCACTTCTGCTTCCAGCAGCTCATCCACTATCAAAGCATGATTGTCTGCAGACAAAAGATTCCTACATTCGTACGACTCTGTTGGCAGCGTGATTAAGCCTGTATGAAACCCAACTGAGAAACCATCCAACAGGAATTGTCTGAAACCGGAGGATGGGTGACCTTCTAAAAAAGCCCATAGTGCGCAAATATTGACTTGGCTTAGTCATGAAGAACTAAAGGGCTTGACCAGACAGGAGGATTTAGGATGAGCCCTGAAAAAATTGGAGCAAACATGCACTGGTTGTAATTGCACCCTGAATGGTTGAAATTGTTACACACCTGCACCTTACCCAAATAATGGATGGGCCTGCCCAATTTATCCACCTGCCCAGAAGGTCCTGTGGAGGCCACCTGCTTGCTGATCCCTGACTGACCAGGGGCCTCAAATATAGGACACCATGCCGAAGTATGCGCTGAGGACTGGAAAATACTACACACTGGGGACTTTTGATTGGCAAAATGCCTGAAAAAAAGTTCTATGTCTACATTACTCCAACACATTACTACCTGGAACTGCGCCCAAGTGGCCGCCACCTTAGCTGAGAAAGATCGATGATAATGGTAGAATATGCACCCCCCCTATTCGTGCGCTAGATCTACCACTTTGTGTAAATATAAGTCCAATTCCACCCTCCTGTCAGGACTAACCGCACAGATAATGTCTCGGAAGATGCCAAAAGCCAGCACAAATTCCGCCACACTGAGCTTGCGGTTGAGCCTTGGATCTTTGGTTTTTAGCACAACCGAAACCTCCCTGCAAGCGTAAGACTTGTTTTCTGTGACATCCTGAGATGCTATCAGAAGAGAGGCCTGATTCACATCTTTCACATAAAACCCACGTGGAGTGATACTTCAAAAGAAAGACGCCCATCGTGAATGGATGCATGACCCACCCACGCAGACCCTCAATGTACCCCATGTCAGTAGAATGATTACATGATGATAGTAATTTGGTTGGGAACAACAAGTCCCAGCCCAGTCACAGTGACCCCCAACACCCCCATTAACTGCTACCACCCCTGAGAACCCTCAGCTGCACCCCCCCAACGGAGATCTGCAAAAGCCCAGGTCACCAACTGAAACCCCCCATGCAGCACCACAATAATGACCAGTACCTCCATGTGTCTGTGCCGTTTGTTTGACAGGCCGGAGTCTCCCTGAAAAATAACATAACTATACCTATACACTGTGCTTACCCATGAATTCAACTGAATCTGCCAGATGTATCATGGATTCCACATTTTTTGCCCTTCCAGAGCCACTCCTACCTCCAACAGCCCAGATGCCCCCACACCTACCTTCCGCCGAACACCCACCAAGGGAGAATAGAACGGCCACCCTACTAACCACAAGATGCAGAGATGCACCGGGGTCCCTCACTGTATGAAAACCGGAAGTCGTAAAACAAACAGGAAATGATGCCACACCGACTGTTCCACACAGCCAGGAGAACGAGCTGATGCTGGACCTGGCAGGGGAGCCATCTTCTAGCCTAGGCCATCTTTATATAGACCAACAATCCTTTTTTTTTAGATCCCCAGAGAGTTCTTTGCCATGAGGTGCCATGTTGAACTTCCAGTGACCAGTATGAGAGAGTGAGAGCGA
This sequence comes from Lithobates clamitans, assembly GCA_037952925.1. Lineage (NCBI taxonomy): Eukaryota > Metazoa > Chordata > Amphibia > Anura > Ranidae > Lithobates > Lithobates clamitans. Next base: position 1,107,031 of record JBBGZY010000890.1, read on the forward strand.
TAACACCAAATTTAACACACCTGTTCCCCATTCACACCTGGGACCTTGTAACACTAATGAGTCACATGACACTGGAGAGGGAAAATGGCTATTTGGGCCCAATTTGGACATTTTCACTTAGGGGTGTACTCACTTTTGTTGCCAGCGGTTTAGACATTAATGGCTGTGTGTTGAGTTATTTTGAGGGGACAGCAAATTTACACTGTTATACAAGCTGTACACTCACTACTTTACATTGTAGCAAAGTGTCATTTCTTCAGTGTTGTCACATGAAAAGATAAATAAAATATTTACAAAAATGTGAAGAGTGTACTCACTTTTGTGAGATACTGTATACAGCGGCGGCCAATCCATAAGGGGCGCAATCCATGCACACGGCCCCTAATCTACATGCAGGGCGCCAAACGCATGGATTTCAAAAGGTTTTTTTTTTTGAGGCACATGATTAGAGCTTGAGGCTCTAATTGGCTTAAAAGAAAAGGGTGGGCTCGGGGCGCCCTGAGCCCACCCACTTGTGTGACAATAGCGAATTCATATTTGCTGTTGTCTTCCTGATTCACTTCCCTGAGTCCCGGACAATCAGAAAGCGGGTCCTAATAACCGATTGGCCAGGGGTCGCAGGACCCACTTCCTGTTTGGCCGGGAGGAGAAGCAACGGCCCCGGAGCGAGGTCTCCAGGGACCGCTCACCCGCAGCCACATCCAGCACTCCTCGGCTCGGACAGTGGAGGGAGGAGGAGGGGAGATCAGAGTGTCATTCCGGCCAGGACTCGTCATCTGCCTCCTAAGATAGGGAGGCCTCAGACCGCCGCCTTCCCGTCCATCTCCCGCGGGGGGTTGGTTTGCAGCCCCCCCTCCCCCCAAAAAAAAATATTGAGCACCAGACGCCACTGTATTTATATCTTTTTTTTTTCTTCTCAATGTAAAGAATTTTAGGCTGTTGGATAAGAATCCCCTAAAGGGATTGCGATCCCACAGCAGAGCCCAGAGATTTCACCAGGTGGTTAATGAACTGGAATGGTCCTACAGAGAACAGGACATGATGAAACAGTGATCAGATTAGATCAGAATAAAGGTAAGAACCTGCGACAAATGAAATAATATTCTGCAATGTACATAGATAACCCAATTATACACTTCAGATAGCCGGCATGATGTCCACGTAGGTGCTTTCATTCTGCCCCAAGCTGCTGTGGCACTCAAAGGCCCCTTTCCCACATGCGGACAGTTCATTTGATCAGTTCAGTCTAAAAACTTCAGACCGGAAATGTGTTAGTTATTGTTATCTGCAGCCTTGGAATTTCCCTGTTTGCACATTCATAATTGCTTCTAGTCTCCTCCTCTTGTCTTTAAATAAATCTGTTCTTTCCCTATAATAGATTCCGCCATTCCTTGTATCTGTCTGACCGTCTCAATTTTCCGGTCCAGTGTATCAATTACTTATCATTCTGCATTTGTGGGGTCAGATTTCGGAATGATTGTGATTGGAAAGAAGAAGAAGGAGATTATCATTTGTGTGTATGGGTGGGGTGAAGGTCAGCAGGTTAAAGTAATTTTTCCCTTGAGATCTCATTGTCATCTATCATGTGCCAAGCAGAATGTCCTGGATACCGATCTGCACCAGCGTCACCTCAATACACACAGCCTCCCATCTTCTCTACTCTCCCATCTTGTCTTAATGCGCACCAGTAACTAGCTAAAGGGGAAATTTACTAATGACCAGTTTAATGCCACTGCTTGTCAGAGAGGATCAACGCTAATCTGTGAGCATTAAAAGACTGTCTGCGCGATTGGTGGCTTCTCCATCAGAGGTTCTGCTCATCACTGGTTTTAATTTTTTTTTTTAACCACTTAAGGACCGAGCCTCTTTCTGAGATTTGTTGTTTACAAGTTAAAAACAGGTTTTCTTGCTAGAAAATTACTTAGAATCCCCGAACATTATACTTTTTTTTTTCTAACACCCTAGAGAATAAAATGGCGGTCGTTGCAATACTTTGTCACACCGTATTTGCGCAGCGGTCTTACAAGCGCACTATTTTTGGAAAAAATACACTTTTTTGAATTAAAAAATAAGACAACATTAAAGTTAGCCCAATTTTTTTTATATTGTGAAAGATAATGTTATGCCGAGTAAATTGATACCCAACATGTCACGCTTCAAAATTGTGCCCGCTCGTGGAATGGCGACAAACTTTTACCCTTAAAAATTCTACAGGTTGCATGTTTTGACATACAGAGAAGGTCTACGGCTAGAATTATTTCTCTCAATCTACCGATCGCGGCGATATCCGACATGTGTGGTTTTAACACCATTTTCATATGCGAGCGCTACTCACGTATGCATTCGCTTCTCCACGCGAGCTCGTCGGGACGGGGCACGTTTAAAAAAATTTCTTTTTTTTTATTATTTATTTTACCTTTTGTTTTTTATTTTTACACTGTTCTCAAAAATTGTGTCACTTTTATTCCTATTACAAGGAATGTAAACATCCCTTGTTATAGAAAAAAAAGCATGACAGGACCTCCTAAATATGACATCTGGGGTCAAAAAGACCCCAGATGTCATATTTACACTAAAATGCAATAAAAAAAAAATAATAATAATTTTGTCATTTAAAAAAAAAAAAAAATGGCCCTTTAAGAGCTATGGGCGGAAGCGAGGTTTTGACGTCGCTTCTGCCCTGCAATGATATGGAGATGGGTGGGGGCCATCTTCCCCTCTCTCGTCTCCATGTCACACAAGGGACAACATCCGATCACCTCCGCCGCTGCCAACGGCTCTGGTATGCGGCGGGGGGCCCCTCTCCCGCCGCTGATAAAAGTGATCTCGCGGCGAATCCGCTGCAGAGACCACTTTTATCTTGAAGCGGACCGCCCGTTGAAGAAGAGGATACCGGTGTTATAACATATAACGACGGTGGGCGGTACGGAAGTGGTTAAGGACTCAGGTGCCTTGTGGTAACACCCATACCTTCGACAATTTAGCACACCGAAATGCACTACTGCACAGCGTGTAAGAAAGGTTCATGCTTTAAGCATGCAATACCCCGTAGGAACCCCTGGATAAAAGGGGTCCTCTTTTTTTTTTGCCTCAACCCTCTGAAGAACCTCAGCCCCTCTAACACACCAGGTTGAGTTTACAAACCTACAATATCACAGGAAATCACTTAGTACTCAATAGTAGTGCTGTATCAAAGACAACAGGCACCCAACCAAATAGTAAAGGCAATTGTCATCCAATATTGTTGGTAACTATGCAAGCATAAAATGGGTTAACTAACGTAATAACACTATTTACCGGAAAGGTTTACCCCCCGTACATGACCAGGCCATTTTTTGCGATGTGGCACGGCGTTATTTTAACTGACAATCACGCGGTCGTGCGACGCTGTACCCAAATAAAATGTATGTCCTTTTTTCCCACAAATAGAGCTTTTTTTTGGTGGTATTTGATCACCTCTGCGGTTTTTATTTTTTGCGCTATAAACAAAAAAAAGACAATTTTGAATAAAAAAACCAATATTTTTTACTTTCTGCTATAAAAACACATCCAATTAAAAAAATTTAAGAAATCTCTTGATCGATTTAACCCAATATGTATTCTGCTACATATTTTTTACACATTTTTAAAAAATCCCAATAGGCGTATATTGATTGGTCTGCGCAAAAGTTATAGTTCTCTCTTTTCCTTTTTGGGGCATTTGTGGTCCAATCTTTATTGCATCCGGTGGATAAATCCTTGCTGCACCCCGTTTGGAAGCCCCTCTTGGCTTGCCATAGGAATACTTGGAGAACATCTGAAAATCATTGGCGAGGACACCATCTGGATTCACACATCCCTACTGAGCCTGTTTTGACCCCCCTGAATAAGGGTGGTCGCAGGCTGTCCGGTAAGCCTCCAACTTTAATCCCTTGGTGGTGGGCAACAGCTGCGGTGGAATATTGAACGAGAATTTGTGTTGGAGTGTCACCACGTTTTGGGACTTTTTGTTCATAACTTATTGGGACTGTCTTAATTTATTTATTCTAATTTTTCACTTTCATTGTGATCATTAAGCATAAGGATCAACTAACTATACATAAGCGAACAGAGTTCCTTATCACATGTTGTTGTAATTTTAATTTTGTGTTGCCACATTGGTCCACATAACTTATATTAAGTTCACCATTTTTGTATACTTTATATCAATTTTCGTTTTTTGATATACGTAGGCGCACTTGATTAATTTTTAGTGTCACAATACACGCATATAGACACTGGATTGCTCTAGATTATATGTTTTTTTTTGTATTTACTTACATATATATAGGTCCTGGTTCACTCGCATACACTAATATATGCGTAATTTTATCAGTCCAGCGCTACACTGTTTTATATATTGTTTAGTTTGTGTGCCCTTGTATTGGGGTTATTGTGTTTTAGCTGCAGGACTCACTTCACGTTTTTTCACTTTTTAAATTGAACACCGAGCGCAATTTCTTTCCCCTTCCTTTTCCTTTTTGCAAAAGTTATAGTGTCTACAAACTATAGGATATATTTACAGATTTTTTTTTACTAGTAATGGCAGTGATCAGCGACTTATAGCAGGACTACGACACTGCGGCAGACAAATCGGACACTAACTGACACTTTTGACACTTTTTTGGGGACCAGTGACACTAAGGCCTGGTTCATACCTATGCATTTTTTAGTGCGTTTCCAGTTTTGCAGAAACACACTATAATCCATTTAACATGGTTTCCTATGGATGTAGTTCACATCTGTGCATTTTATGAAAAGGACCAGGGACTCTTTTCTGGTTTTTGGTTACATAGACTTCACTGGATCAAAAATGTGTATCGAAAAACGCAAAATGCACCTGCAATATGCAAACTGCAACCTGCATAGGTATGAACTAGGCCTAATACAGTGATCAGTGCTAAAAATATGCATCGTAACTGTACTAATGACTCTGGCAGGGAAGGGGTTAACAGGGTGAAAAAGGGCTAAATGTGTACCCTAGGGAGTGCCTGCACACTGTGGGGGGAGGTGCTTTAACTGTGGGGGGAGGTGCTTTAACTGTGGGGGGGAGGTGCTTTTAACTGTGGGAAGGCAGAGATCTGTGTTCCTGCTTAGCAGAAACACAGGATCTCTACCTTCCCTACTAAAAGAACGGCGATCTGCCTTGTTTTCTCTCGGAAACAATCAGAGGGTCCAATCACAGCAGGAGCGTGTCACTGGTGTGAGTGCCCGGTCCAAGAAGTGCAAAATCACGTACCTGTACGTGATTTTGCACAGGGAAGCCGCCTTGCCACCGTATATCTAAGGTATACTGTCGGAAAGTGGTTAATGTGATTAACAGTAAGGACTAAGCTTAATATGACATTTGACGTCCAGATCAGCATAAACAGTAGCAAGGCCACCTCAAGTGAAGCAATGAGCAGGAGTAAAGTTTAATCTACCGAGTGCTGAACTATACTGCCAGAGTGCATCTATGCGAAAATGCTAGTCCTAGACTAACTGGGTATGCACCGTGGAGTGAGCAGAAAAATTACTATGGGAGGTACAGTGCTTTGAGATGTTCTTCAGCTGGCTATCGTTGGGGCCCTTTAGGAGTGTCTTTGCACTTAACAACAGTCCCAGTTAACTTGAATTCAGTATAGGTACAGTATAGAGTCTCAGCAAGGGTGCAAGGTAGATGTGGTTTAGATGTGGTAAAGGTTTGGTATAATGCAAACAAATTTCTGGTATAATGCGGTATAGGGTTGGTATAGGTACAGTCTAGCTTTGAGTTAAGTGCGGTATAGAGTGAAGTGCGGGTGCGGTATGGATTGGGTACACTTGGTGTCCTGCTCTCAGTGGCTCAGTCCCTGCCAGCAGTATCAGCAAGGGGTGAATAACGGTCTCACCAGTCCTGGGAATACTGCAGTGACCTCTCGCTGTAGAAGGGGGCCCCCTCTGTCTCTCCCCAAAAGTCTCCGGTAATCAGCGGTGGGAAGCAGAGGGTGAGTGGACGCTCCAGTCTCCCTTCTGCAGGTGCTGTGATGTGGATGGTGCTGTGTTGCCCCTGGCTGTCCTCACTCCCAGTCTCAGGCTTGAATCTCTGCTGGTATAGTCTTCAGCTCTCAGGCAAATATACAGACAGATAAGAAAGGGGAAGGAAAAACCTTCCAAGAAGGCCACAACTGCAGGACACTACGGTTGAATTCCGTACATTTTATTATAGAAAAAGCACCATAATTATACAAAACACAACAATAGCAATTTCCGGTGTAAACCTTCCAAAGCAAACATTAAAAAGACAACGTTGTCATTAAACATGGTGAAAGGTTGATAATAGACCTATATAAGTGAATTATACTGGTAACAGTTACTAGCGGTAGATTCAGGCATCACAAATATATTTTTAATATACAGACAGAGTTGCTCTCTCTCTCTCCCTCTCTACTGTAATTCCCTTGGTGCCAAGAGGAAAAACTTTCCTAGACAGTTTAATATGAATCCTCTCTCCACTCCTCCTACTGCACAGTGCATGTTGGGATCTGTTGGGATCTGTAGTGTAACCATTATAGCGTAGCCATTATATGGCTGCTGTCTCAAACTACAACTCCCATCATTCTCAGCGCTCTGCATACAAGTCTATGGGCTTGTTTGGCATTAGCTCTCCTCCTGCTGGTCGGAGGAGAATGATGCAGCATAAGATCAGTACTGTATCTCAGCAGAGGAAGAGAAGGATAAAAGGCAATGGGGGGAATTTAATAAAACTGAAGCACTCAGAATCTGGTGCAGCTCTGCATGGTAGCCAATCAGCTTGTAACTTCAGCTTGTTCAGTTAAAGTGACACTAAAGGTTAGTTTTTTTTATTTATTTTTTTTAATAACAAACATATCATACTTACCTCCACTGTGCAGCTCATTTTGCACAGAGTGGCCCCGAACCTGCTCTTCTGGGGTCCCTTGGATGGCTCTCGTGGCTCCTCCCCACATCAGATAACCCCCTAGGAGAAGGGCTCTTCTGGGGGGTTACCTTGCGAGCAAGCTCCTGAGTCCAGCATTCGGCATCCATAGAGGCCGAATGCAGGACTCGGCCCCACCCCACGGCGCTCGTGTCATTGGATTTGATTGACAGCAGCGGGAGCCAATGGCTGCGCTGCTATCAATCAATCCATTCAACAGCCGAGAACCCCGGGCAGAGAGACAGCGCGTCCCCGTGGGTCAAGTTCGAGAGGCCGGGTAAGTAAAACGGGGAAACGGGGGGGGGGCGGTCACTGACAGGTGTTTTTTCACCTTAATGCATAGGATGCATTAAGGTGAAAGAACACGAACCTTTACAACCCCTTTAAGCTTGGACAATACAACCTGGAAGCTGATTGGTTTCTATGCAGAGCTACACCAGATTTTGCACTCTCCAGTTTTAGTAAATCCCCCCCAATGCCTCCTTTTCCATATTGCTGTAGCCCAACCCCTGGCTACACGTTAGGGTGCATCGGTCACCCATTCATTTTGAATAAGCTGCCTTAATGCAATGGACATTGACCTGCAACATTACACATACGTTAGCGCACTACAAAGAAGTAGATGAGTCCTTCTGATCCACATGTGTCATCAGAACTATTCTGTGTCTGCATTCATATTTCTTTACTGAAATGTCTGAACTCAGGGTGTCAGAGGTGTCAGGAGACTTGCAAGGTCAGGGCAGCCATTGGGGTACAGTATCTTTAAGCGGCCCCCATGGGGGTAACGCTACAAACATATAACAAAAATACAGCCAGAGCAAAGCTTTTTTACCAACACATTAATAGTCAGAGGTTGATCCATTCGCCAGGCTACTGAATGCAACAGCCCTTATTGGGAAATGGCAACAGCATAGGTAACTCATATAGATGCACGTCTGGTACTGCTAGGTGCATACATGGAAGCACTTTGAGTTTGGCCCATCACAGATCACTGTTGGTTGTCAAGCAACCAAAGGATGCTAGAGCGGGGCACCAGGACCTAGGGACTACCAGGGGTAAGCAACAACGGCTGTTGTGAAACTACAAGTCCCACTTGTAACTGCAAGGCATTAGAAGACTGACAGCCGCAGACATGACTCCCAGAATCAGAGGCATGATGGGATTCGCTACAGCTGGAGTGCCGAGTTTTCCAATCCCTAGACTAGACACTCACAGCCAGAGAGTCCGGCTAATCAAGGCCAGTTGGCTGTCTAGCAACCAAAAATGTCAAAGCAAGACAAAACTTAAGGGATTTTGAAAACAGCTCTGGACTCAATGAAAGAGCAT